>JALBCR010003052.1:0-33789 GCA_030710515.1 Abscondita cerata | reverse complement strand
CAGTTACGTATTGCTCTTGGCTTTATCGGCAACGTGTGTTACAAGCATTAAAACTATCGCTTAGATAGCGCTTTGAACTTTAACACATACACGCCGTTACAGTTAACTGTTGGCATTTTTCTTAATAACGCAAGTTCACTGCTTTTACGTCAGCCGCCATCGTTAGACTCTCTTTTCGCGCGGGTAAAGTTGCTTGTCATGTTACACTGAATGCGCGCCTTATTTAAATATCAGGTAGCGATAATTTTGGAACGCTACATAGGTTAAACTTACTTTTTTCAGGTTTTGATGTACTTTCCTTAGCAATCCCTTGAATTTGTTTTGGTGAAAGGACCCCTTCTTTCTAACAAATAATTTCACGATCTTGAGTGTGAACCAACAAGAAACACCGAAAACTGCACCAAAAACCAAAAGTTTTTGGTGTTTTCTGTTGGTTAAATAGAATCTGCAGTTGCTGTTCCTTCCTTTGTTGAGTGTGAACAACAAACCCACTCATGTTTAAACTAACGAACTTGATGAAATATTAAATTGTGTGTTGAAAAAGGGAAAGCAAATGACTATAAATTTATGAGTTGAATAGTAGGGTTTACTCCGAATATGTACCTGTAGAACAGGGTGTATACATACTGTTCATCATCATCAGGGTTGTCATCGCCGGCGGCATTATATCTTCTTCTTCAACTCCATTGCATATTTCAATTTCTCCATCGCTTGGAGTGCTTGAAGGTTCGTAATTACTACTTGAATATTAATAAGGTTTGAAATCGGACTGCTCATCTAAATCACTGTTCTTAGAATTTAGATTACTTCCTCCATACGACAACCTTCTTGCTGTATTTTGATCCCTAGTTTTTCCAGTTCCTGTTTTGTTAGAGGCTTGTTTCGTTTCATTTTTTAATAATGTTTTTTATAATTACATAAAATACATCACGGTTGCCTTGTTTTAAACAGTTTCAAATCAAACTTGTCAAAACTAACCTAGACCAATAGTAAATCAGCTCGGTTGCCTTAGCCCCCCCCAAAAAGAATTCGATTTTTACGTTTGCACACGAAGAGAACAGCTAGCACAGACTGCCACAACTTTGCACAACGCTAGAAGACCTTTACTGGTGGAGTTATTGAGGTTTGAATCTGGGAAAGCTGACTTTCTAGATTCCACCCTCAATAACTCCGATATTGAAGGTGTGCTAGCGTTGAGCAAAGTTGTGCTAGCCTGTGCTAGCCATTCTCTTTCGTGTGCAAACATAAGAAATTCGATATTTTTTGTTGCAGAGCTGAGTCGCCTTAGTCTCTCCAGGTTTAAACCTCAATAACTCTGTTATTAAAGGTGTGTTAACATTATTTTTAGTTGTGCTAGCCTGTGCTAGCTCAGCTCTTTAATGTTCAAACATCAAAAGTTCAAAATCTTCTTGTGGGGGGTTAGATTCAACTCTCAATAACCCCAGCTGTTCTCTTTCGTGTGCAAACTTCAAAAAAGCAATTTTTTTGTGGGGGTGCTAAGGCGGCCGAGCTTAGTTAATCACAGACATGGCACGAATATAAAGTCATGTCAGACACATATGCCATCTGTAGCAATTCTTCATAAGTATAAAGTAGAAAACTGAACACTGTAACCTGCAAGTCACACATATGAGGCATACACATTTTTGAGTAGAATGTTCCTATCGCATATATGCGACGTGCGGAAGCGAACGTGTTAATTAATTTTTATTTTAATTTTTGTATAAAATCAATACTAATTTCTAATTTATTTTAAGTAATTATTTGTTAATTTGTAAAAATCCAAGATTTTAGTAGAAAATAAAATTGTATAACTAAAATTCAGTCACGTACCAAATTATTGTTGTTCAGAAGCTATGGTCTACATATTTATAACATGCCGCTACAATAAAAATATATTTTGTGAGTTATAGATTTACTTATTCAAGCTAGCATAAATGTAGATTCCATGTAAATGAATGAATATTTAACACAAGAAAATTAAAATGTACATTTTTGCATGTCTGAATTTCTACGTCTTATGGAAGTAATTATGAAAAATATTAGGTTAACAACCTCATTCAATTATTTTAATGCCATTCAGTTTTAGGGTATTTAACTTTCATAAAATTATATTAACATGTGTTATAAGTGGGTTTATAATTTGAATCTCAAAATCCTCTTACGTTTTTACACAAGTAAATGTTTAAATGTGTAAATATATTATGGAATCCATCATGAAACGTTAACGACAATAAATATAATATAATATTCGTAACAACTGTTTATCATATTATTCTTTTACATTACACTTTTCTTATAGGCAAACGTTTGTCTAATAATTTTTTGCAATTTTTGTTTCACTATAGCATTTTGTATAATAAAGCTGTAAACGGCATGAAACATGGAATGAAAAATGCTTACCGCTAAATTATGTACAATATTTTCTACGCCCACAAATAAATTAATTTCAAAAAACATATAATGGGCCAAGTGAATAAAAAGTAGTAAACACTGGAAAGTATTTACTATTGAGTTAAAGCAAATACTTAATTTGGAGAGAATGATCGTTTGCTTTTACTAGGTAGTATTTGCTGGAAAATTTGAAGTACTTACTAGCAAGTTTTTACTTATAAACGAAATAATTAAGTATTTGCTTCGGTGTACGATTAAAAGTTAACCTATACGAATCCTTTATGTACGAAAAAATGTAAACATACCCTCTTGTACTGACAATCACTTTGGTTAACATATTTAGAAGTCGTGTTATCATGTGTAGTAGTGAAGAAGAAAGCAGTAAATGTAAAATAACATGTCTAGTAGTGAAGAAGAATCTAGTAATCATAAAAATAGTGAAAGCCGTAAAGATGAGACAAGCAATACACAGAGTAAGATGCTCTTTGTGAGTTTAATAAAAAACCACCGAGTGGTATTAAATAAATCTATGTTGCCGAAAATGATGGTATCGAAAGAAAAATCCTGGAATGAAATAAAAGAAGAGTATAGTAAAGGCATTGGTAAAGAGTCACCATACCACAACTTAAAAACTTCTTAACAACATGAGGACGAATATTAAAAAGAAAACAGATATAAACGCAACGGGTAATAAACCAAGTAAACTGAAAAAATGGGAAAGTCAATTTTTGGAAATCATAAATTTTGAAGAGAATCCTGTTTTTTCAAAAGTTCCTGGAAGCCTTTCAGTTGGTGTAACACTGGACAACTCGTCTGATGCAATGCTTGTCAGAAACCGAAATGCGCCATCCCAATCAGATGCAACCTCAAAAGAAAGCAGAACTGCACCATTCCGTAAAGAAGTTGATGTGGAAAAGAAAGTAAACGACGAAAACTTCATCTGGAGCAGGAAACAGAGAAACGTCAAAACTTACAACTCCTGAGTTGCAACGCCTTGTACTGTTAGAACAGTTGGCAGCATCGAGGTTGCAACAGGAAAAGATAAATTAATAATTGAACTACTAAAACAACGTTTGGTTCGAAATGAAAATGTACAAGCGCCAGATCCCGAAGAAAACATTTTGACAGAGCTCGGTCAATATTTATTGTAAGAAACGTTTTTCATTTAATTTTTAAGTAGGTAATCATTTCTCAATAAATAAACGTTTACACGTTAAAAGTTTGGTTTAATTCAGAAAACTATAGGCATATTACAAATTTAAAAGTGCAAGAATATTCTCGCGTTTTCGTTCGCCTATACGCCGCAAACGTCTCCCCTCATCACCTTCGTCTATGTCTTCATACCTCACTTCTTCCAACATATCATCTTCAATGGCTTGTTCTGGGACAAAATCATCATTCAAATATTTTGCGATATTATGCAGTACTGCGCAACACAATATTATTTTGGTATCCTTTCACTTGATACTCTAACAGTATTACTGAGTATAGGAAAGCGCATTTTGAGCTGCCCGAATAGTCTTTCTATAATCACCCTTTCCCGAGAATGTAAGGTGTTAAACCTTTCTTGTTGTCTATTTCTTGCTGGTTTATAAGGATTCAAGAGCCATGGAAAGATTCCATATCCAGAATCACCAAGAAGACAAAATGACCCATTAAACTGTGATAAAACTTGATTTACTGTACTTTGCCTCCAAATCCTGCTGTCGTGTACACTTCCCGGCCACTGCGCATCAATACTTGTAAATTTTTCACTGGCATCACAAGTAGCTTGTACATTTATACTTGCATAGCCTTTCCGATTTACGTACTCGTCAGCAAATCTTCCTGGCCTTTTTATTTTTATATGAGTACAATCCAATGCACCGATCACAGTAGGAATTGTGAAACGTGATTGCCATTTTACTTTAGCATCATTTAGTTCAATGACGGATGTTGGAAATCTAATCCACTGGTCTGCCTTCTGGCACACTTTATTAAGAACCCAATTTATCGTTTTGCAGGCTGTAGTGCGATGAATCCCAAAGTCTTCCGCTACTCCGCTCTGAAAGCCTGGATCGCTTAGATAGCGAAGAAATATCTCCATTTTTTCTTACAGATAGTGCGCCGCCTCTACGTTCATTGATATTTTCTGACAGAAACTCATTACATAAGAAATCTACACTTTCAGATTCAAACCTTAACAAGCATTTCGAATGACTCGGGCTAACACTCCATCTTTTTCTATATTTTTACCCACACGTAAAATCATGAAATCTGCCATTTTATTAACCGTAAGTACACTGATCACCTACCTTAGAAATTATGGAGTGCTTACTAGCAAGAGAAAGTATTAACTTCGAATTATTCACTCAGATTTAAGTGATTACTTGGAAAATTTGAGGTTTTCCAACATATATTAAGTAATTACTACAAAAGAAGTAAATACTTAATCTTAAGTATTTACTTAAAATTTTATTCACTTAATCTTAAGTATTTACCTACGAATTCCCTAGTACAAGCGTTTACTACATTTTATTCACTTGACTTCAATAAACTTAATTTGTCAATATGAATAAATTCAAACTGTCAATTTACTTGCCAAGAATAATACCTGATTTATATAACACTAATTTGAAAATATTAACGAAAATTAAAAAATCAATTGAGAATTACAATATAAATTATAAAGTATTTATATCTTTTATTGATCTTCTGCTTTCGACCATTTACATCTGCTAAATAATAATAAAAAAATTAAAAATATTGGACGCAAATGTAAAACACGACATTATTATTCTTAAAATCTTACAAATTCCTTCCGTTCAAATGTTGTGTTTTAGGAATTGTTAATATAAAAGATAGTTGTAGTTGAAGTATTTACATCCAACAGAAAATAGAACTAAAAATTACCTTGTCATCAATTAATTATTTAAACTAATTCTGAATTAGAGAAATAAAAAGGAAAATGTCGCCAATAATAAATTAATGCATATATTATTCTTCAGGTTGTAACTGAATAAAAAATTCAACAAACTGGTCATCAAAAACGTTTGCTACTTACTACTACCGTTCAATATTGATACCGGTCCACGAGGGATATGATTCAATTAAGACTTGTAAATAAACAAAATAAATTGTAACCAGCACCAAAAATTTAAATCGATTTTAAATGGATTAACTTTTTATTTTTAATGGAATGTGAATTTCCAACTTGGAATTTGAAACATTAAATGAGATACATTATACTATCTTTTAGCCTCTAGGTACCTCATTAAGTATGCGTACTAGCTCAAAAACTTATTGGCATCTTGGCAATGAATATAAAATAAATGAATAGAAAATAGATATATACATCAAAAACATAAACAACCTTTATTTTTACATTTTGGACTCTTAATTTCTTATTAAAGACAGAAAGAATCTAAGAACATCTACTAATATAATTATAGGTCCAACCTATGTACGGGCATATTGCTTCCTGTTGGAGGAATTATTTGAATTCGTTTCTTATTGACTATAGTGTATTTGCAAATAGACTGCCAGGTATCATCGGCATCTTTATCGTAAAAATAAAGTTTGATCATATCAATCTTTATGTGATTGATATTTATATTAGCCTTAGTTGTGTTAGTGGGAGCTATCGCTTGTTGTAGAATTTCTCGAGGTTATAATACTGAATGTTGATTGTTCCATTATTCTGCTTGGTATCTTTAATACCTCTGACTTTGTTTACCATGGAACTCACAATCTACTATTTTCACTGATAATATTAATCTTATATAGCATAATACTATAATCAATATCAACAATATGTAGTTTTTCAAATTTAAATGTTACCATTTCCCACTCTTGTGGGGCTAGAGGACACACACCACCTTCAAATTTTAGACAATTGCCTTTTTGAATAATTTTTGCTATTAATTAAGTTTCCTGACAAGAAAGGTTTGATATGGGGCATGTTCCAGCACCTACAAATAATTCAGAGCTGTTCGGACTACCTTAAATAAGTGCATTACTTAAGCCATTAGACTATTAGTAAACATTTAAATTACATGCATTTTTTAATTAATATAGCTAATTGTTTATTTTAAAATTAAAAACTGTAAAGGTCCGCAATAGAAATTTTCTTCATGAAGGCTAAAAAACAGACTAAAACACAATGAAACCATAAAGTGTTATACATTATTGAATTTAAAATAAGAAGGGTTTTCAGAATCTGATATCAAAACATACGAACCGTATTTAAAAAAAAAGAAGTTGATAATGGTTCCGCAAAGACGAAACGTCGTGTTAAAAAACTGACAATGCCACGTTAAATACCATGAAAAGTTACTGTAAGAAATGCAGTCTTGTACAGTTGTATACCGCGCTTAAGTATACACCTCTGATGAGCTCATAATAAGAGCGAAATGCGGCATCAGGTGTTCTTTTTGTTGCGTGTTATGCTTCTGTACAAGTTTTTACTAGCTTTATCGACACACGTGCGTTTCAAGCATTAAAGCTGTTGCTTAGATAGCGATATGCACGTTAAACGCACACATGTCGTTACAATTTGTTACACTACAGTTGTTATTGCAACAATGTATGCATGCGTGCACAGAAGGTTGCAGGCATACAGGCGCGTAAATTGTAAATTAAGGTGTCATTTGCCGTCAAAACTTTGAGAGAGGAAAAAATTTAGTTACGGCCATCTTTCGTTTTGATTTCCGTTTCCGCCTTGTACTTTTCAATGGGCACATGGCTTCGCTAATGTGGTAGAAAGAACCTTCTGCAGATTTGGTAATCATCGGCGTGATTAAATACATTGCAGTGCCAAATTAGATGTAATCCTAATAAACATATGTTGACGGTCATCTGTAATACATTATTTTAACAAATTGGCAGGTAAATGAGTTAATTTGAACGATTCTTTTCTGATGTCACATGTTGATTTTTAGGGGTTCTTCTTTTCTGCTTGCTCGTCGTTCTTCGTTCTTAATGAGTCTAAATTCTTGAGAATGCTGATCCTTGGCGTGCACAGTTGCTGGTTAATTGGGTAATGCTGACGACTTCTCCGTAGTACACCGTGCTCTTCAGAAACAAATGGTATCACAGGCTGGACCACCTTCGACAACTTCCTAATTCAGGGTTGGGACAGAGAGGCCACCGGTATCATAAGGTTGTACTCCTTCCTTTATTATCTCCGGGAGTGTAATGTTCGCACCTACCTAAAAGACAATTAACGTTGTGCGCTATGAAATCAGCAAACCGCCTCTCTTAATTTAATTACTTATACCACGGTGTTTTCTTAAACCGTGTGAATTTTTTTTAAACGCTTACTATTAAACACGCATGATACGACATAAGTCACCAGATCGTAACTATCATTTGTACGTACCCTTCAGGTTAAATTCTCTTAATCGTGATTGATTAATTACTACAAACATTATGTTTATGTTTACTGTGTAAACGCTTTGTAAGGTGTAATTCTCGCGTTCATAATACTGGAACCTTTGAGTTCTCCTTCGAACTAGAGTCGGTGGTACCACAGATATTAGTATCGGGGTTGCTATAACGAGAATCAGTTGAGTTATATTTCCTACTTACAACGCAGTGCGTTCCCATAATTACTTCTCTGTTTCCTTTAATCAAGCACGATCAAATCTTACACTTTAAGAATACGCTTATAATATGTACGTAAAACTAGCGCCATATCTGTAAACAAATTCTAACCAGAGGCGTATCTAGCCGCAGGAATTTCCAGTGGCGGGGTATAAAATTTCTTTTACTTTTCTCGCCTATTATCGTCGTGTTTAACATTATTAAAAATTACGGTGACGAATGCACAACCAATTTTATGCGTGCTTACTATAAGTACTTCTTGGTAAATGTTTTTAATCTTAATGTGCTATAGTAAATATATATCTAGTTTACTTGTAAAACGGACAACCTATAACAATATATGTGTGTTTGGTGAAATTTCTAGCGTTTCTCTGAAGTCAACCAAAGTACAATTTCGTATGCGTTTTCTACGATCGGGTAGCTTCCAACAAGTAGTTCTCGTTGGATAACTTAGGCATTCGAACTTGGCGCCCAAAAACCTCCCTTATTTCGAGACCAGATACTTGGTCTACCCCACGATCCCCTCTCCGACTGACCGGAATAATTCTAACACCCCTGATCGTAACAAATTAACTGTTGGCATTTTTCTTAGTTTATACTAATCATACGTGTTAATGCTTTTACACGAGATGTCGTAAGACACACATTTTGCTTATGTTATTGGTTTTGTTCTAGGTCAAATATTAACGTCAGAAAAAAATTTTTTGTATAATTAAAAATCCAATTTTTCACAAATCTTAAAAATTTCTACACGCCATTTTCTTAGGCATTTAATTATGCAACTTTTGTCCCATTTAACCATATCTGTATCTCTTACCGTTTCCAAGACCCCGATAGTGGCTCTCCTCATCTTGGATACAGTGTACCTATATCTAATTTCATTAAAGACCCTTTAATGTAAGTTATGATATTTTTTTGTTCAAGTTTTATTTTATACCACAATCATATAATTTTTTCTAATTTGGCCAATTACTAACCAGGCGGTAGCGTTCCTTTACAGTGTTTATTTTTCAGTAAAATTGACTAAAAATAATCAATTATTTGTTGGTTTTACTCAAAGGTTTATTGAAAGCACCTGTACATTTAAAATTAGACTTTGAAGAAATGGGTTAGATATAATACAGTCTAAACTAATCTTGCGTTTACGCATCATTGGCTGAAAGTAAAACGCGCACAATTTGTCAGACTTTCAGAGCTGTTAGTTCACAGTTGACCGTTGTAACCGTTAAATATTAAAACTTTGTTGTAGATGTGTTTATTGCCGTGAAACCTGTCAGTAGTGAATTGTTTTCATTTATTAAAATGTCTAATTGGAAGCTGCATTACGAACAGAAACAGGCCACTAACTATGCAAGAGTTACAAGTTGAAATAAAAAAAGTTGCAAATCACAATATCGATTGCGTCATTATACGTCCAGAAGTTGATGACTTAACAGATGAGAAACAAATTGATGACAAACTATTTCATGTTCTCAATGAAAACGATTTATTTGCAACTGGAACAGTTCGAGATAATCGAATAGAAAAAGGCACACTGGAAAACACAAAATCTCTAGGAAAAATCCAAATAAGTTCATATGATTATCGCTCTGACTTAAAACAGCGACGTGTGTGTCGTTCGCTGGAATGACAATTCTGTGATGACGGTTATAACAAACAACTGCCACATTTAACCGAAACATTGGCCGATAGGTACAATTGAAAAGAGAATAAAAGGTGAATATTACGCAATCAAAAGTAATCATTGAATTCAATACATTCATGGAAGATTTTGACCTCACTATCTAATCACAGTCAGAGGAAAAAAATGGTACTGGCTTTTTTACAAATGTGGTTGATAGCGTCATAGTAAATTCTAGGCGAATACAACGGGTTCTTCTTTCTTAGTTACACATTTACCCTATGTGTACTTTTAAATGAAAAAAAATCAAATCATTGGTGCGATATAGGCAACTAGTTATACCACGTTATACTTGCACAAATTTGCACAAATTGGGTTAGAATTATTTATTTTTTTATCCAGCAGTAATTTTTTATAAAGGTTAGTAAATTAACATTTTATAAATGAACTTTAACAATATTTAATAGGTACTGATTGCTTTAATGACCTAATAAATACTCAAAATGTCCACCTTACCTTTCGAGACAACAAGCTAAGCGGTCCTGAAAGCAACGTAACGAATTTCGAACAAATTGTGGATTCATTTCATTACATTCAGTGCGTATACGATATTTTAATTCCACTAAGTTTTAAATGGATACATTATTATAAACTTTGCTTTTAGGTTACCCCATAAAAAATCATTAAGAGCGAAGTCTGCTGATCGGAGTGGCCACGAAATAGGACCAAATCTTTCAATCCAGGGTGTTTCAAAGCGTCGTTTAAAAAGTTTCTTATTATATTCATCAAATGTGCCCGAGCACCATCCATTTGCCACCAGGGTTCAATAATATTAAGCTTTTCAATTGCTGGAATTATGTACTCTTGCAATAAATTCAAAAACTTTACAGCTGTTAAATTTTCATCAATAAAAATGGGCCAATAAGAGAGTTATTTACGCATCCTAGCCAAACATTAACCTTTTGGGGGTACTGTGTCCGAGTTATGTTTTGCATATGAGGATTGGTACAGGACCAGTATCTGGATTAATAAAGGGAAATTTGATTTTTATGGAAAAATAAAGGATTAGTACAAACCGGCAATTCTGAGAGTTGACCTCCTATTGATATAAAGGTAGCTTCATCAGTAGATATTATTTTACTTAACATTTCTTCATTTTCATTCAACGAACATTGTTTCACAAAAATCGGTACGCTTTATTTTATCTTCCTGGGTAAGTTGTTGATGATTTGAAATTTTATAGGGTTTAGACTTAAATTCTTTTAAGGTTTTGTACACCGAGCTACACAAAATTTCAAAATGTTTAGCCACATCTAAAAGTGATTCTGTAGGCCGTTCCTCAACATAACAGTGGATATATAACACAACCATTTCTTTTAAATTTCTTAAAAATATTGAGAATGGTTTTCGCACAAGGTATAAGCCTTTCAGGGTAGTGAACTTAAAACATGTCCCGAACATTTCTCAAGATACGATTTTGTTGGTACCCCATAAGGATTGTCACTTTTTCTTCATTATTATACCTCTTAATTATGTATTTCACTAGTAATTAAATAATAAAAGTTTAACAGTAAAAAACAAGTTGTCATAAAATTATTGCATACTTAATTTTTTAAAATTATAATTATTTTTTATCGTTACCTAGGATATGAAAATGTTTTGACATTTTTTCTTTTATAATTACCCATAGAACATAGAATGAGTAATTGAAAAAGAATAACCGGTATAGATATAGACAATTGTACTAATTCTAATTCAATATTCGTTTTAGAGAAACACAAAGGAATGTGGGTCATGTAATCATTAAACATTGGCAAAAATACAAAGATGTTGGCAATGCAAGAGCCAAACAATTTGTATGTGCAAAAATGCGAAATTCATTTACTCACATTGTTTCGCGACGTTTCACTCACAATGATTAGTGGAGCGGATAGAACCCGAAAATGTGAACAATAATTTTTCTCAGTAGAAAGATATGACACCTTTATCATCTTTAAAAGAACACTTAAAAGCACTGGAATCTCGTTTTACAACTTTTTCTGTGGTACTGAAAAAGTTATGACCATTGAACTCAAATATATGGTTTTTTCATGCGATAAGTGTTACAAATAAAAATTTTTTTCTTTATTATGCATTAACTTACAGAGCTGTTTTTTCCTGTGATAGAACAATGATGAAAGAGTAAAAATATTTTTATGTAATGTAAATATCATCTCTATTTTCCAAAGAAACATCTCTTTTTGTGGAAATAACGGGGCAAAATCCAAGAAGTTCCCACTTTGAACATGCTTAACTTTTTTTCACGATATAGGCTTTAATTTTTTTAACATATTTAGTTAAAATGACCTTTTGGCAGCATATTATCTCGAATAACATATAGTCGCGTTTCAAAAATAAAGTTGTTATTATCTGTTATATAGAATAATGCGCCAGAATCAAAGAAACCGCCGTGAGTGCGACAAAGTACGGTTATAGGCCGTCAATGAGTATTGAATCCGGAGATAAATCAGTATCAACGGCACCACAGTATCTTGAAGAATTTGTTTTTGCCTGGGATAATTATAATACAAATTATTATTATTATTATGAGTGAAAATATTAATGAATTTTTTTGTGCAATTTATAAATAGCAAAGGAGTATATTTAAATGTAACATTAAACGTACGTATAGTAATATTTTAAATGAACATTAAATTCATTTCGGTTTCTTTATCGACCAATGTCTCCACGCAAACATTGTGACGCTCTTTGCATTTGCAAAAAGTTGAACATTTTAAATTTTTTCTGAAACATTCACATTTGTTTGTTCTACAGGTTTTGTCTTTACATGATATATTTAACATTTCCTGCAGTTCACCAGGAATGGGTGGTTGCTTTACTAGAACCGGCCTAATAAAGTTATCAACTTTTTCCCATCCTAAGTCACAAATGTTGAAGGGTTCCATTATGGCCCTATCATTATCTTGATCATTTAGAATCCAAGACACAAAGTGCAAGAGTTTGATAAGTACTTCATTTTTACAGTTTTTCAATGTTATACTTTCTGGTGATAAATATGACGTAGTGGTTTTGCATCTTTTTTTATTAAACAAAGCATTCCTTAAAATATTTGCAGTTTTAAACATAGTTAACATAACATTGTCTACTTGAATATGATTTGCATCATCTGCAGTTGTATTAAAAGAATTGTCACTAATATCATTCGATTCCTGGTCTGGTACGGAAGTGATAAGTTTTTTTGACTTGAAATATCTTAAATTGCGATTACTTATATAATGACTATAGCATGATTGATGATATTTTAGCATCCATTGCAAACAAATCAGAATACATAGACATTTTTGCCAACATATGTATGTCATTTCTTATCTTAGCAGCCTTTAAAACTTTACTTCTGGTTTTTTCACCAGTTCCTGTACTGATAGAGATAAAGTTTCTGATATCTAATAATACTTTGATCTTTGCTATTAACGACGACGCTTTTTGAATAGTGTTTTGTTTTGACTGGTATTCTACATTTTGACGACTGGTAAAAAGTTTGTAACATTCTTGGTGATATTTAAAATTATATATATTTTCTGTGGGGTCTAATTTTGGTCCAAACATTATCATTTCATCTCTCAGCTGCATCTAGAATTGCTTGAATATCTATACTTCTAGGCTTTTGTATGACTTTGTTGAAAGTGTCTTCGGTAACACTTTCGTTGCAAATAAGACAAAAGTTAGCATCCATTTTGCGGTTTCTTACCTGATTATAACAAAACAAACTTTGTATAAGGTCATCATTAAGATCAAAAGTTCACTAAAACTTTACTAAACTGCCGTGTTAATAAAAAAGCCGTATCTTCATTTTCAGGTGTACACGTTTAAAGCCAAATACTTTATGCTACTCTAAAATGACTAATAAGAAACATTGATACAAATCTTAATGGACTCATGTTCTCTTTTATAATGAGCTCTTATTACTTACACGAAAACAAAAGAGGAATCAACATACAGTTGCAATTCATTCTACAAAAAAAAATGTAGTTACGACGTTTTTGCTTAGGACGGCAGTATAAATTAACCTAAACTTAACGGCAATGAAAAGCACTACTGTCATATAAAAACACTAAATATTAGACACAAGTGACCTTATTTTGCTCACTGTCGATACCGACACTGGCTCTGGATTCAATATTTGTCGTTGGAGATAATACTTTAATGATTATATTGTTCGACTGCTATTTTTGTCAGAGTTATTTGCAGTGCTGGGGAAGTTCCTTAATGATGCCGTAAAAAATTAATAAATAAATAAATGTTTATATCTAATGAAAAATTCTTGTTATTATTAGACGACAATTTTAAATTATTTCAAAAATTACATCACGACAACAACTGATACCATAGTAATATACCTTACTTGTCAGTATTTCTTTTCTTTTCCAAAACTAATGTGATTTACAATAACATACAAACACTAACTATTAAAAAAAGAAAACTAAAAAAAATTAATGTTTACCTAATTACAATACTCAAAGTATAACTCTAAGAAATTGCAACCGACAGCAGCTTCAAAGACATTGGAACCTGATGAGTAGTAATACACTTGTTCTTTTCCTTGTCCAACACCCACTCTCACCCTATAACTCGTACTCTATCGCACCAACGGCGATCGCGTTGGTTCTGGCGCTATATTCTATATAACAACTTTATTTTTGAATTCGCTCGCGCAATTCGCACTACTGCCGTCTGGTGGGAAAATTTGTAGTTACTATAGTGGAGATAAAAACATGTCTGCCCTTAGTAATTGTAACGTTCCAAAAAAAATTAACAAAAGTAACAATTATTGCTGTGTTCCCCAGTGCAACAATTATTATAATGGAAAAGTATCGTTTCATGGCTTCCCAATAAAAATAAGTTATTAGTAAAATCGTGGCAAATACGATTAAAAATTGGTAAATCTATATCATCACATATGAAAGTGTGTAGTGATCATTTTGATCAAACCGATTTTATATTGCCAGGTATGTATAAATTGTTAAAGATTTTGTGTGATGTACAGGCTTAGAAACGCATTGAAAACGTAATTTCTTACACTTGAGTGCAATCTCGGTGACCTCAGTATTAAAGATTTAATCCGTTTCTATTTCCAACCAATAATAAGTCAAAAGCAAATGTTATTACCTTAATTACACATATTAATAAGAGTGGTTAAGATAATATTTATTGTGATCACTCTGACTATACATAGGTATGAATATGGATTGTAAAGTACATGATTATTTCATATCTTGTACCTTTTAGACAAATATAATTATTAGTTATGAATTTGTTTTTCAGATCATGTAAATAAGAGACGTCGCTTGAAGAATACTGCAATTCCCAGCAAGAAATTACCGGTGAGGAAATTTGACCGAAGTGCCCAGCTGATTGATGAACGTGCCACCCGAAGGAAGAAAAGAAATAAAAATATAGCCCACACAGGTACCACTCAATCAACACCAGATTATGATGCAGCCACAACATTAATTCTATTATCTCAAGTAGTAGCAGAACTACCTGAAATACAAATACCAACCAATATTAAAACTTACGAAGACAAAGGTGTTCAAGTCAACACATATGATGAATTTCATAAGTTTGATATTGTGAAAACTGTTCTTGATAGTGAATATCGCTTAAAGTTTTGTACCGGAGTTAACAATTTAAAATTATTTGATGTCCTTACAGTAGCTACTGCCAATTTAGATACTTATTCTAAAAAATTTTCCACACAACATAAAATTCTATTAACTTTAATGAAATTAAAATTAAGTTTAACATTTAGGTTCTTAGCAATTCTTTTTACAATTTCAGAAACTTCAACCAGAAATTATTTTAAATCAACATTAAGAATATTAAGCTTTTTGCTTAAAAGTGTAGTGAGATTTCCTTCAAAAGATGAAATTATAACAAATATGCCATCATGTTTTGCAAAATTTAGGAAAACTCGCATGGTTTTAGATTGCACAGAACTCACAGTTGAAAAGAGCAAATGTTTAAAATGTCGTGTCCGTACTTATTCATATTACAAATCCAATCATACTTGCAAATTTCTAATTGGAGTTGCCCCATCGGGTTTAATTTACTTTTGTAAGCAAAGCATATGGTGGACGAGCTTCAGACAAATTTATTTTCAATAAAGAGGGTATCATAAAAACTTCTTCCTGGGCAGGACGCGTTAATGGTCGATAAAGGATTCTTAATTGAATCAGAATGCCATGAAAACAGTATTCAGTTAATTCGTCCACCCTTTCTTGGTAAAAACACAAACAGTTTTCTAAAGAAGATGCTGAATCAACTGTACATATTGCCCGTGCTCGAGTCCACGTGGAAAGGTCTATACAAAGATTAAAAATTTTGCAATTTTGCGAAATAAAATGCAATTTTCCTTACTTCCTCATGTTAATGATATTATAAATGTTATAGCCGGATTAGTAAATTTATCCGAACCAATATTATCAGATGATAAATTTTATAATTGTAATGAGTTTGTAATTAATTAATAAAATGCATCATTAATAAATACTCACAAATTTATTATTTCAGATTTAATTACCAATATTTCACAACATAAAAACAACAACAAAACAACTAAAAACGAGTACATAACTGAGGAAGATAATGTTTAAAATATACAAAATGCAATTTAGAAATTAATCGTACAAAGAAGTTAGAATCAAATGGTACTTGAATAATGACAATATTTTTATCTAAAGAACTGTACATTACAAAATCACATTTCTGAACATTTAATAATCCCATAGATAATTGCACCTGCCCATGTACTAATGATTTTTTTTTCAATTTTATAATTCCGTCATAATTTATAAAATTTAATTCCTTATTAAGTAATAATTCATGGATTGAATGCGCAGATCCTTTTTGAAGCTTGAATTCATCACTGAATTAATTTTTTTACTTCGGATTACCATTTTCACAATATGTAAAGAATTCATAACACCTACTGCTAGTAATTCTTAACTTGCGCTGTGAATGCCATAAATTGTTGGTTGGCTTTGGTATTCATTGCAAGGTTCACTGCATCATTAAAACTTAAAATAATTTTCTGTTTATAAAAATCTAATTCTATTGGTATTAAATTTAAAGGAGGAAAGGTAATGTCCCATTTCATACATAAATGTTCAGTCAAAGCTCTGTGGAGTGTAGTATCATTTATACCTACATCCAAATTTTCTTCCAATACATTATTCCTCCTTTTGATGTGACGAGCAGTTTCTGAATTTGGAACAGCTAGAATATGCTTTGAAAGATGTTAGTTAACTTGTAACACCTTTGCATACTACAGTACTGTACATTCAGCATCAAGAATGGTAAGATTGTTAATATGCCAATTACAATGTTTGGAGAACAGTGCAACCCTTAACATTCATGATTATACTGCTTTTTACACAATCACATTAAGTAATCATAAGAATCTTCCTTACAATTTAATGCATCTTAAAAGCAGGTCATATGTAAAAATAACAAAACAAAAAATCAAAACAATCCTCCCCATCTTCTGAATTTTCAGCAATTTGAAATGTCAAATATGGTCTGCTTATAGAGCATCGATAATTATTGTAATGTTACTAAATAAGTATACTTACCGTCAATGCAATTTTGAAAAAATCTTTTAAAAATTATTTGTCACAGCAATTTCTGCATTGGAATATAGACCTACATGACAAAATTTTTCAAGAGGTATAACTTCTACAATTTTGTGTGCATCCTTTCGTTTTCCCCATGCTTGCTCCAAGTCGGTACAACTAACCTCAGGCAATTCTTCGGTCCGATTCAAGTGTAGCAAAATCGCAACAACATGTTTGCATTTTGCACTTGCTCCGCTTTACAAGTGCATACACATTTCCAATTTTGGTAATCTAAAGAAATATTTATTTGAAAATAATTTATTAGATTCGAATTTAAATAAACATTACCTTCCGACAGAATAATGTCAATTTTATGTGGCTTACCACTTAAATTGCTAGTTTGTAAGCATAACCCAACTATCGTATTAGTGGAAATTGTGCCACACAAAATAATAAGTCCGGCTTTCAATACCTGTTCCCCTTCGGTAATAGGTCTTACACCAATACCGACATATTGCAAAATTTGAGTTAAACTAACTAAAGCAGCCATTATTAACAGAATAAGGCTAAAAATACGAATGTCCTACTGAAGATTCCAAACGTTGTCAAATTTTTATCTCCAGTATAGCCACCATCTTGGATGTTAATTGCGCCCTCTTCATTTAAAAACTTTCCCCAATTGCGCTATTTGTTATGCGAGATCATATGCTGCCAAAAGGTCGAAATATGTTAAAAACTAAAATCCATATCGTGAAAAAAGTTAAGCATGGTCAAAGTCGGATCTTGCACAGATTTTGCCCAGTGATTTCCACAAGAGATTTTCCTGTAGATAGAGGTGATATTTTTATTACATAAGTATATTTTTACTCCTCCATCATTATTCTATCACAAAAAACCAGCTCTGTAAGTTAATGAATAATAAAGAAAAAAATTTTTTTATTTGTAACACTTATCGCATGAAAAAGAAACATATATTTTGAATTCAAACGATCAACTTTTTTCAGTACCACAGAAAAAATCGTAAAGAGATTCTAGTGTCTTAAAGTTTTCTTATAAAGATAATATAGGTGCCATATCATTCTACTCGAATTTTTTCTACCTTAAATAAGCACCTTTTGAGCGTCTATCCGCTGCACTAGATGTCGCACAAATATACTCATAATGGCCATTGATGCATATACGCTACATTTTATAGTGGATAACTAAATTGCATTGTTTTAATATTTTTTGTTTAATTATCTTATTTATGTATTATGAGTTAAGTTTAGTAATAAAAAATAAACATAATACCTATTTATGCACCAAGATAATGATTACGCCGGAAAACCATAAATACAGCTCGAGGGCTTTGGCCAATCGAGATGGATATAGTTCGATGGGCGTAATCATTCAGTAACGCCGTGGTGCATACAAGATTTTATTTTCACTTTGTATTCTTAAAAACAAATAGAATTGGCATCTTTGGGCGCACCGCTTACCTACGCAAATACCTATAATATCTGGTAGCTATGAAACAAAAACAAATTGTTTATTAATTGTCAAATTTGGCATTGAATTGCAATTATGAATGCCCTACCAGAATGTGTATAAGAAAATGCTGAAAAGCGACGGAAAGTTTGCTGCCCGTTAAATCGAAAGCAAAATATGAAAAGAATACTTAATTCTTTGTATGTATTACAAATTGTATTTTATAAAATAAATTTGATTATTTAATAGATCATCAGTTAAGATCAAACAATTTTTGAGGGCGTAATGAATTTATTACGCCCTCTTATTACGCCCGGTTGTTATGGAAATGTTTATATATCTCGTATCCTAGGAGTTATCATTCAATTATAGTAAAGTGAAATATAAAACATTTTTTCAATGCTTGGCCATAAAGGGGTTAAGTTCAATTTTAAAATGAAATCGTTAAACATAATGCTTAAAGAATATATCATTGAAAAGGTAAACATACCTATAATAGAGAAACGCGGTAATGATTTAAAATAGCATTACAACAAAACACACAAAGGGCGAAAAGTAAAATAATGTAGACCTAAAACATTATATTAACAACGGAAGTTTAGTTTAGCAGACTTTTTGTTGATATAATTTGATTTATTGCGACGCAATTGTAGGTTTTTGTTTGATCCACAAATGTATCGTGCTCTGAACCTATAAATGTACTCACTAGAATTTAATTTACAAAATAAATAAACAATAATGCGCAGTAGAAGTCTTTACTTATTCAAATAGAACACATCTTTTTTAGTTTATAGTAAATTCATTCTTGTCTCTCAAAATAGTGCAATAAAACAAATCACTAGAAAAGTTTCTAAGATTTTAATATTAAAATGTTTGGCCAAATATTTAAATATGCCAAATAAAATTTAAAAACAATTTAAAGTGCTGCAAACATTTACACAAAAAATAAATAGAAACTGAATTTTTTTATCCGAATAAAGCTAAGCGAGTTTCACCCAAATAAGCAATTCGTAATGGAATCAAATTAACGCACTGACGATGACAGCTGCTCTAAGAGGTTCAAACAGATAGCCAATTACCCTGTGCTTTGAAACATGATAAGTTCCAACACAAAAATTTGTTTTAAAAAAAGTTGACATGTGGTTCAGCAAAATATTGCGAAATCAATTTAATGTGTTTTTTTGTTTAATTTTGTACGCGTAATATAGTATCTAATGTTTAAATATTAGCTCACTTGGATGCGAGATGTATTTAAAAGTTTATTTTATATCGTAATCAACCCTGAAACAACCAAACACAAAGAAGATAAAATTCAAATAAAATCTTTATGTCGCATCATACACTAGTAATTTACTTTATAAACGTTGGAAGTGGTGCATACCGTAACAAAGGGGATACGCCTTCAATCTTCATTGGTTTTTATAAATTAATTGTAACTATGTTAAAATTTTCATATACATATCCCAAATGCATATCAAATTGTTCGACAAATTTAAAACAAATTAAAACAATTTGGACTTATTTCGGAAGAGAATTTAATAAACAACTGTGTTTTCTATGAAAATTTAGATAAATACAAATCAAAATATTTTTATTTGACCCAAATTAGACGTTACACTTAAGTCCGCCGTATCCTCTCTTGTTTTTGGAAATCGGATTTTTATAGCAACGCGTAAACAAAATGAACTTTTATCGATTTATTAAAATGTGTGATTGTTTTTTTGGCAGTTCTGTGACCGAAATTGATAAAAATCTACTCTCAATAGCAATCTATAGATGTTCCACATGGAAGCCATTTTAGTGTTTTTGCAGGGGAAAAAGTATGATTTAAATTGAGGCTCAACTCATGGAAAAACTGGCCAAGTGATAATGAAAGATTTTGCATTTAATACTGAGGAAAACGAGATGGCACAGATTATAAAGGAGAAGTAGTTAGAAACTTTTGTGAAACACAGTGAGTACAAACTTTCACTTAAAAAAATATTATGTTGAATACAAGTACCCATGGAGTGTTGTTTGTATTTAACTTTTATAAGAAGGAAGCAACTTTTGTACGAAGACTCTTATCGATGTTGTTTTTTTGATATATTGATGTTTAGTTCGATTCGGATAGGTGGATTTTAAGCCGCCTGGTAGCAACTCGTTGGTTGACTTAATTGTCCTACCTGGTGTGTTGCAGTGAAGTAAGCTTGTACACCTCCACCGTTGAATTATTTGATATTTTTGATTCAACAAACATTGTGGAATGTTCGTCAGAAGGGAGCGGTTCAAGCCGCCTGGCAACAGCCGTTAGTTGACTTAATTGTCTTACCTGGTTTTGATGCAAGTGGAGTAGCTTATCTTTGTCCTCCGATTTAGCATCATCAAGGACTAGAGGTTTAAGCCCCCCTGGCATCATCCGTTGGTTGACTTTAATGTCCTCCTGGTTTGATGCAAGTGGAGTAGTTTATCTCTCTCTCAACTTAATACAGAAACTTTTACTATGACAGTGACTGTCATTGAACTTATTATAAATCTGCTGATACAAAAGAAAATCAAAGCAGAGTTTATTGATTTATGATCTTGATTTGATTTGATATGACATTTCTTATATATATACAGTGACCGGCAAAGAATTTGCATCAAATGGGAAAATTTTTTTATTAATTGAGATATCCGAAATTTCTTTTGGCAAACAAATTCAGCATATTGAATGACAAAAAAAGCACTTTGACAAATGCAATGTAACCACTATCATGACAGCAAATTTAAAAATTATTCCTTAAATATGTAAAAAGTAAGGTTAGATGACAAAATATTGAAAATGCATAAGAGAAAAAGTTGTTCAGAATTGGATTATACGTCTATGTGGAAATTTAAAAAAAAAAAAAATAGCAATTTTTTCAAAAATATTAGTTTTCTGGCATTTTCGGAAATTTTTTTTTGTATGTTTTTGTATGAGCTTATTATCCAGACAATATTGTAAAAAATTGTTTTAAATTGGGTTTAGAATAAAAAGAATTAATCATTTTAGGTGTATTTTAAAATAATTCTAAATTTGTAATTTCAACCTTTTGTTTTCTGCAGGTCATTGCAACAAAGTCCGTCCTAAAAACAATGTTTTTGTTTTTACCGTCTACCGTTGGTAGACTAATAAATAAAATTACTGGATTGTCAAAGTTTATTTTGTTAGTTATATTGTGTTTATAGAAAACCAAACGCAAAAATTTTGTTTTCTCAATATTTCCGGAAAAATGCCGGAAAGCTAATATTTTTGAAAAATTGTTATTTTTTTGAAAATTTGCACATAGACGTATAATCTAATTTTGAACAGCTTTTCTTTTTGTGTTTTTCTCTGTGTTTTGGATTAACATTTGACAAACGTTGTCATGAAGCTATTTGATTATTATATATCTCACATAAAAAATTAAAATATGATGAACATATTTTGTTGCAGTGTTTATTTGATTTGGTTAATACTTAGATTAGTGACATTATATGTGTTATGCATTTGCGATTGGTGTGTTATTTGTGTATGTTGTGTAATGTGATTTTCAGGTATTTCTTTTGTTTTATTTACCTCCTATAATGTTTACACTTAATCAATATTATTACATGTGTAAAATTGATTAAGGGTTAGGTAAAGGTTGGCATGTTTAAGTTTTATGGTTTACCCTAAACCACCAGCAAATACTTTGCCAAGACAAACCAACCCAGTATTGCACACGGTTTCATCACCACACTATACAGGTAATGTTGCTGATATTACTGGGCACCATGCATAGCACTTGCATCACAATACAATGTAAAAAAGGTTACCATATAAACAAATAATAATAAATGCAAAAATCAAATATTAAATGTTATTATGTAGTTTGCATGTGAGTTTTATATTAATTTAGTAGGTTTATAATACATTATCCAAAATAAAGCAGTTCTCATTCAATCCCGAATCTATCCAAATTTTGTCAGAAAAATTAAAAACAACACCGAGATCCTTTTCCATTTTATTTATTTGACAATCACAATTTTCTTTTTATTAAATTTTATTAACTTTATTTTTTGTGGGTTACTGGCTTCTACAATATTAGTCATTCTCCCCACCGAACTGCTGCAGAGTTGGGAACCGGTAGATTTAGTAACCGTTTGGCTGCTTTAATAGAATTGGTGAATTTTTTACAAGTACCCCAAAATTAGAAGAAGTAAGATAACTATTCTTTTTCCTGCTTCCATAATGGATTTTCCACTTGTCCCCTTGTGTTCTTCTCTATTTCTATAATTTCTACATTTGTTTTCTGTCAAATTTGCCAAAAGCTCATTTTTTTCTCCTTTAACGAAATGTTTCGGAATCTTTAAAAGCAATCTTCATCTGGTGGTGAGGTTTTTTATCTTTATGTTTTCTGAGAAAACGTTAACTTTCTGGCAGTCCGATACTTACAACGTTGTTTTAATTTTTCTGAGAATGTTTTTGTGTCATTGACCAGGACTTTTTAGTAGTTACAAATTTATGAATTGTGGAGGAATAATGGTCTTTTATGTTATAATATACTGCTGCAGCTTTGCATCTTAAATCGTAACTGTCCATAATTGAAAAATGTATTCTTTTATAATATTAAAATAATAATAATAAACGTATTTAGGTTTAAATATTGTAATAATGAATTCGAAATATTGAACTACAAAACCGAACTCTACTGTAAAACCGTTTTGTTAAAAAGTAAAACCATTGATTATAAAGTTATTTACGATCCGCCAACACATATAGGAAAAAATGTGACGTAAATTTCACCAATTTGTAGATGGCTCTACCGACGATTTTCAGCAAAATATTTTAGTTGTTTCGAGTTTGTGCGTGTGCCTGAAAGTTATTGTGATTTGTTGTGACAATAGTTAAGTGCGAATACGTGAATTACAAAGAACAGAGACAAACGTTTATTTAAATTTCCAATAAAAGATGTACACCGCTCCAGCAAGTGGCAAAAATTGTGGGAACATTGTTATTGCTCTTGTAGATATTGACGCTTTAGGAAATACCTAAGTTGTGAAAACATTTTCTAAGGTCGGACATAATTATAAACAATAAAAGAAAACAATTACATAAAAATGCAGTACCGGCAAAATTCGAGAAAGAAGATACTGATAAAGCAAATTAATATTATTTTTATTTACCTATTAAAAATAGTTTTGTGTGTTAACTTATGTTTCTATAGTTTTTTAAATTTCAAATTGATATGATAAAGAATCATCCAACTACAAGTTTTTTGCACAAAAACAAAAATACACAACAAATTCAATAAATTATTTGTTGTTTGATTACAATGTACTAAACGTTGTGTACTTAATGAGAATTAAAATTTTAAAAAGAATATTTAAAATTAAATATAATTGACTCAGCATATCTTTTATCAGTGAATGTATGTTATTTTTTTTCTTTTTCGAATCAACTTGTAAAGCAAATTACAACCAAGGACGTCGTTCTCGATTAAAAAAAAAACTCAGCAGCTTTATCTTTTCCAACTGGGTCCGAAGCGAATAAATTGTTTATGTTAAATAATAACCACAATTACATTGAAATGCATAAAAATAATGTTTTTATCATAAGTTGTGTTTAATTTAAGTGTATTTAACCGATTGACTTCAACTTGGCCGCTTTTTACTTAAAATTCCTATTTTCGAAAAAATATATACAAAAGTTTAGATCGTTCAGTTACTAGTTTTCGGATAATTTCATAAAATGTAACCTATTTTCAATGAGCTGCAGATTTAACAAATTTGTTTGATGCAAGCTGTTAAGAATAATATAAAATTTATATTGTTTTATAATTATACTACTAGATATGATCCTTCAGTTAGTTGATTTTAAAAAAATAGAATTTTCAAATAGCTTCAATTTTTTCTTTGAACATCGGTTTACTTAAAAAACGACGTAGTTTTATAATAACGTATCAATCAGTTTCTTCGAGGTCAAGTTCTGAATAATTGCTGTCAAGTCAGAACAACCCACCAATACCTCAATTATCACAATTTGGTAAAAAACATGAAAGTTTACTAAATTTATCTACCAAATTACAGCTCTATTTATGAACCGATTTCAAAAATTCAAAAATGTCAGTAATTAGTAAATTTTTAAATATAAGATAGCAAAAGCCGCTTTTTAATTTTCTCAATTTTTTTAATTTTATTTTGACGATAATGGAAAATTTGGTAAAAACGCTCTGTTATCTTATGTCAAATATTATTCTAGGAATACTCCCCAAATTGAGGCAACCCTGTTAAATATTAAGAGAGTTATTATCTGGAAGAATTACTACTGCGAATACAGCCTTAATGCGACGTGGTCAATGTCTATTTATAGAAGGGCTATGGATTTTAAACCATTATTGTATTAAAGAACATCATTTATGTTGTTGTTGACTATCTCCCAGTTCTAATTCAGTTTTATTCTAAATATAGAAAAAATATTTATTTTTGTTATGAGATGTAATTTCCATTTGTTCAGAAAAATGTAACAATACGTTGTGTTTATGGTAAAAAAAGTACTTTTTTAAATTATTTTCAATACTTATGTTTTAAGCAAAATCTGTAAAAGTTAAAAACAATTAAATGTTTACAACTCCGGGTGTCTTGACCGATTATGATACATTCTGACTAAACGTTATATAGTTATATACATGGAGGTTTTATCATTGAATTTAATATTTTACAGTTTTGTTTTTTATACATGTACAAGGCAATCAAAAAATTGTTATAGAGGTTATGAAATAGGCAATTTACGTTGAATTTTTTTTTAATATCCAAGAAATTATTATTATGTTCTGGTTTTCCTTCCATCGCCTACTTAAATTAAATTAGACAACAAAAATGCTAACAATCTTAATATCAAAAACCACTTTTATGTTTACGGTTTAACAAAATGAATAATTATTTGAATAACAATATACAAACTATGGTGGCAAGTTTCCCTCTCTAGATAAATTTTCATTCCTCGATAATAATTAAACACTTTCTAACATACTATTATTTTTTATATAAAAAGTTTTTTTGACGTTGTCGTTATTATTGTTATTGATAGAAAACTTTAATTTTTAAACAAAAAACTGAAACTAATTGTAAATTGTAATTGAAATCACTGTTGACCTACAAATTTTGAATATATTTCTATTGAAAAACACATTTTTTGTACGGATCAATGAGTACAGTGTAAATTTTGTAATAAGAATATCAATAACATTCCTCAAATGACCTAGCAATAAATCAATAATAAAAAAACTTTTCAGGACAAAAGATTTAATGCAATAATCAATCATTTCAAATCATTATAATGGAAATATTTGATCGTACAAATTTTTTAAGTTCAATTGAATAACGAATGTTTTATTGTCTCTTTATCTAGATGGAAGTTATGTAACAATTAGGTACACTCTTCAATTATATTGTTACTCTCTCGATTGAAAATGTATTCCGCCGTTTTGCGATTATTTATCCATAATGAAATAAGTTTTGTCTGCATATTAAATTTTTAATCATCTTAATTAAAAATTAAGAAATAAAATAAATTAAAAGATGTTATCGTCTGTGGTAGTTTAAATACTAATTTAATTGTCTATGGTGAAATTTATTAATATATAATTGATAACTAGAACTTCTGACGCTGTCGCTGGAATACTGTTTTTAGTTACTTACCGTAAGCTGCTCACGTAGAACTGTCGCGGTAGACAATTCTCAGCGATTAAATTGCTCATCGGTATTTTACTAGGTTTTAGTGTAGTTGCCTATAAAAAAATGATTAAGCTTACATCACTTTGTTTATTTTCATCATTGTAAAATTTTCTTTTGGGACTGCTAATAAATCAATGCATTATAGCAATCAACGAATTATGCACAATTTTGTCTCAAATTTGGTGAATGCACGATTTAATGCTGAGTATTCACTTTGATCATATCGTGCACCTTGTGCTGACGCTCGAATAGTGTTTTTAGTTACTTGTAATTTTCTTTTAATATTGTGAACTTGACCGACCGTCATATTTTTTAAGTACGGAATTCTCATGTCACGATGCCTGTTTCGAATTTTATTAATCATTGATAAAGAGAAGTTGTATTATTTCAATATTGACGTTACGATAAATACTTGTTATAATTGTTTTTGGGTTATCCGTTGTCAGGTTGCTAATATTCCCAGGTTTGTTCTACTCCGATTAAAAGACGATCAAGAGGATGAATCAAACCTGCAACCTTAAAATGTCTTTTAGGTTTTAGCTTCCACAACAAAATCCGGAACTAACCAAGCAACCTTTGGTTGCACGGCGACATTCAATTACATTAACTATCAAGAAAATATACGTGCGTTTTTAGTTATATCTTACATTAAGGCGCTTCACGCTTTGTTAATGATTTCGTGCTTGTGATTTGACTGTCAAGGCGATTCTTTTGTTCTTCGTTTGACTAACTACCATTGTATCTTGATCTCACCAGATATCTGAACAACAGGGTTTTATCGTATTATTTTTGTTTAATATGCCAAATTAATGGATTATGCGATAATTTGTGTGCATGATATTTTGTTCATTATTTTGTTTTCGTTAGATTAAGAGAAATTATGTCAGTACTTATAATGGCTTTTAACCACAATAAACAAATGTCTTTGCCCAATTAACCAATTACTAAGCTCCACTATTTTTTTACTTTAAGAAAGCCCTTTGCCGTTTTGATAATACATATATACTCAGCATCCCAGCACGCAAATGAATTTGTTGGGATTACCATTGAATATTTTCTCTAGTAACTGTTCCTAACACGGTACGTCTTTCTATTACTGAAATTTTGAAAATTTATGATCAAATCAGTGTGAAAACCAAAGCTTAAGATTTTGTTGTAATACTGCTTAAGTAATGCTTTCTGATAATAAAATTATTTGATTATTGAGGTAACTTTAGGTAATATATTGTAACATAACTGAATGGCAGTAACCTAATTATTCTCTATTACCTGTATCACATCCCTACTTGAGTTATACACTATATGGTTATAATATCTAATTACGCCGGCAACAGTTTTGAAAATGTTCTAAATTGTGGGTACTTGACGAGTGCACTTCAAGATTGTACGACATTATAAAAAAGTAAACTGCTTAACATGACAAGGCAAATAATCTAGATTTAACCCATACTGCTGTACTTTATCGTACATTTTATTAACGATTTCTAAATGATTTTCTAGAAATTTTTCTTCAAAACTACTACAACAAATCTGTGGAAAACATTAGTTAAAATTCTCAAAATTTCAATAGCGATACCTTGTTTTTGTTTCCAAATTTATATTATCTTTCATTTTTGATCGAATCTAACAAATAAAATGGTTACACCATAGATAATCAAAAACAAAGAAACTGCTAAATGCGTTACGCGAATGAGAAAACTATTACATCTGGGTATACCCTACAACAAAACAAAACTGATATTTTCCACAGGTGTAGGTCAATGTTCAATTATCAAGCTTAATACATGTAATTCTATACTAGTCACTTATTACGAGTGTTAAACATATGCTCCATAAAAAAGTACTTGGGGTTTCTTAAATTTGACCGACTAATTAAATAGAAAAACTTACAATTCTATACCAAAATTAACAAAATGCACACGTTTACATATTTTTAGATAAAGTATATTTTATGGGTCACAACATTTTTTCAGTGGGTCATTGACTAATTGACCTGATTGCCCTCACTGTCGTCTTGCAATATATTTTTGTTACTGCAACATGTAATATTTATATTCCATATCCAAATATGTATTTTAAAATAAGCTAAATACAAAAAAAAAGAACGAACAGAGTAGTTACGTCGGAAAATAAGTGAAATCTACTTAAAAAGATAAAATTACGTCCTTGCAATGTCATTCAAAGTTTTGAAACTTTACCTAAATGGCTAAGCAATCTTTCTCCTAAGTATTATGATATGTAATAATATTTAGCTTGAAAGTACATGATGTGTTAAAAGAAATACACCTTATCTAAATGATCAAAGTACAGCTACATGCTTTCTACTCAATCCCTACGCAAATCTCTTGGTCTGAGTCATTTCTTTGTTCAGTTGTCTCTTCTCCATTGCCTGTCTAACACTACATTCCAGGAGCGTCAAGGTCAACCACGATTTTCTTCTCGGTGTGACCCATTAAAATATACGCCTTGGCCACCGAATTATCTGGCAATCGCATCAAGTGCCCAATTGCCGTAGGCTCCGAAGTTCAATTCTGTCCGATATTGTCTCTCTAGCTTTCATCCGACATCAGATTTCATCATTCCTTATATGTTGGGGCCTTGAAACTCTTGCGCTACGTCGGAGGTAGTCTATTTCCCACGGCATTCACCGTCTCTTGGTATCTGGACCCAATTATTTTTCTTCCTTCTTGTAGTCGGTGTTTAATTTCCCCTTTCCCCTCGTCCATTCCTGTCTGCAAAAGCACCTAGATATTTAAATTTTCCATTTTATTTGACGATTGATTAATCATTTGTCAGTACTGGTACACCTTGCTATTTACAACCCAGTATTGGTCAGTTTTAACACTTGCACTTTTCATACTCTTTATACAGACGCCGTATTATAAATTCGAGGTCGTATGGTCCACTAATTGTCAGCAAAACTTAGCGAAAATAGACTGTGGTCTCTGAATAAGTAGCCCACCTACACAACTTCTCTTCAATTCTTTAGAACGACCTCAACGTACTAGTTGAAAAGTGGTAACAAGCTCATATCTTGCCTTGGTGTAGGAGTTAAATTAGTTTAGATAAAGCCTGTTTTAACTTTGATATACGTAGAGTTTTGCTTATGTATTCTTCAACATAATGATTAATATTCAATTTATTTCAAAGCTTCCCATAACTTTGTCTGGGTATCATATCATAAAGCCCTTTTAAGTCGATAAGAGGCCATGTGCAACTCTTCATTTATTGATATTCTTTTCTCCGCTAATTGTTGTAAGATGAAAGGTTATCAACACATGACTTTTACACAAAGAATGAAAGCACTTTGTTCTTTGCCGATACTATCTTTGAGGTCAATTCATATTGTTGTTTTAATATTTTTTCTGAAAAGAAGACTGTGCTACCTAATACCTTTATAGTACCCTGGGTTCTTGCTATCCCCTTTTTTTTTAAATGAACACAAGGTAACTTTTTCTTTATTCTTGGGGCATCACGTCACATTTTTGCAACAGCTATGCATTAGCTTTGTCAGTCTGTTGTGATAACTGTATGGTCTCCATATTTTATCAACTCTATGGTTCTGGTGCTCTGCAGTTTTTCATCTTGCGTAATTGTGTCATTACTTCTTCCTCTGTTATCATTACTGATCTTTCATATATCTACGCCGTTCTGTCAATAACAACTTATAATCATTTTTCCACTAGTCCATATTTATTAAGCTTAAGATTTTCTTTGTTTCATTGCTCTTCAGATGTTTTATACTTCACCATACTTGAGTAAGATTGGGCTCTCGAGCAGGCTATCTGTATCTGGTTACAATTTTGTTCCCAGAACCACAAATTTTTACTGCCCTTCTTAAGTTCTTGTTCTTTTCTTTATAAATTTCTCACCTCTCATTACTGATTTGGTTAACTATTGGTTTCTCTTTTAGTAAGAACTTGTAACATAAAATATTAAATTTACGTTTATAAGCTTTATTGTAAGTGGAAATGCACACAATCGCCGAGTACGGTAGTTCTATTTTCTCAATACATAATTTGTCTTTCGTAATTTATTACCTTCATCAGCATTACCCGCAGTTTGCAACAAGTGGCGCCCAACGTGGAGCCAAAAGAAGAGTTCGGTAGTCGCTGATGCAATTTTAACAACTTGGTAAAGTATTTGGGGCGCGTTAATACAGTATTTTGCTGCAATCGAGTTTCGATTCAATAATTAGTGTTTTCCAGTGTTTTGCCGCGTCCTACAGTTGGTGTTAGTAATAGCTGCAGAACATCTGCTTACATTTTGTATGTGAGCGCAAAATTTTCCACAAGTTCATGTATGCAGAGAATAGTGTTAGTGGTGCTGATAAACTGTCTAATAAGTGACAGCGATTGACCTTACTTTATCACAATCGCTCCAGTACAATTTGCGATCAACAAAACGTAGACGAGTGTTTGGCATTTGATACAAATTCAGCATTGCTCAACATAGCCACTAATATGTGTCATGACACAGAAAATGTTGCAACAATTGCTTGTTGGCCTAGAATAAATGCTACCCAAAATAGCCTACTCTTAATGGTAATTTTGTAGACTGTACGCCCTATTAGGGTTAGCAATGGTACTTCATGGTGATGCTGCGACATGGTGGCAAGGTGCAAAGACCAGTTGTGTAACTTAGAAACCGCTATTGAATCATTACGCCATGCTTTTGGAAAAAGTTTATCACCGTATCAAGTTGTACCGCGAGTTATTCTTACGCGATCAAGACAATAAAGAACCAACAGACATTTTTTATAAAAAAAGGGCGAGCAGTGTTAGCTAAACTTCGTCTACAGACGCTATTACCTTTAAAGAGTCAGATTGACATGGTTTACGGACTTTTGAACCGTCGATGTTGCAGGAATCTACAGCGCGATAGTGTTGATTCGTTCGAAACTTTAATCGATAAAGCCCGATTGATCAAATCCAGGTTTTTGCGGATAGTGCTCCGGAGGTTAAAATTAAAGATGAAAGGAAAGAAAAACTCTTCGTCCAAAGTGTACTTTTGCAATTTCTTTCGGACATTCAGTTTCAAAATGTCGTTAGCGCGAGTTAAAAGGGCATACGCAAGAACTACAAAACCCCATCGACGTCTACGCAATTTACAGCGCGATCGAAGGCAACGTACGCTTGCTACGGCTGTGGACATTCCAGATACGTTACGTAGTAATTGTTCGCCAATGTAATCAATCGGCATCGACCCCGCTTGTATCCACAGAATCAAATTTAATCAATTTTTTAAGTGCGAATATTATCACAGAGGTTTCTGGTGATCGACCTCTATTACAAGTAACGATTGAAAGGTCTTACTGGTTTGGCGACGATCGATACTGGTGCCAAATACAGCGTCGCTGGCGAGCTGCTTGCTTCATCATTTTAAATCAATCAATTGTCCATTCGTTGAAACTAAATTAACGATTTCTCTTGCTGATGGTTCTTCGCGACAAGTCGATGCTTTGCAATTTAACGTTCATGTTTGTGTGCGGGAAAATATTGCCTGTTGAATTTATAGGAATGCGGAACATTAACAAAGCAAAGACGCTTTTTTGGGTGTGAATTTATTAAAACCGCAAATATTATAAATCGACGTTCCACCAATGATATGGTATTTTTGCCGAAGGACCAGATATTGTTTATTCGTTCGACAAGCTGCCAACGATTCAAGTCGTAAATTCTGTTGATATAAAACCATCAATACGTTCCAATACGGTACATAAAACAAACATTTAATCAAGAAAAAGCAGGATCGTTTACAAGAAATACTTGCAATCAATGATGATGTTTTCAATAAGTGCTCTGAACCTACTCCATATTCGGACCATGCTATTAATTTAACGAATGAGCAATCCAATTTCGTTACACCCCTACCGCATGTCACCTTTGAAGAAGGACGCTTTAAATTATCTGATTGTGAAATGATAAGAGTGATATAATTGAAAAAATTGCTGAGTCTCTATACTCCGCTCCTGTAGTGTTAATTACTTAAAAGATTGGACAATACAGACTATGTGTAGATTATCGTGAAATTAATTGCGTAACCCAGCCCGGATCGTGAAAAATTCATTCGGTTGTAGCGGGTAAAGTACATGGCTGTATTTCTAGTAAATATTAACCGGCAACGACCATCGAAAGTGGAACGAGAACTTACCGTCAATTTGATTTGCAATAAATAGCGAAATAGTGCCTGGTTATGCAGTTCGCTTCCATCTATGTTTTGTGCGAGAATTACGAACGCCCGGCGAAGTACACCTGGATTTACGTGCAATAGTTCAAAATAGTAATTTCACTAGTGAAACAAATCGTTATCTATGCGTGATAGTCGACATTTTGTCGCGCGCTCGTGAAAATCACGAGAAACTACAAGATCGGTCAAAGTAAATAAAGACAAATATCGTCGAGAAGGCGACGATTTTCAACCAGATAAAAGGTGTTAGTCACTGTGCACGCTTTAAGTAAGGGATATTAGGGTTTTTCTGCAGCTGGCGCATTTTAGCAAGGACGGGCTCTATGTCATCATGAAAAAGTGTCACCTACTGCCCATCAAATAGCTTCACAAATTCAACCGAACACTGCCGCTGGGAACATACCTTGTGTCGGCTTTGCGACGTTTAGTGAAGAGCACGGAAGAAATAGCGTCGTAAAATTAGCCGATTAGAAAAGGCGGACGGCCTAGGAAGAAACCGATTACCTTCGATCAACCTCATCTTTACTTCTGTTGGAATCTGACAATAACGTTACAGAATTCCAAAGGGGAGATGTGTAACATAATATATTAAATGTACACTCATGAAATTTAAAACTTGGACACCACAATTTCTGTAAACAAAGTTTGCACATTGTGAAGCAGGCTTAAGGGTATCATTTACAATTCTAACAGCAGGTAGTCTCAGCAGGGGTTATCTTATAGAAGGACTGTAGAATGAATCATTACACTAAGCACGTTTTAGAAAATAGGTAATTTACGTTGCTTACTTAATTTTTTCTTTAAAGAATATATTTGAAGGTATCGCTAATTAAACACCATAGCTCGATTAATTATCGAATCAAAATTTTGTTTAGGAAATGTTTACAAAATAAAATTAGAAATAATTTTGATTTAAAAACGTCTACAAGCAATAACTTTTAAATTAAATCAAAAACTAAACATGGTTATTTGGGTTGACTGATTATTACTTATTTTAAATAAATCTAACCTACTAATTATTGTAAGTTATTAAAAAAAATCATTAAACTCTCTATTCATAATATTTAGTCCTTACAAAATGTATATTTTATGACGTTTCATTTTTTTTTGTAGTTAATATAAAAGTGAAAATAAAAACTAAGGCAATTCTTATTGTCAACGTATATATTTAGTTTTTTGACAAGAATTTATTACATAATTATAATTAAGATACCAAGTTATAAA
>JALBCR010003051.1:0-31304 GCA_030710515.1 Abscondita cerata | reverse complement strand
AAACGTAGATTTTTTTTATTTGTATTTTTGCCATTTTTAGTTAGTAGTAAAACTGGGGTTACAGTAAATAAAAAAGAGAAAATACAAAGACAGTCGGAGAACATCTTTAAAATATTTCCTATTGTACTTACATTTTTTTTAACTTTTAAAATGAACTAACTTGGGCATTTTCGAAATGTCTGCCCGCTTTCTCAAAGTTAAGACCAAATTTAGTCTCCCATCATGTTGGAGGTACTTTCCTCCCTTTTATATCGTTTTTCATAATTCTCAAGATCTTTGTGGAATCTCTCTGCTCCTCTGAGAAATCTTGTTTTTGAAGACATTAAGATGGGAATGAAGGACGTGAACCTTTAAAGACATCCGGCAGCCAATTGTTTGGAAATAAAGCAACATTTTTGAGAGTATTTCTGCATAGTTTGGGGCCTTGTCATTTCCCAGCACCCCGGTGACCAATTCCTTAACTATTCCATACTGCCTTTTGCTCTGCGTTTAGTAAATCAGTAAACCCCTCTTGTTCTATTAGCGTCCTAATTTGTGGCTCCGTACGTCGCACGTACCTTCCAGAGAACGATTACAGTTGAAACAGATAAAATGTGGTGCCCATGGTTTGTCCTGGTTTTGAACTGGTACCCCTAAGTAAGTACAACACTGATGTCTGTTTCACTCCAAGAGTAAACTCGGCACTGCTTATGCTGCTCTCTGTACTCGGACTCTAAAGCTACATGCTTCCCACACCCCTGAGAATGGTGGTAGCATGGCGACGGATTTTTGTCTCTAGACCACCCCCCATCCCATCCCTTCCAGCAGTTCCCGAAATTATGATGAGTCAAAGGCGTTTTACCAAACAAAAACAGTCCCTGCCGAGTGCGGCTTTGACTGAGCAGTGCTCAGTAAGCACCTACACCCCTAACACCCAAACCTTTTGCCCCTACCAAGCTCAGCCGGCTTAGCCAGATGTTTGGGGCGGTTTTCTTTTGTGTGATTCTAAGGCTTGAGGACTCTAGTCTCTAGTCTCGCTCTAGTGTTTTACTCGACATGCCCAAAAGATAACAGAACTAAACCGACAGCCGAAAACAAAATACGGGCTTCAAAATTAAATTTCGCAATGGTCAGTCCGTATATCACAAAAAATAGTCCATTACAATATTTTACAAACCAAAAAATAATTACAAACATTTTTTTTCAATGTGGGGCGGATAGACTTTTACAATGTCCTTTCAGAGACTATCAAATTTCGGGAATCGAGAAAAATGCATGTTTTTGCTAAATTAGCCAATTTGTACTCACTTTTTAGCGCATTTCCGTGAATGATCTGTAAAAAGTAAAAATGTCTTTTATAAACATTTCTGTCTTTGTTCGGATTAGATACGACCCTTTTAAGGCTGCAGGTGGCCCTATCGTGATACCATGTTTTCTCACCGTTTTCGTCTACGTGAAACCGTGTGTAGTGATATTACAAAAGTGGACACTTTTTCTCAAAAAAATTGTCCGATTTCCAAAATTCAGAATCCTATGAAAAGCTCATTTGGTTACCTTTCTTTTGAATGTAAAATGAAAGAAATCGCTCTCCTACAAAAACCTCGAAAATGTAAATTAAATGTGAAAATCGAGGAAAAAAATGCATTTTTTTTTTTTACCCCAAAATTACTTTTTGGCCCACTGTGCTAGAGAATTGTTCAAATAAGGTACCAAAATGATAAGAAGATATTTTAAAATTAAATAATTCTGTTTTTGTTTCTCTTGAAGACGATCATTTTTAAAGTTGCGGTCCAAAGTGAAAAAATTGATTTTTTGCACCCTTTGCCTCCGCCCCCGCTTCCTCGCCAAACCGGCCCTTTAAATTTGGTCCAAAATATGCTTTTCCTACACTTTTAGACTCAAGGATCACAAAAATCACATGCTCATCTCTGCGCAATACCAAATTTTTTTTTTGTTGAACTGTGTTATCTAATAAATAAGAAAGATTCAAAACGGTTTCTATATGAAGCAAAGAACTTGACCATGGAGCACGACAAACTGAATTTATTTTCATGGTTGATTACACAATTTTTGGGGAATGCTTATGTCAGCTTGGCAATCGGTATATATTTCGGATGTTTTGGAAAGAAGCAAAATAGCGCCGATGAGTATCTTAAAGGGGGTAAACAAATGTTACCCATACCTATTGCCATTTCACTAATTGCCAGGTATTATGGTATTACATTAATTCATCGACTTACAAATTTGGTTTATATTTCTAGCACTATATCAACTACAACTTTGTTGGCGGTGCCGGCAGAAATTTATAGATTCGGAAGTAACTACGCATGGTTAGCGTTGGGAACAATAATAGAGTGCGTCATTGCGTATTACGTTTATCTCCCAGTTTTCTTTTAATCTTCAAGTGACAAGTGTGTTTCAATACATACATTTGAGGTTTGACAAAACTAAAAATTCTGATATCCGCGTTTGGGGCGTTAAGCATGTTTGTTGTTTGTCCTATTGTAGTTTACATACTGTCTTTGGCGTTTTCGCAAGGTATACTTGATGAACCAAAACTCAAGGTAGTTTAACAATATTTTGCAGTAAGCGGCGTAAATGTGCATTTGATAGCAGGAGCCACCTCAGTAATATGCATACCTTATACAGCTATAGAGGTTTAAAAGCAGTCGTATGGACCGATACTCTACAATTTTTTTGTTATGATTATTACTTTTATTGTTATTTTTTTGTGGGTGTTTCAACAGTTGGTGGTTTTAAGTTTGTGTGGAGCAAATCTGTTGAAGGGCAGAGACTGGATATATTGAAGTAATGTTCATTTATCATTAAAAACTATATATTAACATATTGGTAGTTTTCAGTTTTGATCCTACACTCAGAGATAGTTTCGAGCTAATTATTGGAGGAACTGTACAATGGTTGACGTTTACTGCTGTATACCATGATCGGTGCAAAAGATATTGTCGGTATCTACTTACAAAGAAGTAAAATGTAGGTTATTATGATTAGATACAAACTGCACAATTAAGAATTCATGTAATTAATTTTGTAGGTAATGCCCATGTTCTCAATTGGTGTTGCGTGCTTCCAGATATTTTCAACGCTATTCGGTTTGTTGTTGTACGGTAAATATTGAATTAGACCTCTGTCAACCAACACAATTTCTCGTTTGGAACAGCTTGTGCCTCATTTTGTTATGGAAGTCGGACATGATTTACCCGGACTGCCTGGAGTTTTTATTGCCGGTGTATACAGCGCAGGGCTAAGGTAAATTTTATTTCAAACAAAATGAACTTATTTTGCATGTTCACTACAGTACACTATCCGCAACTCTTTAAATACATTGTCGGCCGTCATCTACGAAGATTTTTATCACCATTCTTATCGAAAGTACTTCTCAAAAACGTATTAGTAATATTCCCAAGCTTATCGTGTTAATTTGTGGCATCATTTCAACTCTCTTTGTGTTAATCTTGGAAAAGTTCCAGGAATTTATTCCTGTATATTCTGCATTCATGTCCGTATCTTTGGGGACCAACTTTAGGAATATTCTCGCTAGGAATGTTAATACCAAAAGCAAATTCTAAGGTATATCTGAGAATTTAACAAAAGCAAATATTAGGAAAACGTTTTCAGGTGCTTTTTGGAGCTATATTAGTGCTGAATATTAACATGGACAGCGATTAAAATCAAAAGTATCAATCGATACTTTTAAATGAGTTTATAAAACCTACATCGGTAGATGGTTGTAATTCTACAATCACACCAGTTCGTTGTTAATAAAACGTAAGTCTAATCTAATGAAGTATTAATTTGACTAAAACTTTATAGGGAAACCAACGAAATCAATTCAGTTTTTATTTTGTACCGTATATCGTTTTGGTTTTATACGGTAATTGGTTTTGTTATGACTATAGTAATTGAACGGTAATAAGTTGTTTTACAAAACATGACAAACAACACGCCATTAAATCCTTGAGTCCAATTATACATTCTCTTATCAAAGAAAAAGGAACCGTTGAAACGCGAAACAATTGCAACCAAACCGGTGAAAATATCGAAACCAAAATACCTTTAATAGAAAATAATAAATAGATTTTAATAAAATTGCTAAACCTGTTTTTCTTTTTTATGTTTAACATCAATGTCAACGTTTTAACGTAAGTAATTTCAATGTGTGTATGAAACGTTGATCGATTGAATGTTTATGTTTATATTTATATTTGTAACCATTTATTTATTTATTTATGGCTTGCATGGTACATTTTAAATATTGTATTGCGATGTATTTGTTATGTATGATACCCAGAAGATCAGTGTAAACCGTATAGTGTGGTGACGAAACCGTGTGAAATTGAGGATTGTTCCTCTTGGCAAAGCATTTGCTTTTTTTAGGAAAACCATTAAAACCTAAACATGTCAACCCTTACCCACTTTAGTATTCATATATATAATTAAGTGTGTAAGCATTATAGAAGGTATTATTTATAATTTTAGGAAGTATCAACTGCAGAGGTCATTAGCTTCTATCTTCCTCACAAGTTAAGTATATGCTATATGTTTTATATATATTTATGTTTTAAAGAATGAAAGAGTGTCCTGAGGCCAGAGAGATTGTCCTTAAGATCTTGTTTCAAGTCATACAGTTGTCGTTGGACATTCAAACAAAATATGTGTAACGGTAATATTCATAGTACACATTTGGCATTGAAACAGCATCTCTTCTTTCAACAGGTAGTGCGTAGTCTGCATAACCATCGCATCTTGCCTGCGCAGCTTAAAAACAAGACATGGAGATCTCACGTCCGATTTCACCATAGTAAGTTTTATACCACTCCTACACCAGTGTTCCTGCCATCTGTCAAGAATTTTTTCTTGATTGTGTGTTTGAAATCACAAGTTCCACATCTCCCACTAATTGTGTAGTAGTAGCTTTGTCGGCCTGTTTATTACTTGTTATCCCGGTGAGACTTAATGTCCATATAAAACGTAAGTTGACAGGACTCTTGCAAATGTTCAATTTAAGCTTGTATCTTTTAGGTCATTGATCCATTGAATACAGTTCTTTCAATCTCAACAGAACACTTTAACGAGTCGGTGACTATGACGCATACACCTACATTACACATGAATTAGGCAGTATAGAAGCGCTAAATCGCAAATTGCTCCTGTTGTATTCAAAACAAAGTTCATTAAACATTTGGTGAGTTTGTGACATAGTGTAATCCAGATGTTGTAACTCCAGTCTTAGTTTTAATCTGGGGACTGTCCACGTTGGCATTTCTATTTGGACCCTAGGTAATTAATTTAGGATACGCGAGTTAATTCAGAGCATCATATATTCTTGAAACACAACACCACTAGGTCTAGTTATGGTCGGTCAAACCACATATACGTTTTGAGGAGGGAAAATATAGGTATAATTTTAATGAATTTAGGATGTGCCCGTATACCAGTCATGTAACGGGCAGTTAAAATGGTCTCTCTCAGAGCAATGACAGTAGACCCGTCTCGCAGTATAGACTTTCAACCGACTGGTAGGAAAAGCTCCGATACAGTAGCGCAATCGTTGGTGATGTACAGTGTCCAATTTACGCAATAGACTGCTACGTGCCGACGCATGTATACAACACATCCGTAATCTAGTTTTGATAATACAATGGCTCTATAGATGCGTATCAGACAGATTGGCTCTGCTCCCCATTTCATGTGAAAAGAACTTTAATTACATTTATGGCTTTACGACATTTTTCGACCATGAGGATACGTGCAAAGCCCAGGTTAACAAACAACATACATTCAGAAACTTAACATGAGGTTGGCACCTAATGATACGATTTTTAATAAACAATACCGGGTCATCAATGTGGGTTCTAAGCCTGCAGAAATGTACGCAGCGAGTTTTTTTCCAGAAAATGTGAAACCTACATTTTCTCCGTTTTTAATTATTTTATTATAGATTCCAGAATCTTTCGTGTTATCCCTCCTACTGTTTTACCCGATAGCATGATAACCAGGTCATCTACGTATAAACACTTAATGACACAGGGATCCACATCTGCAGCCAATCATTTACAGCAACAGCAAAACAACGTGCAGCTAAGAGTAAATCCTTGTGGTCCGGATCCGAGAAGTAGAGAGGTGGTTTTCCAATCTTATTCAAAATCGGAGGTGTGTAAAGAACGAGCCAACAAATTTTAACATGTTATTCCTGATTCCATAGCTGTCCAGATTTTACAAATACCGTATTGCCAAGTCATATCATATGCCCTCTTTATATCAAAACAACACCGCCACCAGATATTCTCGATTTTTAAAGGCGTCCTGGATGTGGTTTGAAATAATACTAAATTATCTAGGGTCGACCTGCTTTTGCGAAAACCCGTTTGATAATTCTATTAAAACAATTGTTCTTTCCAGAAACCATTGAAGTCGACTATTTACCATCTTTTTCAGCAGTTTGCCCATGCAATACGTAAGGCTGATAGGTCGGTAGCTTGCTAAAGGTGTAGGATTTTTGATTCTTTGACTATAGGAACTAATAAACCGCTATCTTCTCCACTCCATCGTAAGTACCCTTATCGCAGAGCTTATTTAGAATTCAAATTGCTTTTCTTTCATTTTAGGTGAGATATGTTTTAACATTTCATTGGTGATAGTATCTGGACCAGGAGAGTTGACTTCAAGACACTTAATGCCACATCGAGTTACTGAGTGGTGAAAGCTAAGTTGTATTACATAATTTGTTTAAATGAGCATATAATTCACTTTTTCTGTCCTGTTTTGCTTTGCGGAATGTAGAATGATAATTGTCCGATGAACTGACTCTTTTAAAATGTGTCGCTAGAGCTTCACTCAGTTTCTCCTCTGTCGATTGATTCTCTATCTCTACAAATAGGTGCATTTATTTCTGGTTTACCAATCACAGCCTTAACCTTCTCTATACATCCTCACGTTCGCGTCTATTGTTTTGACGACGTGTACAGATTCCAGCTATCTTCTTTTACATTGTAAAACAACTTTAATCGATTCCGCTCTAGTTTTTTTTAAAAATGATTAAGTTTATAGAGTAGGTTTTCTCCTAAAACGTTTAAATGCCTTTTTTCTCAAAATACCAACTCAACCTGTGGGCACCACTAGAGTACAGCTTGTTTGAAAGGACCACCATTTGTATGCTGTATTTGGGTATACTTTTATCAACATCTTTTATAATTGCATGTGTCATATCTTTAACACTTGTTGATTCCATAACAAATGATTGTTTTCGAAATTTATTCCAGTCTGCCCTATCAGCTTTTCATCTTTGATTTACATATCTTACGACGCTAGGTTTATTGGTCTCTATGACAATAAGAAAATGATTACTATAGGTCATCTTCAACCCACCATTTAAGAGACCGTGCCAGTAAACATGAAGTCTACCGTGGCATCAATTGCTGCAAAATTGTTAGACTTCTCGTTAAAATGTTTTGATGAACCATTATTGAGCAACATTATATCATTTCTTTCTAACCAGCCTTCCAAGATAAGTCCCCTGTCGTCAGTTTTTGGGGAACCCCACAACGTACTGTAGGCATTAAAGTCACGAAGTAAAATGTAAGAGGCGGAAGTTGGTCAACAGTCTGATGGATATCTTGGATTTGCCAATTTCGGATTGGTACACTCATGAAATTTAAAACTTGCACACCACAATTTCTGTAAACAAAAGTTTGCACATTGTGAAGCGGGCTTAAGGGTATCATTTACAATTCTAACAGCAGGTAGTCTCAGCAGGGGTTATCTTATAGAAGGACTGTAGAATGAATCATTACACTAAGCACGTTTTAGAAAATAGGTAATTTACGTTGCTTACTTAATTTTTTCTTTAAAGAATATATTTGAAGGTATCGCTAATTAAACACCATAGCTCGATTAATTATCGAATCAAAATTTTGTTTAGGAAATGTTTACAAAATAAAATTAGAAATAATTTTGATTTAAAAACGTCTACAAGCAATAACTTTTAAATTAAATCAAAAACTAAACATGGTTATTTGGGTTGACTGATTATTACTTATTTTTAAATAAATCTAACCTACTAATTATTGTAAGTTATTAAAAAAATCATTAAACTCTCTATTCATAATATTTAGTCCTTACAAAATGTATATTTTATGACGTTTCATTTTTTCTGTAGTTAATATAAAAGTGAAAATAAAAACTAAGGCAATTCTTATTGTCAACGTATATATTTAGTTTTTTGACAAGAATTTATTACATAATTATAATTAAGATACCAAGTTATAGTTTAAAATTAAATGAAAAAGCTTTTTTAAATAAAGGTATTACTATATAAATAAATATAAGAAATCAATAATGGGTGTGACCTCCATTATTATTGATACATTCTTGGAGGCGTCTGCTCATTGACGCTATCAAGGTATCAATATAATTAATATTAATCGTTTCCCATGCGGTATCAATGGCTGCAATTAGTGCATTACGGTTTACTGGTATAAAATTTGGCCCTTGTTGTCTTCGGATAACAGCAAGTATTCGAGCCCAAACATTTTCGATAATGTTAAAATCTGGGCTTTGCTGGCCAGGGTAACAGCTCCAAGTTATTTGTTTGTATCCAGTTTTTTAAATCAAAATTATTTCTAATTTTATTTCGTAAACATTTCCTAAACAAAATTTTAATTTGATAATTAATCCAGCTATAGTGTTAACGTAAATTACCTATTTTCTAAAACGTGCTTAGTGTAATGATTCATTCTATAGTCCTTTGGAAATAAGATAACACTCCCCTGCTGAGACTACCTGCTGTTAGAATTGTAAATGATACCCTTAAGCCCGCTTCACAATGTGCAAACTTTTGTTTACAGAAATTGTGATGTCCAAGTTTTCACCTTTCATGAGTGTACGTATATATTATAAAACCGTCATCTTAACTGGCAAAAATCACTTCACGACAATTATTTGAAGTGCAGTTTGTATTGTTTAACTCACAACAGTTAATGCCATTTCTTAGAAGAATAGGAACTCATAAGCTAGCTCGTTCATTATGTTCACAATCCCGCCTACCCTTTAAGGGAGTAAGGCTGTCTCGGACTCAAATAAGTTTTTTGTAAGCTGATGCACATGGTTGATGTTTTTGCAAAAGCATTTTCAGATAAGAATGTTTGTTTACAAATCGATTGTAGAATTTTATTAGATGACGCGTGTTTTGGTTATAAAATGTGTGGTAAGCAAAACATGCTAGTATAGTAAGAATAAATAAATAAATAAATAGGTAAATAAATATAGATATATGAATAAAAAATATACATATATATAAAATTACAAACATAGGGCAAGTAAATAAATAAATATGTCTAAAATACACAGATAAGTATCACAGGTAATTAAATTTTATCACGAGTTGGTTTGAAGATTTGTGCCATGAGATTAATGCCATGAACCTCTTTGATTTTCCCTTAACACAACCTTTTCTTCCCTTTCCCCTGTAATTTGACATTTACCACTGCTTCATCGTTAATGGAAAAAACAGAAGCAATGCTAGGAGATGGAGATGTCTCCTTTCGTTTTGCACCTGTTATCAATTATTTGTCGAGCTTCTTCTTCCGCATCCGCATCAGAAACGCAAATGTTGGTGACAGTAACGTTTGCACTTAGAGGCTGACATGATGATCTAGCTGGTTCCTTAACAACAAAACACGACTTAAGAGCTTCAACTAATGAGGAGATTAATTCTTTTATTAAGGATTGCGCATCAACCTTTACTAGTGTAGGCGCCACTTTGGCATCGACATATTTGGTGACGGTGTGACAGTGACCACTTTTTTCTTTGTCTCAAAATATGGTAAATTTTCTCTTATTTTTATTTCGTGGATGGCCATTTCCGCTTATATACCGGGCAGGCACGCGATAGTGTAAAGTGCTCTTCAGCAACTGATAAAATGCAGCTTTAGTTTTAGATAGTAGCTTAGGTCTATTGAAAGTTAATACATGGTTGACAGAATCGCAAAGTTCATCATTGATTTTAGTTTTTATACGCCGAACTTCAATACTCCTTGGTCTTTGAGCTCATCAAAAATTTTGTTAACCGTACAATTTAGCAGATCTCTGCAATATATGACACTAGATATGTTTAGTGTTTTATATGCACTTATTTCTACGTCATAATTTTCTATTTTAGTTGTGTTTAACAGCTTATTGACTGTGCTGCAAAATTGTTTAACAATCAAACCTTTCTAACCTTCCTAATATTCTTTTAACTCACCAACTAGTCCAAACAAAACTTTTTGAATGAAAAGAGGACTTTCTTTATAGAAGTCCCCTCTTTTTCTGTACGATCAAAAAACCTTCATTCGCCATGTTCTGTGAGTTTTTTGGTGAACTCACATTCAGGCCCATTGTCTGGCCGCGGTCATCAGCGTTGGGCTGACAATCCACATTAGAGGTTGCCTTACCCTCTAATGCATCCGAGACTTTACTGTTAGTAACTATCATTTTGGCCTTGTGTATAACGGGTTATTCAAGGTGCAAAGAAATTATTATTTATAATTACCAGATATCTAACAGTACAGTAAATCGATGTGTTGTAAAGGATCTTGGCGTTTTGTTTGATTGTAAATTAACATTGTTAAGCATTATGAATATATAACACTGAGGAGTGTGTCATCATCATTATTACATTTGTTTTCTTATAGATAGCCCTAAATTCGCTTTAGGGTATTTTCGCTTATGCTGTTTTATATAACTTTATTACGTGATTTTGTGGTTACGCGTATTCTTAACACACATAATTGTTTCATGATTCAAAAATGGGATTGCGCATATCTATACCACTTAACCTTCTTTCCCGTGATGTCTTTGTAGCGGGAGTATTGCAGATAGAATACAAATTTGTCGTTTAACCAAAAATCGTTTTTCTCAGTGGTGGTGGTGAAGTGATTCCGTAGTGTTTTACAGGATATAGCTTTGCTGTATTACGTCAAATGACGATTGATTAAGGTTTGTAGTTTTTAATGATGAACATGCGCTTTTTAGATATGTTTGTTCCAGCCGTTGTATCCAATGAGAATGAATTAAATTTATATCGCAAAAATTGGGACTTCATCGCCATAGATGCACATTTCTTTTGGAAAATATTATTCATATCTACCCAAATTTATTAGATAACACAAAGTCTATTGAAATATGGTTAAACTTTTGCCGGGACAAGTCTTATAATTCTGTAATAAAATTTGATGCTTTAATCTAATTTTTATTTACTACTGTATTTAGTTATATCTATAATATTATCTCACTTGAATATAGAAAATAATAAAATCACAACATTATAGATGGTGGATTTGAATCAGATCATTAAGTAACATTCCGTTGGCCAATAATCATGTCGCCGATTTGCTAAAATTGTTAGTTATGGTCGTCTGCTTTAATTTCTTAAGGTCACCCAAACATTCTATCTTGACAGTTTATACATCAACAATAAGTAAGTAATTATAATGAGTAACTCGAAGGAGAGATAAATGTTTCTCATAAGAATGTCGAAAGAGAATATTTTTTCGTATTTTTGATGTGTTTAAATATAGACAGAAACTTTGTACATTTACAACATTTTCAATAAAAAACCATCAAAAACCAAATCAACTCTTGTGCATGCGATGCGACACCGCTCTAATTGTTCTGTGGTACCATTGCTTATAAACTTCAAAAAATACGCAAGCCTTAATAGTTTTTGGTAACTACATCTCTCACAAGCAACGGATGCCCCTTCACCCCTCGATCGCCAAACTGTTGATTTGTAAACTGCTGCCACGAACGAATATATTGTAACCATTCATTCTGTTAGTGCATCACATGAATGCAACATGGGCGTCTAAATTTGTGAATGATTCAAGAATTCAACTCAGCAGTTTCCAAAGGCGTTCGTTCTTATCGATAAATAAGTAATTTGCACGTGCACAATAAAAATGTGCACTCAACTAATTTAACTTGCTACGAATTTATCCCAGTGCATCATAATAGTTGAATTTCCAAATTGTTTTTAAATTTTGTTTTAAATTTCAATAAAGTCGTTGATTATAAATAAAACCACAATTTAATTTGTAAGAAATAAAATTTATTTGATTCAACACAAGTTATTACATCATATGATACGTTATCATAAAACGACGATTTTGTTTTTTTAAGTAAATCGAAGTTCAAAGAAAAAAGTTTGCATCAAACTTGTTAGAGGTTGGTGGATTCAAAATAGTAATTATAATGTTTAAGATTTACATGCGACAGCAATTACATTCTTGAGTCGACTGCCACTTTTCACACGCATGCTTTGCTGCATGCTGCGCGCTAAAATACAAAACTTAGTAATAATTCATTACTTTAACAAAACTAAACAAAAAAAATTTATAAAACAAATTTATTTCAAAATTTGTTAAATCTGCAGCACATTGAAAATAGGTATAAATTAAATTTTTTTTTCAAAAATAAGAATTTTAAGTAAAACGCGACCAAGTTGAGGTTAATCGGTTAAACACAGTCAGAAAATTAAATTAAATTAAATACAACTTATGATAAAAACATCATTTTTATGTATTTTTATGTAATTGTGGTTATTATTTACATAAACAATTTATTGGCTTCGGACCCAGTTGAAAAAAGATGAATCTGTTGAGTTTTTTGTTGAATCGAAAATGACGTACTCGGTTGTAATATGCTTCACAAGTTGATTCTAAGAAGAAAAAATAACATAAATTCACTGATAAAAGATATGCTGGGTCAATTGTATTTATTTTTAGAATAATCTTTCTAAATTTTAGTTCTTTTTAATTAGACGCAACTTTCAGTACATTGTAATCAAACCACAAATAAGTTGTTAATGGGCTATTTAATTTGTTTTGTATTTTTGTTTTGCGCCAAAACGTACAGTTGGATAAATTAAAAATCATAAATGATATGCGATCAATTTTTAAACGGAATGAAGTTAATAAAACAGCGACGAATTTATGTGAATCACTTCAAACGAGTGCATAATTCTTTATCCTATCAATTTAAAATTAAAAAAAATTATAGAAAGATAAGTTAATACACAAAACTATTTCAGTAGGAAATAAAAATAATATTAATTTGCTTTTATAAGTCTTTTCTTTTTCGAATTTCCATTTTATTTTTATGTAATTGTTTTCTTTTATTTATATCTGACCTTAAAAATGTTCTTCTACAATTAACTTATTTCCTAAAGCGTCAATATCTACAAAAGCGGTATGCGGGACCGATTTCGATGGGATTTTGTTTTTAAGTAAAAAGTAATTCGGTAACTATTACTCTTGAGCAAAATTGTTCATGTAGCATTAGGCCAACGTTTTGAGACAAATTAAACAGCGAAAACAAAAATTTGGTATCCTTTTTTTTATGCAGGAACCAAAATTGAATTTTTCCAAATTTCGATAGGGTTGATTTCTCATCTGTTGATAAAAATTCAGGAAAATAGTCGAGATGCCACATAAACTTTTTTTTAAATGGAAACCATAGTTGACTTTTACTTCATTAAAATCCTTATTTTGTAAGCTTTTCAACAATATATGTTTATAGAGGTTCTTTTAGAAAATTACGGAATTACAAGCGATTTTGTTAGTTTGCACTTTTGTAAGTAGGCGATGCAATAATTTAAAACCTTGAAACCAGCACATCTGTCAAAACAAAGCAAATTTTTGTTTTTGCTGTTTAATTTGTCTTAAAAAGATGGCCTAATGCTACGTGAACAGTTTTGCTCTACCAGTAATAGTTACCGAAATAAACTGCAATCCTATCGAAATCGGTCCACCCTGTACATCTTTTATTGAAAATTTAAAAACATTTTTGTTTGTTTGTCGTCGTATTGTTTTTGCAATTCACGTATTCGCACTTAGCCATTGTCACAACAAATCACAATAACTTCCAGACACACGCACAAACTCGGAGCGGTTCAACAGTGACGCTACTTCAACGCACGCAAGAAGCAACTAAAATATTTTGTTTAAAATTGACGGTGGAGCGTTGCAGATCTTAAGTAACTTTATAATCAATGGTGATACTAATGGAAGGTGGAATTTGCAGTAAATGATATAGTAGTCTACTGCTACAATGGTTAACAGCAAACTACTAAAGTTCGTCTAAGGAATAACAATTTCCAAAATGCGGATAATAATAATAGAGAACGCACACATAAGCAGTTTGTGAATTCAAAACAGGAATTTGCGATCATATAAATAAATAGGTACGGCAAGTAGTAATTAGTGTAGTCAAGAGTCAAGACAAGTCAAGTTAATTGATCAACAAGTAAATCTGTCAACTTGCCATCAAGTCCGAGGGCATCAGAACGATCCTTCCGTACGGGTTTCTTGTAAATAATGTGTTACGGTTTTATTTTCTGAATATAAAACGTGTGTTGAGAGCTGTGTCGAGATTAATATGTTACGACGAAAGTCGTATTTGGCGCGCATTTTGCTAATTTTTGATTGGTTGAAAATAAAATTTGAGTTCCTTTCCTAGACAAAAAGCGGACATTTTCTTCTTCTTCGCCGTAAGTACACATTCTTTCCTTTTCTCTTTGCATCAATTTTAACTGTCACGTAGAATTCTTTTAGCACGTTTCTTGACCTTATGATTTTGCTGTGTGCTATGTCTAGATAACTTCTGGGGTGCTGGAATGGCTGATTAAGACCTTTCTTGTCAATTAAAGACCACACTGCGGTTTCGCATTAGATATGCTGCAGGCAACCGGTGGCTACCACGTTGAGCAGGGATTGGTTATGCTTCATAACTCCGACGAAAGAGCCTAACGCTTTCCGTTTTTTATCGCACACTTTCTCTAAGAGGAATGCTGGGATTAATCTAACTTCCGTCGTCGTAGCACAGAACTCTTACTCTCGGGACTTCGTTCATCAAATTACAGCTAATTTTTATTATTTAAGTAACTTATTTATTGTTAATGCGTGTGAAGCTCGTACAGGTGTCCTGTTTTGACACTTTGCAGGTATCTCGTTATTGCAGTTCAAGTTTTGGGGTTTTCGCGAACCTGTGTCACTTTTTTAAAAGTGCCAATTTGCATTAGGAAAAATGGCAACCATTTTTGAACAACTCCTATAAATATATATACGTTATTGGTTATTGATTTTTACTAGTAGTTTAATAAAAAATAAATCTGTTTGGCTTTAGTTTCTAGGCTTATTAAAAAAAGGAGATTCTAACCTTGGAATCTAAATACAAATTGACATACAGGGTGTTCCATTTAAAATCCTAACTTTGGTAACTTTTCAAAAATGAAGACACCTAGAAAAACTAAGCGTCACTGGATTCTGCATAAAAATGTGTAAATTCCGTTTTACCTAGTCGATAACTTATCAGATACCTGAATTACTGAGGGTGTCTGAAATGCACACTTTTCAATTTCACTCTGTATTTCAAAACAAAGAGAGCCATAATAAAACTGTTTGCACTATCGTTTGTTTTACAAAAAAGTGACACAGGTTCATGAAAACCCCAAAACTCAAACTGCAATAATAACAGAAATACCCACCAAAAGTGTCGAAAACAGGACCTTGTACATACGACATGAAACAGCTTTGATCTTTAATTCTTAAGTAAAACCTTATGGTACTCTCCAGAACCGAACGTTTATAACTAGCTCAATGCAGGCTCGTGCGCTTCACTTACAGCGGTTGACGCGAAAATAAAAGGCCTTTTGGGTTTGGAAGAGGTACTTACCCTTTCAATCTTAGTTTAAGTCAATGTCGTTGTATGTTTGACCAGATAAATTGCCGTGTGTAAGTGATATGTGTACACAGAGTATTCCTATTAGCCAATCCTCAATTGGAATATTAACACACTACGTTTGGTGTGACTAAAGCTTATCTGTGAATTCGGTACATTATTTGTATACATTACTTTATTATTAAGCAAGGCTACTGCTAACATACGTGAATACATCCGATAGTCTCTCTTCATGTCTCATTCACCTATTACTATAAGATTTGTTTGTTGTTTTATTAAATTGTCTGTCTTTCTCTTAAGACTAATTGTTGTGTTTGATCTAGCGTATTAGGCTTTAAAGTAAAACGTGTTGATCTCCTGTTGGTCGGTTTTATTTCTTTCTTTTACCCAGCAGGTGGCGCTTTGTTAGACAGCAGTTTAATTTCTTAAAACTCCTTAAGGACCTCCCACTCTCCGACAAAGCCGGAAGCTGCTGCTCTAACTATTATAAATAATTTATTCTCTACGAACCTAATACACTACATTGATCCGTATATCCTTTCGTTCTTTTTTGTTTGTTTCTCTAGAACCGTCGTCATTTGTAAACCTGAACCGTTACAAATGCACATATTATAATGTAAGAGTATTTGCTTTTTCAGTTGCAAACTGAAAAAATTTTTGGCATATAATAAACCAGTGACAAACTGTCCCAAACGTACACCTTCTATTCCAACTCTGCGACCAGAACAGGGGTACAGCAATCAACAACGACGCCAACTACTTTCAAATTAATGATAACGTCTAGCAACAAAAATGAGTAGTAACTTATCTTCTCTTGTAACTAAGCTATTCAAAATTGATTTGAAACAGAACTTAGATTAGTTTCCTACAGTGTTGTTCATATATCTACGTCGGTGACATTTTTGATGATGATGATCAATACTAAAATTCGCAACCTTTAGTAATGTTTAGAAATTTTCTAATGTTAATTTATGTTTTAATTGTAGTTTAACTATTGCTCTACTATAGATTTACACGTTCGACTGCGGTACCTACTGAACTGAAGGAGCCTAGAGGTTGCTCTCTATTGATCTGCCCTGAAAAATTGATAAATAAAGATCAATCTCCAAACATAACCTTTACATAAATAAAATGTAACTCATTATGAACTTAAAAAAAAATATCAGTTTTGTTAGAACTTCTCTCATCGTTTGATCCTTTGGATGATTAGGTTATTTCAGAAATCACGTATCATCAAAAAATCAATTAAAAAGTTCTGAAATCTAATTTAAAAAGATAATAATGGACATGCTTGAAAAGTGTCATCATACAGATGATGATTATTTAAAAAGTAAATAATGAAAACGAATTTGATTGCTAGAAAATTTTTAAAACAAAACGTTGCGGAATTATAAGGATTGATGACTATGATTATTTGTTTTTCAGTATTATTCAAGCTCATCTTAGAATTACTGCGTTTGCTGATATTGTAAGCTTAGCTATTGAAACACACAGTTTTTGATGTTTTCTTTACTTGTCTCAGATATCACCTGCATCAATCCTTTCGATTAGCATTAAAGTATGTACACATACCTGTCCTAATCGTCATACAAAAAAAAATATTTTAAAGATCGGAAATTTATTGAAGTGATCAAGATATAAATTGAAATATTATATAAAAAACATATTAAATAAAATTTTCTTCAAAGTTGCATCCTATCCAACCAACCCTGAAATAAAGACATTTAATGTTTGTACAATAATTTTGCCTGGTGGAGCTCCAGTTCTTATTACAATAAAATCAAATAACATGCACCATTAAAAACTAAACTTTATATAAGATGTATCGAAGAATTGTTTTGTGTGAGGCACTACATTAGGTTTCGTACTGAATTGCAACCTAGAATTTCAATCAAACCATTGCGAAAGAAATATTTATACTGTATGAAAAAAACTGAGAATGCATGATATTTATATAATCGGGTAAGCCCTTTGTTATCGTACAATTAGATATAAGTATTAAGTAGCATCGATTACCTCTAGTGCTTACTATTAAAGCAGTGTAGATTTAGACTGAGTACGGTCTAGCTCGTAAAGTGAATATTACAGGAAACAAAGTTAAACATGTCACAGAGAGTAGATTTGTTTTCTTTGGGTTTGATTATTTACTTTTTGTGGAATGTTAGGCATCAGCTTGGTAATCGGAATTTATTTTGGATTTTTGAAAAAAACAAAATACCGCTGATGAGTATCTAAAAGGAGGCAAGCAAATGTCACCTATACCAATTGCTATTTCATTAATTGCCAGGTATTTTGATTTATGTGTTGACTACGAAATCAATTTAAACTTTTAGCCAGATATCAACTTTGACTTTGTTAGCTGTGCCGGCAGAAATTTATATGTTTGGAAGTAATTATGTATGGTTAGGTTTGGCCACAGTAATCGAGTGCATTATTGCGTATTACATTTATTTTCCAGTTTTCTTTAATCTTCAAGTAACTAGCGTATTCCAGTATCTACAGCTGAGATTCGATAAAAATTGAAAAATTCATTACATCAGCACTTAGTGTGCTAAGTATGTTTATCTACTGTCCATTTGTTGTATACATACCGTCCTTAGCTTTTTCTCAAGGTATGCTACGGTAACAGGAACTTATTTCAAATACCTACCAATATTTTTGTAGTTAGTGGTGTGGATGTGCATTTAATAGCGGGCGTAACTTCGATAATATGTATAATTTATACAACCGTAGGAGGCTTAAAAGCAGTAGTATGGACTGACACCGTACAATTTTTTTCATCATGGTGATAACTTTTCATTATATTTGTTATGGGAGTGCAACAATTGGAGGACTTAACTTTATGTGGAAAAATCTGTCGAAGGTGAAAGATTAGACATAATGGAGTATGTTTAAACAGAGTTTGAAACCAATTCTTAAGACTTTATTAGTTTCAGTTTTGATCCAACACTTAGAGATAGTTTCGGAGGTTTAATTATTGAGGAACCTACAATGGTTGACTTTGACCGGTATACACCAAGCCTCGGTTCAAAAATATTGTCAGTTTCTTCATTTAAAGAAGTTAAAAAGTTCGTCATTGTTTTAATTATATTATAATAAAATTGATAAATTTATTTTGTAGAGTTATGCCGGTTTATACAATTGGTTTGGTGGTGATACACATATTTTCTACACTTTTTGGTTTATTGTTGTATAGTCGATATTGGAATTGTGATCCCTTGTCAACAAAAGAAATTTCTCGTTTGGAACAGCTTGTGCCTCAGTTCGTCATGGAAGTAGCTGGTGGTTATCCTGGTTTACCGGGTATTTTATTGCGGGTGTTTTTAGCGCTGGGCTAAGGTAGGTGAACATTGAACATAAATAAAATAGATTTATAATTTTATTACGAACTTTACTCACAGTTCACTTTCTGCAATGTTAAATACTTTATCAGCCGTCATTTATGAAGACTTTATATCACCATTTTTGTCCAAAGATATATCCCAAAAAATGTATCAGTAATATTCTAAAACTTATTGTTGTAATTTCTGGAATAATATCGACACTGCTTGTGTTAGTTTATGAAAGAATTCAAGGAATTTTTGCAGTGTATACAGCATTAATGTCTGTATCTTTAGGACCAATTTTAGGAATATTTACTTTGGGAGTGTTAGTACCGAGGGCAAATTCTAAAGTACGTATGTTAATATATTCAAATAACAAAATAGGAAAACCATTTTTAGGGGACATTTTTCGCCGCGCTTGTGAGTTCTATAATAATTGCGTGGATTGCGGTCCAAAATCAAAGACACCAATCAGTAATGAATGAAGAGTTTAAGAAACCAACATCAGTAGATGGTTGTAATGCTACGGTACTAGGTGTTGACTTAGAAGTGTATGTCTTATCTTTAAATTATTGGTTTGTAGTGAACACTTTTTTTTTTTTTAGAAAAACAACACATTAGATTCCGTCTTTATACTTTATCGTATATCGTTCTGGTATATTTCGGTACTTGCTTTTGTCACAACTATGGTTATTGGAGTGATTGTAAGTTTGTTTACAAAACATGATAAAGAAGAAGTGCCTTTAAATCTTTTGAGCCCAATTATTCATCGTTTCTTAAAAAGAGAACCAGTCGAGTTATTAAATAACGATAATAAAATAAAAGACAGTGAAATGCCTTTAATGGAGAAACAATGTATGATATAACATATGATTATCGGAATCAAAATTGTAATCGTTTTTGTATGTATCAGTTTGAAGAAGTAGATTTTTATAAACATAAACATTCGAAAGTGCTTTACCGATTTTGTTTTTTGAATTATTATTTTGTGTAGTATTGTTGATCTAATCTAAATAGTGAAGACATTAGTCTTTAGAGCCGTTTGACACGAGACTTATTTTAGTGTTAAAATAAGAATTGGAATTGCGCGCGCAAATTAAATTCAAAAATTAATCTTTTAACTATATTATTCTGTATGACACGTTAAGTACAAAAATAAGTAAGTGAACATGCGTACTGAGGAGCACTGATAATTCTTTCAAAACAATATTGTTGTTGTCTTTGAATGTGTTCCGTGGTTGTTAATTACAGTATACTATTACACAAGTAAAGCTTGATTTAAGTATGGATTTAAGTGTGAATCTCAAGAAGAAACAGCTGCTAGCAGCTTATACGAGCGCAGTGGTTATATTAATAATGACAATTAATAAAAGAAATTACAAAAGCATCAAAGAGGCGTACAATTTGGGCGAGAAATTGGATAAACCGAGATTGGAAGGAAGGGGCTTGTTAGCAATGTTAAATGAAGAACTGTTAATTGAAAATTTATCTTCATATACAAACTCAAGCGAATATTGGAATGGAGACCAAGACAGGAAGCGTATCGAAATAGGGACGCCTCCAACGAGATGGACCGATGACCTAAAGCGTTGCTAGGGAAACTGGATGGCGGCGCAGGATCGAAGCACATGGAAGAGATTATGGGAGGCCTATCCAGCAGTGGATACAAGAAAGGGCTGTTTGATGATGATGATGATGATGACAAACTTTACGTATGGACAGTAACTCTTTTGAAAAAATTATTAAATAAAGTTCATGACCTTAACTAAGCAAGACACTATAATACGACAAAGTATCTCAGCACGATCTAAGTAAGAAAACATTTTTTTGTATATGACTCGGTATATGAATACATTAAATGCAATTTCAGGTAAGAAATAACTCTATTTGTTTTTGGCAACAGGTGAATGCTACCGATCATTAATGTACAGCACGAGAATTCATGAGAGTACTATTTCACAGTTTATACCAATTGTCTGCGATGCTATATATCACTTCCTTCAAAAAGAATATCTGAAGATAATTATCAAAGGATGATAATCATAAACATGTATGTATTTATATTGTAGACCCCTGATGAAAGAGAGACCTGGCTTAAAGTGGCTCAAAAATTTGAAGAATTATGGCAATTTCCTAATTGCTTAGGTGCACTCTGATGGACGTCGTATAAAATTTAGGCCACCTGTTTCCGCAGGTAGTTTTTACTACAATTATAAAGGAGACCATTCCATCCTACTTCTTGGGTTAGTTGATGCGGAATACAAATTTATTTACTATAATGTGGGTGTTAATGGTCGCATAAGTGATGGCGGGGTGTTTAGAGAAAGCGGATTATATAAAGCTTTATTTAGTAACTCTTTAAATATACCAAATGACCGAGAATTACCAGGACAAAAATGTAAAACTCCATTTGTATTTGTTGCCGATGACTCTTTTCCTCTTTCAAGAAATATCATGAAACCTTATCCACACAGAGGACTTACTAAAGAACAAAAAATATACAATTATCGTTTATCTAGAACAAGAAGAATGGTTGAGAGCTCATTTGGAATTCTAGCCAATAGATTTAGAGTTCTTATGAACCCAATTCAATTAATGCCAGAAAAAGTAGAGAAGATTACGTTGGCATGTATTGCATTGCATAACTTCTTAGCAACCGAAAATAGGAGATCTTACATCAAATGTACTGAGAGCGAAGACAACCACCTCTCAAATATTGGACAACAATGTGGAAAATCGATACTGCATTACACACGAGAGAAAATTTCAATAAGTATTTTAATAGTAAGATGGCGTTGTTGAATGGCAAAATTATGCAGTTTTAAGACACAATATGTAATTTAGTTTATAATTAAACAATAATTATTCAAGATCATTTTTGTGAACTTACTTTAATTAACTTTAAGTACTACATAGTCATAAGCTATTACATAAACTACTAATAATCTACTTATTTACTGCACTGTTTTCTGGCCTTATAAATTATATTACTTATTTCATGTTGAATATCTAAAAATAAACTTTCATCGTGTTTTTTCAATAAATGATAATTGTTTGGCAAACATAATTACCAAAAATTTTACTTTGACTGACACTTTCTTCATTCACATTGGATTCGGTAATTGCTTCTTTAATAGTTGTCAAAGCGTCCATTGCCGTTGTAATTACATTATCATTTTCTAAATTTCTTTTTCGTTTTTTTTGATCTATCCACATTGTTCCCCATGACATTACTACTGCAAGTTGGTAAAGAATCGTTATTGGTGCGTGGTGTCAAATTATGTATTGAATGAACTACAATTTTCATTTTGTGTTGCAATTTCCTAAAATTAAATATTTAATCTTAGAATTGCAAATTATGAAATATACGTTAAACACACCTAATGGTTATTTCCTCTTCATCGATACTGTTTATATCTGAGTTTATTGTATTGCTCTCAGCATCTACTTTCTTCAAATTCGATTGATTGAGGATGTGACATATCGGAACCAATTGAATCTATAGATTCCCGTGGTATCGTATGCTCCAGTACAAACATCATTGCATCGAAATAACATATGTTTGGTTTTGTAAACCTATAGTTTTGTAAATAATAAAAGTAAGTATTGTAATGTACAAGGAAAAACATACCTCATCTTCTCCCATTCCACTATGAAATGAACTTGAATATTTTCTGTATTGTAGTAGGAAGTTAGTTCGTATGTTCCTAAACTTGCTTTTTTATGTCTGCCACTTGTGTTCCTGGTTGAATTTTCTCCATTTCCAACAAATAAGTGCAAGAGCATTACTTCTAGCATGCTTGTTTTTATAATTTAAATTTTTTACTGCATATAAGCAGGGATACATCTTTGTATTGGTCAATTAATAATTGAACTCTGAACTCTAGACCACGACATTTCAGTTGGACTACTTTTTAAATATTATTGTACGTACTGTTTGATGCCACTTACGAAATTATTATGAACATAACCAATGTTGGTATTTGTACACAAAACTATTGCGCATATTTACTGCGCCAAATTAGTAGAGTTTCCTCACTAGAATTTAGAACATTACTTAATTTTAACACCAATTTTAACCCGGCGTTGGTAAGGTGAAATATTTTGACGGCAGTGGTAAGGTGGGGTCTGACAAACCCCACCAAATTAATAAATAAAAAAATAGTTACAAATTATGTAGGTTATTTATATTTTGGCTAAGTCTTAACAAAGTAATATAGAAATGAATAAAACAAGAATTGTTAGGAACTTTTTATTTTATTATTAAAATAACATAAAATAACTTGAACGTCGTATTTTACAAAACAAAAAAACACACATTCGAAAATTGGGAAAAATTGGGAAAATTTTCGGAAATTTTTCAGATGTAATGATAATACTTTATAGCTAATACTCAAATAAACACTTGGAAACTAATTTTTATTTGGTATTGACGATAAAAATAAAAATTTTCCAATACAACAATTTTGGCAGTACATATGAGCATGTTCTAGACATAGAAACGTATTGCAGGTACTGCAGGTGTATTTGGTTTTGCGGTCACGTGTTCTAGGACATGTTTGGCACCTTCCGATGAGAGTTGGTCGTTTGGATGGTGGTTCTTGGCTTTTCCCACTTATTTCTATGATTTTTCTACGCAAGTTTCTTGGCAATCTTGAATTTTCTTTATCTATGTGTTCTTCAATTAGCGCCAGCCCTAATTTTTTCAGGTATTCTCGTCTCTTCAGCTTGTAGTCGTTATTATTTAGTTCTATATATTACCTGGGAATTGATTCCTACCGTGTTGAGGAGAGAAAAAAAAGGGGGAGAGGCCATCTTCTTGAATTGCGAGAAACACTGTAGCTTCCAGACACATTCATCTACTACATCTACACCGCATTTTGTGAAGTTATAAAACTAATTATTTCAGGAAGACGGCGATCTCCTGTACTGTCATCTATCTTATCGTCGTGATGTAGTGTTGAAAGCAGCAAAACATTTTTTGTTTCTTTGGCACGTAAGAAACTAAAGTTATATCTTCTTGGAAACCAAACAAGCTAGATTTATTTTCCTCTTCTGAACATTCAAAAATCTGTGGGTATAATCCGTTTATTTTTTCTCATAGTACCAACAGATGTCAGTTTATGATCTTTCAGTAGTTTTAACATTACATCGTGACTGGTGTACCAGTTATCAAACGTCACATTCCTTTTGGTACCAGATATAGGTTGTACCATACGCAGAACAATATCAGATGGACGATTACTCATATTGTAAGGTCCATCAGGTTGTAGGCCAGTGTAAACTTCCAGCTTCATAACATAAAAGGATTTGGCATCCACTAAAGCTTGTACCTTTATCCCATACTTCGCTGGCTTGTTTGGTATGTATTGGCGGAATGAGCATCGCCCTCTGAAAGATTCCAGCTTCTCGTCTAGCGTAAGATACTCACTTGGGGAATAAGCTTGGTCAAAGTAATATACAAATTTATCAAATATGGCTCTGATTGAGCTAGCTTGTCACATTTGCGTCGTTCTTCCCTATTGTTCATATTATCAAAACGCATACAAGATAATAAAAAGTGAATCTTTTGAGGCACATAGTAGCACGAAATATATCAACGCCTGTACCATCAGCCATCCATAAGTCATTTAGATTCTGATGATTTGATCTGCATACACCTGCTAAATACAGCAATCCTAAAACTGCTTTATATTCAACGACTGTAGTTTCCTACAAAATACTGATCTTTATATTTTGTTGCTTTTTGACGAATTTTTTGATTGGTATACTTGACAATATCAGAGAGCATTTGATCGTCAAAAACAAAGACCAACATTCAATTATACGCTTCGCATTTTTAGCATAAGTCTTTACGCAAGGCAAATGAGTAATTATATTTTCAGCTCTAGTTCGAACATTTCTATGTGGTACATTTCGTAGCCATTTTGTAATATTGTCTTTCCAACGTAATATTTTTGTGACGATATATTATCAATAGTTTGAGAATTATTGATGTTTTCATTATCTAAGCCGATATCTCCAATATCTTCGTCGTCATTCTCATCTTGTCCAGTATTGAGTTCAGCATTGAGATCATTTACTTCATCTTTCTTCTGGCTCACTTTCAGTTTCAGAAAGCTCGTAATTGTCTTGATCGTTTTCGACTTCTTGCCATAACGCTAGCAAGCGTTGCTGTTCTTTCTCGTACGAACACATCTTGGAAAACAATAACAATAACTATTTTTACTTCAAAGGTACAAATAGTTACTTTTACTCCTAGGATGTAAAAGTGGCACTTCTACGACACGTATAGAGTTAATAAAAGTGCCACTTTTTAAGACTTTTGGAGAAAAACCATCACTGTTGTAATAACAATTTAATATTTCTGAATACTCACCGTTCGACCAAAATGTTACGGCAATGGTAAGGTGGGGTCTGAGAAACCCCAAGTCACTTTGAGCAGCCACTACACGTCTGTTACAGGCGCTGCCAACAAACCAACTGAACCATAGGATAGGTGAAATTATTGTGGAAAGCTATTAAGAGACGCATGCGTACAGAGCAACTATTACAAAATGGCTAACAGTTTTGTATGGCCTGGGGTTTGTCACACCCCACCTTACCAACGCCGGGTTAACTAAATTTAGTGCGCGTATTCCAATTTTATTTTAACACTAAAATAAGTCTCGTGTCAAACGGCTCTTAGGTTTGTGTAAAATAGACGAATAGGATGTTATGAGTTGAACTAGTCTTTAAGTGCCCGTGGAGTTGTGACGCTTGCAATCATGCCTAGAAGTATTGCAAAAAGAAAAAAAATAACAAACGCGCCAAGAGCATGAAAATGAGTTGAAAACAACGCCATCAGGACCACTAAGTACTGTTTTTTTATTATTTATGGTTTTATCATTGAAATGAATATGACTTTTTATTATCCCTTATTTAAGCTTTTGCAAAGGTTTTGATGTATGATAGGAATACTTAAGGCATCAAATTAGCCATTACACGGTGTTAAGATAAATTATAGACACTCCAATACCGCTAAATCTGTAATTGTTTACCTATTTTCTTCAATTTACAGAATTCACGATTATTCCAATGATTTCACATAGCACTATTGTAAATAACAATATTACAACTGAGGATATTGTTGATAACTCTTCAGATCGGCTTTGGTCTTATACGAGGAAATCAAGGCAATGATGAACTATTTATTCTAAAATAGCTTTTCAAATAAAGTCAGAAAATTTAAAATAATCCCGTAAAAATCAGTTTTATGAAAACAGAAGATGTGTTGTAGCAATTAAGGTTCAGATTGGGAAACGTACCATCGTACAACGTGACTATAGAATACCTTTTGTATGTTTATTTTGAACATTAATGGAACAATTTTTTTAGAGTTACACAGTGAAATAAGAATACCTATGAGCGAAAAACCTAAAATTCCAACGTGCACAAATTCACTTAAACAGACTCCTTATTTGACGTTTCTCAAATAGAATCCAATTTGGGGAAAGTTTATAGACCACAAGAATTGGTTAAGGTTAATGAATAATAAATATATTTATAACCATAACAAATATATGCGAACCTTTATTTCAGTATTAATCAACAAGAGTTATAAATCGATTCAGAATTGGATTCCCAGCCTATACCAAGTATTCAGGGTACTACGGTTGTAGAACTAGGTTACCTGTTGGATAGAGTAATTGATTTGCAGTTTGCACATACAAAATATGCACCACAGGTAAATTGTGTGTCCAAAAAGATATTATGAGAGGAAAAGGACTACCAAATCTAATTATATTTCAGTACAAGTTTATCAGTGCCCAAACCGAAAAGCCCAATAAAACTTAATACTTCTCAAAATAACAACAGGGGCAGTTTAGTACATTGGCATCGAGACAATCTTATGAGCACATGACCGAATTCCTTAGTTGCATGGACATTCCATGCATGAATCGAAATGGCTATGATATGGAAAATAAACTTAGAAAGTAAGTTCATAACAATAATCTTACTTTATATTTACAATCTATATATTTTGAAGAATGGATACCTTGATAAAATCAATGGAAGCAGAATTACAATTCACTATTGGGAATGGATGCACAATAGGCAAAAACACAGGAGTAAGTTTTGTTTATTGGAGTGACAAATAAGTTTTGTTCGGTTTTGCTAGGCTGAGGCAAAAACACACCTGTCAACAATCACATGTGTTTCAAGAATTGGGAAAAATCAGCAACTGCCATGGAAACAAAAGTTTGCACATTGTGAAGCGGGCTTAAGGGTATCATTTACAATTCTAACAGCAGGTAGTCTCAGCAGGGGTTATCTTATAGAAGGACTGTAGAATGAATCATTACACTAAGCACGTTTTAGAAAATAGGTAATTTACGTTGCTTACTTAATTTTTTCTTTAAAGAATATATTTGAAGGTATCGCTAATTAAACACCATAGCTCGATTAATTATCGAATCAAAATTTTGTTTAGGAAATGTTTACAAAATAAAATTAGAAATAATTTTGATTTAAAAACGTCTACAAGCAATAACTTTTAAATTAAATCAAAAACTAAACATGGTTATTTGGGTTGACTGATTATTACTTATTTTTAAATAAATCTAACCTACTAATTATTGTAAGTTATTAAAAAAATCATTAAACTCTCTATTCATAATATTTAGTCCTTACAAAATGTATATTTTATGACGTTTCATTTTTTTCTGTAGTTAATATAAAAAGTGAAAATAAAAACTAAGGCAATTTTATTGTCAACGTATATATTTAGTTTTTGACAAGAATTTATTACATAATTATAATTAAGATACCAAGTTATAGTTTAAAATTAAATGAAAACTTTTTTTTAAATAAAGGTATTACTATATAAATAAATATAAGAAATCAATAATGGGTGTGACCTCCATTATTATTGATACATTCTTGGAGGCGTCTGCTCATTGACGCTATCAAGGTATCAATATAATTAATATTAATCGTTTCCCATGCGGTATCAATGGCTGCAATTAGTGCATTACGGTTTACTGGTATAAAATTTGGCCCTTGTTGTCTTCGGATAACAGCAAGTATTCGAGCCCAAACATTTTCGATAATGTTAAAATCTGGGCTTTTGCTGGCCAGGGTAACAGCTCCAAGTTATTTGCTTGTATCCAGTTGCGCACAACCTGCGAAGTATAGGGTCATCATATCCCGATAGTTAATTATCGAATGTTCCAAGAAAATATGTGTAAATAGTAAATGGAATCTACTAACGTAACGTTAAGTCGTTAATTATAGTTACATAACTCTCCTTTCATAAGATATAGTTCATATTAATATGCTTATTGTAAAGCTTCGTACACACCTGAACAACAAACCGAGGAACAAACAGAACAACGAACCGAACGGCAATCGGAACATTAATTTGACGGTGCTACGTACGAATTTTAGAACAGATTCGCAAGTCCTGATTGTTCCACGAACGGTTTGCGGCGTTCCCGCAACTTGTCGGTTTTTTCTCCGACATCAAAGAAAATGCGCGCGAATGCGTTTGCAGGTTTGGACGAATCTAAACAAAACGGCGAACAAACTTATGCGGGAGAATTAAATTATTTATTTTTGTCCTCCCTTTGTGGGTTTGTTGTGTTTTAGGTAATATTATGGAGTTGACAGAAGAAAAATGTTTTAAATTAATCAGTGTTTAAGAATGCAAGAAAAATGATGTCCCTATTAGCATCATTTGGGCGGGAAATTTCCAAAATAAAAAAAGCGAAGTAAATTATAATTTTTTACTCTTCTTTGTGCGTAAAAATTTGGTTGGCACTATCTTCTTGTTTTCCGCAATTTTCTTCTCAATAATAAATATATATGAACTGAAAACTACTGAAAATAATTATGGAACAGCACAAACGTTCCGTTTGTTGTTCGGATTGTGGAAATCATAAAAGATCGTTTGTCGTTCTGTTTGACTTTCGGTTCGTTGTTATGTTTGTTGCTCGGTTTGTTGTTCAGGTGTGTACGAAGCTTTACAACTTAAGCAACAATTTTTGGCGAATAAAGATTAGTTTGTGATGTAATATTAGAAACACAAATTTATATCATATCAAATTTATGACAACTTAAAACCAAGAACGTGTATGTTATTGCTAAGAAATTATTAAGGAAAAGCGCAATTGCAGTGTAAATATTTATAATTAGATATTTTCGAAAGTTTATAAGTCCTCTATTGTAATCTTAATACTTAAAAGAAAATCCTGTCCATTAGCATTATAAGGAAATGGCTTTTACTTTATGAATAAGTTTCAATAACAATAGAATATCCTTGCTTGTTTAATTTACTTCCTTTGAGTCATATTGCTCTAAGGGTTGTTACATTGGTCATTAGAAGTATGTAATAAATAAACAATTACCTACTGTTTGAGAAGGGGTAGTGTGAACCAATAAATAAAGTAAGAAATGTAAATTCCATTTTAGTTTAAAATTTCAAGTGTTGTGAAAATGCCACCTCATCTCGGTGCTGATTTGAAAGCGCGGATTGTTTCGGAATTAGCGGCGGGCCGTAGCGTGCGTGAAATTTCACGTATGTTAGATATACCAAAAGCACCGTAGGGCATTACCGAGTAAAATGGAATCTTGAACACACTTTGGAAAGAGCCATCGGAAGTGGTAGACCTAAAGTATCTACACGTGCTCAAGATCTCGAGTTGTTTCATTACGTAACAGAACAACCATTTGCTACATACTCCAGGGCTATAGCAGATACACATTTTCCCGGATGCCGTATAACTGCACAAAAAGATTAAAGGAGATGGGAATAAAGAAGTATAATGCTGCTGCGAAAGAAGTTCTCAGTGACGAAAATATGAGACGTCGTCTGGAATTTGCAAGGCGATATGTGAACGAACCTTTGGAATTTTGGAATCGAGTGATTTTTAGCGACGAAAAACGTTCAATAGCCGCAACGATGGACCACTAAAAGTTTTTAGAATGGAAGGAACTCGTTACGAAAATAATCACATATGTCCTAAAAACGAAGTGGTTATTTTTCTGTGAATGTGTGGGTTGGGTTAGCGCGGGGTCCAGGAGTTTGTTGGGCTATCGATGGACGTCTTGATTCTGCTGCGTATTTAGATATTTTGAAACTATTATGAAACCTTCAGTCGAAGTGTTTTATCCAGACGAAGATTATATTTTCCAACAAGTAAGTATTCTTATTTCACTATACTTTCTCCAAAAATAGTTCGGGATCTGTTGAATTAACATTTTCATAATGTATTTTTGTTGTTAAAGGACAACGCCCCTATTCATACTTCGCGGGTTGTGCGCAATTGGATACGAGAAAATAACTTGAGCTGTTACCCTGGCCAGCAAAAGCCCAGATTTTAACATTATCGAAAATGTTTGGGCTCGAATACTTGCTGTTATCCGAAGACAACAAGGGCCAAATTTTATACCAGTAAACCGTAATGCACTAATTGCAGCCATTGATACCGCATGGGAAACGATTAATATTAATTATATTGATACCTTGATAGCGTCAATGAGCAGACGCCTCCAAGAATGTATCAATAATAATGGAGGTCACACCCATTATTGATTTCTTATATTTATTTATATAGTAATACCTTTATTTAAAAAAAAGTTTTCATTTAATTTTAAACTATAACTTGGTATCTTAATTATAATTATGTAATAAATTCTTGTCAAAAACTAAATATATACGTTGACAATAAGAATTGCCTTAGTTTTTATTTTCACTTTTTATATTAACTACAGAAAAATGAAACGTCATAAAATATACATTTTGTAAGGACTAAATATTATGAATAGAGAGTTTAATGATTTTTTTTAATAACTTACAATAATTAGTAGGTTAGATTTATTTAAAAATAAGTAATAATCAGTCAACCCAAATAACCATGTTTAGTTTTTGATTTAATTTAAAAGTTATTGCTTGTAGACGTTTTTTAAATCAAAATTATTTCTAATTTTATTTTGTAAACATTTCCTAAACAAAATTTTGATTCGATAATTAATCGAGCTATGGTGTTTAATTAGCGATACCTTCAAATATATTCTTTAAAGAAAAAATTAAGTAAGCAACGTAAATTACCTATTTTCTAAAACGTGCTTAGTGTAATGATTCATTCTACAGTCCTTCTATAAGATAACCCCTGCTGAGACTACCTGCTGTTAGAATTGTAAATGATACCCTTAAGCCCGCTTCACAATGTGCAAACTTTTGTTTACAGAAATTGTGGTGTCCAAGTTTTAAATTTCATGAGTGTA
>JALBCR010003050.1:0-75284 GCA_030710515.1 Abscondita cerata | reverse complement strand
TTATATTGCTTGTTCTGACACTTCTGATTTCATTTTTAACCAGGGCATTCCATACTGACAACTTTTATATGTCCTTCTTGTTAACTTTCAAATAAGACCACCTCAGAATGGATGTAAAATAGGAAGCATATGCCCGTATTTGAAATGAAAAAAAGATGAAACACAGTGGAGAATCGTGAACATTTATTAGCTTCAAAATGGAAAGATCGTCGTGACGTGGTGTAATGTTGACCACAATGCATGAGAATGAGTTACTCACCGCCAACCTGATAGGAGCACCAGCGAATAGAAAAACGTTATGTGTTATGCAGTATAATGAACATATGGAGCAGCTGACGATCGGACATACCATGTCTGTAGTGGATTGCATCGAAAGCATCAAATGGTAAGCAAGAAACCTATTCCACGTGATTGATGTATGTTTTCACACCCATGGCCACTTTTGCGGAGAAGAGGGTTTCCAGTCAATCTGCATCTGATAAACAAGATATCAGATTATCACTGATCTCATCACACATATTAATGACGCCTGATGATAATCACTGAAATAGATCACACTGGCGATTCCAAATAATTATCAACACACGGCAGGCGTCGTGGAAACAAACAAATTGATTCATGAAGATTGGTTGGTTTGTTCCCCACACTACCATGGGTGAAAAGAAGAGAAAGGAAACGCGGTTGGTGCATTCAGTGTAATGTTGGACTGTGCATTTACCCTTGCTTGATATATCATGCCCAAGCTGAGTTTTTAATTTTAAGTTTCGTTGAAAAAAATTCATAATTATTTAGAATATTTTATTAGATTCATAAATATTAGGGGAGATAGGTTATGGGCGGGTTATTTAGCCAAAATATGAATCTAGGACCCAAAATTCCTTAATAAAATATTGTCGTGGAAAAAGATATACAGGCGTTAAATTAATTATTTTTCATTTTTGTTAATACTTATGTAAATTTATCAATTTATCAAAATCGGCATTTTACAATTTGTTGTAGAGGGCGGCATGTGAATGATTCCTGATGATGAAATCGACTGGTAACTTTTTCGCAAAATATGTCTAATGATCGCGTTATAATCGATTACTTTTAATCGATTAAAGCTACCGCAATCGAATTGAATCGAGTTTTGGACGTAAATCATTGTAAGATTTTACTGTTTTTTTTTATTAAAATACGCTTTGGGCCTTACATTACCACATAAATTTGTTCTAATAGTCTATCTAATAAAATAAATAGTTGATATATTGCGCCTCAAATTGTACCAAAAATATTCATTCATTTTGTGTTTAACAAAACTTTTCCTGTGGGACACACGGGTGGTATAATGTATGTACCAAAATTCCAGGGACAATAATCAAAGGTATTCATTTTTGAACGTTAGTTATCAATTACCTTAAAGCAAAGAATATGTTTTTCGAAGTAATGTTTTTCTTAGATTAGTATCTTTAATCTTCGCACGGTTAAAATTAATCGAATATACTGGAAGTTGACCTGAAATATAAACAGGGTGGCCCTTCTGGCAGCCTCTAATGTCAAAGTCTTAAATAGTATGATGAGTCCACAGGTACCTTACATGGGTCTTTCAACTCTCTTTACATCTTATTTTCGGTCAGAGGGCTCCCGGTAGTCCTTCTTTTTCAAAAATAAAATAAAATCGAAAATATTGCAATATAGCCGCAATGCCAACTCATGATTACAAGGGACATTCATTAACGATAAAGTTTGTCCTGATAAATTAACAGGTGTCTGGCAGCTCCCCCATCTTTAAAAATCTCAATTTACAGGGCGGGGTCAACCCACCTCAATTAGGTATTGCATTTATTCAACAACATTTTATAACCGCTTTCATTTTAAAGAACAATCATGGCATAACTACACATTCTTTTAGACGTGGTCCAGTTTTTGCTCAGCTAATAAACTATGCATCCTTGCTATAAAAAACGAGTCTTAGAGATTGGCGGGAGTACAAATCATAATAAGCTTGAAATTCTTATTTTCAGAAAGCGGTACTTCTACGCTTAAGTAAAACCACAAATTTAACCAAAATACGATCAATGTGCCGCTTCCATATCGAGCCACCTAGGGTGGCAGAAACAATAGATTAATCATGTAAACAGTTGTGGTCCCGCCAGGTACCGACGAAACGAGAATCATAGCTGCAGATGTGGGTATTATACCAAGATACAAAAAATAATGGTATATAATACGTAGAAGTAAAATTTGTAATGTGATCTACTATAGAAATAAAATAAATAACATATAAATAATATATGACATAAATATAAAAATAAAATAGTAATGCAGATACGTCAGTACATTTATTACAATTACAATTAATTTATGGGGGACCGATGAAAAATAGATTCCACAAAGTAAGATTGAAACAATACAAGAAACCACATAATAATCTATATCAAGGTAGATTTAATTATTATAATATATTTACCTACTAAAAATATGATTTTCCAAACGTATCAGTACCTACGCCACTGCAAAAACGGGAGATTCTGATAATTCTGACAGGTTTGCTTCTCCGCGCCAATAGTATACTAAGTATAGAATTTATAAATTACATTAAATTTGTAACAATTTGAAGACAAGAAATCTGTAGGTCTAATTATTCACCCTACTGGATCCTACTTCTGCCGAAATGAAAGCTGAAGAAATTTATAAATTTATACCCTTTAATGAGTCGTCTAAGGACTCATCATTGACAGATTACGGTTGCCAGTTTACAAAATAACAAAAGAAGTGACGGTTCTAGCGGTACAACCTAGAAAGAAAATTAAAGGGAATTCGGCTCGATGTAGTGCAATTAAATACGTGGAGGATAACAATATTTATAGTAGTTAGAGCAGCAGCGCTCGTTGCTATCAGGGGAGGTGCGTGGATTCTTGAATTACTATAAGAAATTAAACTGCTTGTCAAACAAAGCGCCACTTGCTGAATAAAGAAAGAAATAAAACCGACCAACAGGAGATCAACAGGTTTTACCTAAAATATAATATGCTAAATCGAACACAAACCAGAGAGAGAGAGAGACAAACAATACAGTACAACAAACAAATCTTAAAATATTAGGAGAATGTGACAGAAATAGAGAAACTGTCGCATATAGTTATGTGCGTTAGCAGCAGCCACGCTTAGAATAAATACAGCTCTTAGTTGGTGTCGAATTTCAGGTAAGCTTTAGTTAAACGCTTGAGTTACAATTATCATTCAGATTTAAAATTGGCTGATATTAAGGCACTACACATATCACTTACACACGGAAAGTTACACTAAATCTAAACTAGAATAAAAGGGCAAGTACAAACCCAAGGCCTTTTGCGTCCGCGACATCGCTCCAAATTAAGCGCCCCAGCCCTTATTGAGCTGTTTGAAACAAACTTCCGGTTGATAAAAGTTACTTAAATATTAACTATCGAGCCGTTTTATGTCATAAGTACTTGAGTTTCATACGCATTATTATTCTGAATAAGTGGCTTAAATACTAAAACTTAGCTGTAATTGTCGAGTTTAGTTCCGAGAATGAAGGTATTCTGCTATTCTGCTAGCGACGGTATCGACAGTTCGGAGAAGTTGGATAGGTGTGCGGAGAAGAACAGCAAGCAAGTGATTCCAAGCAATTAGAATTAATGTAAATAGGAAAGAAACCCAATATACTCATGGTGAATCTAGCCAGATTAAACGTAAACGCCAATTTGTATTGGAAATTGTGAAACTCACATTAAATAATTTTTGGTGAGAATTTCACCAGAGAAAATTCTAAAGACACCGCGTGTATCAAACGAGAAAGGAAATGTCGGCTGTCCGTCTAGAAAATTTCAGTCTAATTTAATTTCCACCAATAGAAAATTAGCAACATGCGCCAAATACGACTTTCGTCGCAACATACCACTCGCGACACACGTTTGAAGGCTCACGACATACGTCCTAAAGACGGAAATAAAACCGTAACAAGATATATACCCCGAAACACCTAAAAACAGTGTTTACTAAAATTTGTATTTTTGAAGGGCTATATCTCGGTTACTATTACACCTGTTGGTAGTTTAAAATGTTAATTGTATTTACAGGACTAAGATGCATAGTTTACAAGCTTGGAGTCAAAATCTGAAAAAGTCCGAAAAATCGTAGTACTGTAAAATTTGAGTATTGACTACTGAAACCATACCTAACAACATAAAAAGATGAATGAACTGATACATTGTTTGCAAGATTTAGTTTTTGTGTCTAATAGCTTTGAACTAATTTGAAGCGGGTGTTGGTATAGATTCCCAAACCCGACTTGCATAAACTACATTGACATTAGATTGCAGATTTTCGTAGTTTTTAGAATTTCTTTTACTACATTTTATTTTTTGAGTCACACCTACTTTATAACCTTTATTGTTTTTTTTAATATAAATGAAAGTAGATAAAAATTCGTTATTGTTTGTCCTTCACATAGTTTGTACGACGATGGGTTTTATTTCAATTTTTAATAAAACGTAACTTATTGGTATTGCATTAGAAAACACAAGTTACTACAACTATGTTTTAATATTTTTGAGTATTTACTCAAACAATTATTTAAGGTTTTAGTGATGTTGTAAATTATTTGACGAAGTGAATTTTTAAATTAGGTCATTGCCTATTGTCATTGAAATTATTTCTTAAATCAAAGTAATTTTGAAAAATTTAAACATAAACTATTTCATTCTAAATTAGGAAAGGCTAGCAACGACTTTAAAATCTACCATATACATCTCAGCTAAAATTAATGAAACTGTTTAATGATACCCTCATCACCAAGTTGAATACTGAATCACAGTATTTGTAAAATATTTAGTGGCAACTGTAACCTTTCGACTACTGCATCATATCACTGGTTGTAAGAAAAGTTAGTAACAGCGTGCTACATAATGATAAATAGAAAAAGCAATTTGCTCTTTCGCACATTTGAATGATTTCTTATATATTACGCGTCGCGTAAAATCCATTTTCATTCTCAGATACCAAGATTTAGTTCTTTAGATTAAATACACATTTAATGGTTAAAATGATAATTAACACTGGAACTGAGTATTTCTTTGATCTTTAACATTTCCTAAGAAATACCCTAAAATGGTAATTTATTTTTTTATCTGCAAGAAAAATTTAAATGTATTTTTATCTTGATATAAGAAATTGATCAATGAACGAGGGTTGCTGTTTAGTGTTTACGTTTGCAAATCTTCTTCTAGACTAGATTTTTAACAAAAAGAATCTTACAGTAGTATAGTAATTTTCACAAAACGAATCTCGTTTTAGTTCTTTGTAGCAAACATCGTAATAAGGTTATCTTGCTGCACAGATGCCACAATCATAAAACTCGATAAACTGTGCACCTACATTATGATGCTGTATGGCATGTCATATTTTTATATGCATCCAGTCCTTCTTATACACAGCATCCACGTTGTTGTTTTACGACACTAGAATATAACATTGCGTGAATTATGTAAAAAAACATTTTCGAAATGTTTCACCATGTGGGATCCACCGTAAAAGTAAAAGCTTTTAATAATGTCCTGCTGTATGCATGATTTTTCTTTTCTATTATTTCCCTATTCGTACTTCTTTTTGCTTTTAAGATGAAACCGCTGCGTATCCATTTGCGATGGCTTGCTTTTAAACAAAACGTTATAAACTAGTATTTTCCTTTGTGGAATTTTCGACACTGTAGTATTGAAAAGCCGCATTTACAGTTCACAATATTTCAATCAACGAATAATGGAACGTTGCGGCGCATTATTTAATTTTTACTTTTATGTTTTTATGTATGAACAATTCATTTATTGTTTTTTTCACTTAAAACTACCCATAAACATTTAAAACACCTAATTTCTCAAAGTGAAATAAAATTTCAGGTTCATTTACCAAATTTAAATTAAATTTTTTATCTACGACCACTATAGAAAATGATGAATAACGCATAATTAGTAGGCTAGTATGTAATCAAAAACACACGCTGTGCGTTATGGTAAACAAATCGCACAGTTAGGATTTTACTTTTAACTAAATAACTACAAGTGCGATCAAAGTCAAAACTTTAAGATACCAGCAATATACCAGGCAAAAACGCATTTTAAACTAGAAAAAGATTGAAGTAACGATTTAAAATTAAGCAGATATTACTTACGCGCGCCTTAAAGTTAGGCTAGTAAAGTTGTTTTGACGTACGAAATTTGTTTATTAATTATTCTACAAAAGCAGCTTCTTAAAAGTACGAATTCAGGTAATACAGTAATAGGATAACATTTTATTTGGTTATATTTAATTGCATTCTTATAGGCAACATTTTGACGCAATTGTGCAAGCAACTGGAAACATCGAAAACCAATTACTATTTAGAATCAAGGTCGGGTGATTGATTGTGAATAGAAATACATTTGCAAATGCAACTTCAACTCAACACTTTCACTTCTTCAATTATTCCCGATGGTTATTAAAGATGACAAAAATATTGGATATCCGGGAGACAAAATGTTATTTAGAAGTTTACTGTTACAATGGGATACGTAAGTTTAGTAGTAATATTCTATAATATATTTTCTTGTTTTATATAGGTAAAACATCTCATGTTTGGAAGATAATAATGAAACGACATAACATTGCGTTTTTGCGTTTCTACATACGTTCGATCAGTAATTAAAAATCAGGATGACTATATCTTACAGGTTCAGTTCTATAGATTATAAACAATCTTTGACTACATAATGTTATGTAAATTCTAGAGGAAACATATATACATACATACTTAAGCTCATATTCTTAAAACGTGGTAACAGGAAATACTATGAAATGAGGAGAAGTTGAGTACGACTACATAAACAAGCAACCTGTATGTGACAAACTCAAATATGAAGAGAATGGTGATCCCTTCAATATATATTATATTATATTATACACACTAACATAATATATTGCAATCCTAATTACAAAAGTTGTCAGCGGTATTCAGGTGCTCGTAGATAAAGCATATACATAATTGAATTGTAAAGCAATTACGTACTCTCGTACGTTTGTAATATGCATCTTACAATTTCTCGTTACGTAATATACTATTAAGTTTTAATACTTTATTTGGATATTTATTTTTATGTTTAAGGAAAAGAAAAGCCTGTACCTCCTGACTGTAACCTTTGACCATAGTCATTTACCGATCACCTTATTAAAATAGTACCAATTACCAAGTAGGGGAATGACGTGCACCTCTTGGAAGTTTGCACCTTGATACTGTAAATATCAAAATACTGCGCATGTTAAAAAATCTAAACACATTTTTTACTACTTTTATTACAACCGACAACAGCGTTCCTGTGAATATGTCATTTCGTTTATATAAGTCATAGATAAGTAACCATATAAGTGTAGACAGAAGTTGTTGACAGGATTTAACAACTATCATTCACGGGAACACATGGAGTTAAGCCACTACTTTATAATTTATGATAATTTGAACCAATAAATGCAGATACTACTTTAAACTATGTAAATTTATATGAACGCGAAAATTAAAAAAGTAAAATATTGAAAATAATGTTTTGTAAACAAAATAGAAACGAGAGCAAACTAGTAGTAAGATAATAACCAAAATCTTCATGAAGATTAAAATGTCAAACAACGCAGAAATCATGTCAGTTGGTTGTAAGCTGACTTACGCCAATAAAATAATTTTATTTAAATTTAGCGCGGATTTATAGGAGTGGCTTAACTCCATGTATTCGCTGAACGTACTATAGAAGTAAGTTTTTTCATAAAATTAATCTAATTTAATCGTCAAAATTTACAACACACGTATCACATAAATTATCAGAATGTTTATGGCTGAATATGAGAGATAGACGTTTGATTCATACAGCATCCTTATTTCATAAAATTATTGTTGAAAAGAAACCTCCATATTTATACAAGTAAGATACAATTTAGAACTGATGTACATAATTTAAATTTAAGATTTAAAGGTCTAATTACACCTCCATGTCATAAAACTTGCTTTTTGAGAGGATCGAATACAAGATAGCCAAACTTTACAACAATCTTCCACAATCAATCAAAGTTTTAACACCATATCTTTTCAAAAGAAAGTATTCAAAAATTTTAGCAAGCGAATACTGTCAAATTTTCTTTAAATTTAAATTTTCTTTTTGTCGATAGCTCACGACTTTAGAATTCATCTCGTGCCTTCCTAGTTTTTTAATATTCATTTGTTTGTGTCTACTATACAATGTTAATTTAATTAATCTTAGGTTACTTTCAAGAGTTTATTATTTAAGCATTAAGTTTAATTTGTTGTTTAATTATTCAAGGTTCAGTTGAAAATCAGTGTCTACTGAACTGAGCCTTGTGATTCCATGTCTTGTCATACATACTTGTTCACTTATTATATTTTGGAGATGTATACGTTTAGTTGTGACTAGTTTGGGGAATAAAGACTTTATTATTATTATTATTATTATTATTATTAATAACAATTTGCTTATACATTAGGATTCAACCGCTTAATGTCACGTGTACTTGAGTTCCGAACGCATGCAAAGTGAATAGGTTCCTTAAACAATAAACTTAGCTGTGTACTGATGCATGTTGTTCTGATAAGAAAGGTTCTTACTAACGACAGCCAGTTGACAGCTACTAGAAGATCGGTAGGATTTCTCTGAGGAGGATGAGATGACAAAGCTCTGGAAGCGGGTCGTTTCCATCGTAATAGCAGAAACGCAGCGTGCGCGACCCACAACCGTTGGAGGATAATCGGCCGTGCAGCTTCGAGGTAGGCGACAGCGTGGGAGTTGGCAGGTTTTGTATAGCGAAGGATTCCCAATTGCTCGTTCCAGCGCCCCCAGGAATTATCCAAACAGTAAGATATGAGTAGAGTATGAGGGGAAGTCACGCGCTAAAGCATACGTTGTAATTAGAAATTAACAACACCACTAGACGAACCAAAGAAATAGCAAAAACACTTACGGCGAAATCGGTCGGATTTATATTTCCACACTAATTTAACTTGCAATTACTGAAGCCACATTGATATTTTTTACGTAATGATAATTATCGTACCATGCGCGGTAAATTTGATTTTCGTCGCAACGTGCAACTCGGAAAATCTGCGTCCCAAATCGATTATTTTGAACCGTAACATGGTCAATAAAAACAGCAAAATAATATTTAATATATGTATTAATTCACGGTCGTTTTTTAATATTTGTACACTTCAAGAATATTAACTGAAATACTTTCCTATACGTATTTTCTTTCTTTGCGTTTACAATAAACATATTCTAACACTAAAATAACGCCATTTGATTAATAGAAATATTTGAGTCCACAAATAAACTAGTAAAATTTAAAACCTAATGTTGAATGGTTGATAAACAAATATTAAATTAATTATTATTATGGATTAAATTAATGTGAAACAAGTTCTTGTTTCCATAACGCTGACAAATTGTGAATATTTTGACATTTTCATCGCTAGTACTGATGTGAATAATTTTTTTTAAATTTATTTTTAGACTTTTTAAAACATCCAGTTCTACAATTTCCGCTTAAGTTATAGGTATTTATAGTATAGTATAGTATTTTGAAAAAATTGTTGGAATTAACGAAAAAAATAGAAAACAAAGACTATATCATTAAATAGATTTTTTTAGTTACCAAGTTCATATTTTTATTCCGGGAGAATGGAATCCATAGAAAACTTTTGGAGTTGGGAACCATAAAATTATTATTTTATCCTTATAATTCCGTTTGATGGATCTAGCACAGAATATCAAATAAAATTACAAAAAGATTTTACAGTAATATTTATTTTCCCTTGCAGCTGGTACTAATGGTTGTGTTTTTTTAGTCTGTAATAAAACGCATAAAAAGTATGAATTGGATTTATTCAATAGTTATGAAATTTTATTTTTGGTCAATAACTTTGTAGCATAAGTTTTTAACCGCTGATGAGTCATTATTCTCAAAAGAATCTAGAAATTTCTTCTCTTTCAAATAGAAGAGACAATTTATTTCTACTAAACCACAAACATATCGTCGGGAGTAGCAAGAAAGTAATTATTTACGTCAATGAAAAGCCACAGTCTTCAATTCTAGTATTAGTTCTAGCTTAATCAATACCTTTGCTTTACGTTCATGTAATCTACCTTAGAAAATTACCTGGGAATTTCATTCTCACTCCTATAGCAAATTTGCACGAAATTGTGACAAGAAGTAAATCTTCTTCCCAGAACTTAGAAAACTTAGAACAATTAGAGGCAGTCGAATATTTTTTTCTAATTTTTAATAAATTAATTTTAATTTTCCCTACTTTGGTTACTGTTAGAATTTCGAAATACATTTAATTGTTGTTATATAAATATATCGGTTGTTATATAAACAATATTTATGATTAATGTTACAAAATAAATAATCTAAAATTACATTACACAGTTCACTTTAAATTTCGATGTTTCTTTATCAATATAAGAATGCAAACAATCAACAGTTACTGTACTGACCACATTCTTTAAAACATGTTACAGTTTTATTTTTCGAATGTAGGACGTATGTTGGATAATTTTGAGGGTGCTGGAGTGGCTGATCAAGAACCTTCCCTATCAATGAAAGACCATGGTTTTCGCTTTAATTGCTGCAAACAACCGGTGGATACCACGTATACAGGGGTTGTATACTTCTGCTGCATACTTTCAGCGAGGGAGGAATCGCCTTCTGTTTTTCTCCGCACACCTCCCCTAAGAAGAACTCCAGACTCTTGAACTTCCCAAACTGTCGATACAGTCGCCAGCAAATACCTTCATTCTCGGAACTACATTCTACTGATTTTAGTATTTAAGCCACTTATTCATAATAATAATGCGTATGAAGCTGAAGTACATATGACATAAAATGGCTTGATCTCTAACAGTTAAGTAACTTTTTATTCGATGTACACTCCTCAACCGAACGTTTTGTTTTAATCAGCTCATTGCGGGCTAGGGCGCTTTATTTGGAGCGGTTGTTGCGGACAATAAAGGCCTTTTGGGTTTGCGGGAGGTACTTACCCTTTCATTCTAGTTCAGGTTTAGTTTAAATCGCCGTGTGTAAGGATATGTGTAAGGGAGCCTTAATAGCAGCCAATCCTGAATTGAAATGATAATTTAACTCGAGCATAACTAAAGCTTACCTGAAATTCGACATTAATTGCGAGCCTTATTTATTGTTAAGCAATGCTGCTGCTAACGCATGTAACTATATGCGACAGTCTCTCTATTTCTGTCACATTCTCCTAATATTTTAAGATTTGTTTGTTGTATTGAATTGTCTGTCTCTCTCTGGTTTGTGTTCGATTTAGCATATTCGATTTTAAGTAAAACCTATTGATCTCCTGTTGATCGGTTTTATTTTTTGAACTTTATCCAGCAGATGGCGCCTTGTTAGACCAGCAATCTAATTTCCAATAGTTCTTCAGGGATCTAACAACTTGCCGACGAAGCCGGACGCTGCTGTTGTAACTACTACTATAAATATTCTTATCCTCAACGAATCTATCTCATCGCATTTCAGAAATTCAACAGCTTAGTAATGATTCACAATGATTCTATGTTCCATCTAATTAAAACCCAGCAGACATTTTATCTAGAGGTGATACTTTATCACAGTTTTAGAAACCGAGTTATGGCTGAATGGGCGTTTTTGACTTCATTGTGTAATGTACAAAACATTAATTCAAATATTGAAAATGTTTCTGAGTTTTGGGGATATTCCGAAGTAAAACGTCATCTATCTCAGCAGTATGCATTTCAGAATTTAAGTCTGAAATTTTTGATATTATTCTTCATTTACTAAATTAGAACGCGTCACAGCTCTTGTGTTATTCTTTCTAAATTAAAAACAAATATCTTGCTTTTCCAAATAAGTTGACAATAGAAGAGTTAAATAATAGCACTATAAGATCAGCCAGTTTAGTTCAGATGGATATATTTGCACAAGAAATTAGCCATATTAAAAATCACATTATGTTTCTAAACGTAGCAAATTGGTTTCCAACTTAGTCCATTCATTGACGAAAAGGTTTACTAAGAGTTGGTGGATACAGGTTAAAACACTATTTTATCTTTTAATCAATAAATTTCCTATAATATTACCGTGCAAATAAGGTCACAATTTTACTAAATCCTGGTAAACAAACAACGTTAGTAAGTGCGCGACTTAAGTTTTGGCCAATTCATGGCTGACATACTGTACATTCTGCTATTAAGAAATTGTGTAGCTTGTTTCAAAGCAAACTTACCTCAGAAGATCAAAAATGGGTGACTTGCCAGCTCAAAGAGTTATTGCAGCCCGTCCATTTTCTATTTGTGGTTTATAGACTATGCTGGACCATTTCTCATTCGGGAAGGAAGGAAAGTTGCGAAATAGACATAATGGAAAAGCATATATTTGTGTTTTCATTTGTTTTATTTCTAAGATCACGTACATTTTGAACTGGTTGGAGATTTATCAACTAATAGTTTTTTAGATGCATTAAAGTGATTTGTATTTCGTCGTGGGCTTTGTCCTTAGAGATCTTTTCTGACAATGCTAGTAATTTTAAATGCGCTATAAGGAATTAAAGAAACTCAACAAAATGAACTGAATGGATTGTGAGAAGCAGCTCTTAAATCCACAAACTTTATTTAAAAGGCTTAGTACTAATTCAAATTTAATCATTTTGAATCAATAATGAATTCCCGACCAATCAGTCCTCTATCATCAGATCCCAACCTGGTATTCTACCTTAAACCCCGGGCATTTTATAATTGGAGATCTACTCAATGCTCTTTGCCAGTCCTATACCTTGGAAAAAGATGAACACTTATTTGTCTTGTTATAAACATAACCAACCAACGCATGGTCCAGCAATTCTGGAAGTACTGGTCGCGTGATTACCTTCAAAACCTGTAGCAGCGTAACAAATGAAGGTTTGTTAAAGATCAGTGCACGTCGTTCTATTGAAAGAAGTAACCTACCACCTCAAAATAGTCCTTAGGGGCGGATCGTCGAGATTCAATCAGGCGAGGATAATTTAATGCGCGTAGTAATTCTTCGAACTCAAAGGTCTGTATTTTACTAATAAATTGAGTTGATAAGATAACTGTTAAAAATGACTTAAAAATGTAGATTTGTTTTATTTTAAATGTTGTTTATTATTAAAAAGTATGTATTGATATTAAATATTCCTTCAAATCTATCGTTTCAAGGCCGCTAGTATGTTAGAATTTTGAATTACGCATATTTAATTGTTGTTATATAAATATGTCGGTTGTTACATAAACAATATTTTTGATTAATTTCATAAAATAAATAAAATTACTTATAAAATACAGTTCACTTTTAAGTTCGATGTTTCTTCTATTAATATAAGAAAGCGAACAATCAACAGTTACCGTACTGACCATGTTTCTTTAAAAATAATAAAAATTTTCCATTTTAATTAAAACAGTTTCTCAACATCAGTTTTACAAGAACGTTGAGAACACACATACACAAAAATTAGTAAAGCAATTAACTGTCTGTGTTTTAGAAAACAATTTTTGTGCTCGGTGCCGTGCTAAACAAAAGTCGTATCTCCTTTTTCAGGTGTAAACATTTAAAGACAAATCTTTTAGGTCACTCTAAAATGACATCAATAAAAATTATGATCGACTATGTTCTCTCTTTATGATGAGCTTTTATTACCAAAAACAAACTGGGAATGAACAGACAGATTCCAAACATTCTTAAAGAAAAATGTAGTGATGACTTTTTGCTTAGCACGACATAATAGAATTCATTTTTATTTATTACTATCGGAATAAAAAAATCTACCACTCTATTAATATTCACAAAGAAATCGATAGAGGAACATCAGTAAAATAATAATTAATAACAACTAGAATAATACATAATTTGAAATAAAGATTAAACAATATGTGTTTAAATCTAAAATGGAAGGCATAAGAATGCTCTTCGTTTGTTACGGTTTATTAGTAAACAAACTCAAAAATATAGCAGTGCTAGAACTTTCACCATCAGCTCCTCTTAGTCGGAAGTGGTCGTGGGCTTATTGAGAATAGTTCGAAATGAAAGCTTCTACACTGCACAATGGATTTATAAGGCGCCACCCCGATTGCGCATAAGAGATATCTAGAGCCACTAGGAAGTCGTAGACACAGAAACAAACCGTACGTTGATAGAAAAAAGGTATATTATTGTAGCGATTAGACTTCAATCAACACACATAGAAATACATAGACACACCAATATATTATATTTAATACTTGGTTTACATTAATCATCACCGTTATGAGCGTTTATTATACGATCCGTCTACAATCACGTTCACACCGCAGATGGCGATTCGTTCTTGCGCATGAGTTAATGCTTATTTATATACATGGTGATACATAATAAGATATACATCACACATCTTACCCCTATTTGAAAAACAAGACAATAGATGAACTTATTACGTTTATGCTATTGGTTTACATAATCGCTTAAATATGTAGGTTGAAAGTCATTCTTTTCGACGTACCATAACAGAAATATCAGAGCTTGACTAATATTTACGTAGGGGGATTCAGGTACAACTGTAGTTTCGGTTGCTGTCGAGGAAGCTGCATTCGGTTCAACCGTTGTTTCTGAAACATTTCTTAAAACTTGTTGCGATTTAGAAGTAGATTTAGGTATAGAGGAGATTGAAACTTTGTGTTCATAGTTGTCTTCATTGATAATGTGATTTTCATTATTTGCAGGGATTTCACCGGAAAAAATTTGATTAGGTGTCTTTTCCATATACGACCGCTATCAAGGTTGCCCTACCAATGCTCTTAACAATAGTAGCATTCGCCCACGACTTTTTATTGCCTCTGCAGTCCCTAACCATCACGGGTTGGTTCAAAGAAAAATAATTTATTTTATTTATAGGTTCCAAATTTGTTTTGTCTTACTCTTGCTAACAAGTCTACTTTTATCTTTAGTTCACGATTAAACATGGCTTGAGCAGGCGAAATTTTAGTCGTAGAGTGTGGAGTATTTCTGTATGTTAGTAGGAACCTAGATATTAGTAGTGATATTGACAGTCCTTTGTTTTTAGGGTCAACTGACGCGGAGGTTAATTTATTTTTAAATGTTTTTACTGCATTTTCTGCTAGTCCATTACTTTGTGGACTATATGGAGAAATTGTGATATGTTTGATACCGTTTTTAAAGAAAAATTGTTTTATGGACTCTGAAACAAAAGATGGTCCATTATCTGAAACGATTGTTGATGGATTCAAAATCTAGAAAAACACACTCTTAATTTTTCAATGGTTTCGTGTGAAGTTATCGTAGACATTTGCATACTTCTGGCCATTTGAGAAACTATCGATACACTTAAGAAAAACTGTTTGTAACTGTGGTCGCAGAAATCAATGTGAACCGGTTTGAAATGGTTCATTAGATACTGGCCATTGTATGTGACATTTGGGAGGTTTCTGTTGTACAGTTAAACAGCTATGACATGATTTACACATATGATCAATATCTGTGATTAACTTTCGGATACCATAAATATGATCGCGCAAGAGATTTTGTTCTAACAATACCTTCCGTGAAAAACATGTAAACTCTCTTAGAGCATCCTTTGCAACGATTTGGGTATTACTAAACGATGACCGTAAAATAAACAATCATTAATAATTTCTAATTCTAGTCTTTTTGTCATAAAATTGTTTCAAATTGTTGTCAACTTTAGAAGGCCATTTTTGTTTTAAGTAATTACATACGTCAATTAAAAGGTCGTCTTTGAGAGCTTCGATTTAACTTTTCATTGTCGATAGGAATTTCAACATTAGAAAATATATATTATTATCCTCGGGTTCGTCCGAAGTGTCATGGTCTGGTAGAGGTAGTCTGAGAGACAGTGGGCTACTGTGGTATCTTTCCCTTTATATGCTGAATGTCAAAGTCAAAGTTTGATAAATACAAATCAAATCTTTTGATTCGATTAGCATATAATTGATTAATTTTTGGCTTTACCAAATAAAGTGAGTAATAGTTTTTGGTCTGTTTTTAATGTAAATTTATGACCATACAAATATTCTTTGAAACTTTTTGACTCCAAAATAACACGCTAAACTTTCTTTATGAACAGTAGAGTATTTTTTTTCTGCCTTCGTATATGTCCTCGATACGTACGATACCGCGCGTGCAGTATTGTCACGCATTTTGTGAGTTAATACGGCGGTTATGCCTTTTTCGGAAGCGTCACAGGTTAGTATTATAGGTAATTGGGAATTAAAGTATGTTAAAACTTTATCAGACACTATTATATCCTTAATACTAGTAAATGCTTTTTCGCATTTTTCGGTCCATCCAAATTCTGAATCCTTTTTCAATAGTTCATAGAGGTGATATGATATTGGATAGGTTATGAAAAATTGACTATAATAATTAGTCATACCGATAAATGATCGTAACTCTTGAGATGTTTACTGGACGGGGAGCTTGCGACAATAGCTTTAACTTTGTTTGAGCTTTTCGATAAAGCGTCTTTAGTTAAGTCATGACCCAAATATGAAATTTTATCTTGCATGAAAGTGCATTTGTCTATATTGATCGTTAAACCTGCGTTTTTTAAGATTACCAAAACATTTCTTAGTGTATTTAAATAATATCGTCCTGCTTGTGACCTATTAAGATGTCATCTTGAAAAGTAAAGACGTTATCTACACCTTGGAATAATTGATCAATATGTTTTTGGAAATAAAAACTAGCGCATTTGATACCGAAAGGCATTCTGTTAACTTTATATAAACCTTTGTGAGTGGAGATTGTTACGAGTTCTTTAGATTCGTCATTTAATTTGAATTGCATGTATGCGTCAGCTAGGTCAATTTTTGAAAATTTAATATTACCTGATAAATTAGCAAAGATTTGGTCAATCCTCGGCAATGGGTAATAAATGTCAACTAAATTTATTTAACCCTATATAGCTACCCAAATTCTTACTGTGCCATTTTTCGCAGGACGGAACGACATATGAGCTCCATTTGCTGATACTGTAGGAGATATAATTCCCTGTTGTTCCAGTCGATTGAGTTCATACTTCATTTTTGTTTTCAAAGCTAACGGTACAGGTTTGGGTGGTGGCGTACAGGAATCGCATCAGGTTTTAACTTTAATGCTATGTCCCCATCCGTGAAACATCCAATTTTGTTTGTGCATACGCTTGGGAATTCTTTTCAGTAGCTCATCCTTGACGACAACCGAATCTACAGCGTTTATTCCTGCAGAATTAAAACATATATTAAATTCATGGATAAAATCTCTGCCTAGCAATGCAGTTGGGGCTTTGGCTATGATGTAAATTTTGATTTTTTGTACATGTTATTATATCCCAACTCTATTTCAATATATCCTTCTGGTATAATAGATTCACCGGTATAACCTTTGAATGACATTTGTGTTCGTTGTAACTTATAGTTTGATAAATGCTTATTGTAAAATTGATTACCAACAGCAGTGATTGCTGACCCTGAATCTAGTTGCATGTTAAATGATTTATTGTCAATAAAAATTGTGACTTCAATTGGTTTAGAGATAGAATTAATATTATAAATTGATTCAATCTGTAAACATTGTTCGAATTGTTCAGGTTCATTTTCAATGTTATTGACTTGCCTGTTTTTAACATTTGTATTTACATGCTGTTATGAGATGCCCTATCTTACCGCATGCATTACAGTTATAATATAACCTATGAAATATTAAAACTTGGACACACACAATTTCTGTAAACAAAAACTTGCACATTGTGAAGCGGGCTTAAGAGTATCATTTACAATTCTAATAGCAGGTAGTCTCAGCAGGGGTTATCTTATAGAAGGACTGTAGAATGAATCATTACACTCAAGCACGTTTTTGGAAAATAGGTAATTTACGTTGCTTACTTCTCAATTTTTTTCTTTAAAGAATATATTTGAAGGTATCGCTAATTAAAACACCATAGCTCGATTAATTATCGAATCAAAATTTTGTTTAGGAAATGTTTACAAAATAAAATTAGAAATAATTTTGATTTAAAAACGTCTACAAGCAATAACTTTTAAATTAAATCAAAAACTAAACATGGTTATTTGGGTTGACTGATTATTACTTATTTTTAAATAAATCTAACCTACTAATTATTGTAAGTTATTAAAAAATTAAACTTCTATTCATAATATTTAGTCCTTACAAAATGTATATTTTATGACTTCAATTTTTTTGTAGCTATTACTGAACAGCAAAAATCCCAATTTTAACATTATCGAAAATGTTTGGGCTTGAATACTGTTATCCGAAGACAACAAGGGCCAAATTTTATACCAGTAAACCGTAATGCACTAATTGCAGCCATTGATACCGCATGGGAAACGATTAATATTAATTATATGGATACCTTGATAGCGTCAATGAGCAGACGCCTCCAAGAATGTATCAGCAATAATGGAGGTCACACCCATTATTGATTTCTTATATTTATTTATATAGTAATACCTTTATTAAAAAAAAGTTTTCATTTAATTTTAAACTATAACTTGGTATCTTAATTATAATTATGTAATAAATTTTGTCAAAAACTAAATATATACGTTGACAATAAGAATTGCCTTAGTTTTTATTTTCACTTTTATATTAACTACAGAAAAATAAAACGTCATAAAATATACATTTTGTAAGGACTAAATATTATGAATAGAGAGTTTAATGATTTTTTTTTAATAACTTACAATAATTAGTAGGTTAGATTTATTTAAAAAATAAGTAATAATCACTCAACCCAAATAACCATGTTTAGTTTTTTTTAATTTAAAAGTTATTGCTTGTAGACGTTTTTTTAAATCAAAATTATTTCTAATTTTATTTTGTAAACATTTCCTAAACAAAATTTTGATTTGATAATTAATAGAGCTATGGTGTTTAATTAGCGATACCTTCAAATATATTCTTTAAAGAAAAAATTAGGTAAGCAACGTACCCTACACATTTTCTAAAACGTGCTAGTGTAACGATTCGCCCTACAGTCCTTCTATAAGATAACCCCTGCTGAGATTACCTGCTGTTAGAATTGTAAATGATACCCTCTTAGTCCGCTTCACAATGTGCAAACTTTTGTTTACAGAAATTGTGGTGTCCAAGTTTTAAATTTCATGAGTGTACTTACAAATACCCTTGTGTTTTCTATTACAACATGAACATTTTTATTATGGTGCTGCGATTGATCGTTGAACGGAAGTGGTGGTGTTTCGGGTTTTCGGTCTTGCGAGAATGTTGCTCGGTTGTGTTGCTTTTGATAAGCCGGCCGTGATGTATGTTTCCTTGTGACTATGGCATTATGTTACCATGCGTTGTTTATTGAGGTTTCCTTTGATGTGGCATTAGTTAGAGTTCTAATACAGTCTTTATCGGCTTTCTACTACTAATTTATCTAACACCGGCCCTTGTTTCATACCACTGATGAATTTATCGCTAAGGTACTTTTAAATTGGTTCCAATTAACTGCCAATTTTTTATTCTAGCGAACCATTCATTGCTGGTTTCTTCAGCCGTTTGGGTGATAAATAGAAGTTAATACGTTCCCAGACATTTATTTTTGGGTTGAAATGCTCCTTTAACAGCTTGTCTCGTATTGCGGTGAGTTCGATAGCATAAATCTCTCAGTGTCGAGTAAATCGAATCGGCAATATGGCTTAAGTAGTAATCCACTTTAATGCTTTCATCTTCGATTTTGTTCGCTGTGCAGAAGTGGTTCAGACGTTCTTCATATGTAAAATAAAACGTTGCATTTCGTTATACTGCGAACGGTGCCGACATACGTAGCCATTTTGTTTTTATAGTTATTCGTGATTTTTACAATTTTTAAACTTTTGAACTACTTATACTAGTTTGCTACGTCTTTAACTCAATGTTTACATCCTCGTCGTTATATATTATATTTAATTTTAGGTTTACATTAATCATCACCGTTATGAGCAAAGCGTTTATTATACGATCCGTCTACACCTACGCGCCACCACACCGCAGATGCCGATTCGTTCTTGCATGAGTTAATGCGCTCATTTATATACATGGTGATACATAATAAGATATACATCACACAATAGAATAATATCATTTTAGAGTTAATAGCAAAATATAGTTATAAAATAATAATTCACGAGAGCAGAGTTAAGACGACGGTAATAATTCGAGGCTTTAACCTCCCAAATAGGTTAGCGTATTATGAGACTTTTTGACAGTCGTAGCATCTATTATTCTATTTAAGCAATTCACCGAGTTCATGTGGTAAATATTGTTCGGAATGTACTTGATAACAATTACGGAGAGTACCGGACCTTGGCCGATTATTTAATTAATTAAGTTAAAAGTGTACCAAGCGTACTTGGAAAGATTTTTCCTAGTTTCACAAAATTATCTATACAGCGCCAAAAAGGTACGTTGCTAAACTCACGGCCTCTGTACGTATACATAGAACGCGACAAAATTATTAATAACATGCATAAAAGAATTAATTTGAAGCTTGTATAAATAGGAAGTCTTCAGTGTTCGACAATTAATAGATCAGAATCTGATAGCTTTCGTATCCAAATCTAATATTTTATTATCCAATGAAGAAAAGGAAAAACAAAATGGACTCCGTTTATAACAGTTGCTGGGCTGCTCACAGAAGAACCAGATAACAGGCTTATCTTGGGTGGTGTCCTTGACCAGAAGGAGGTTCTAAGGTAGGTTGAAATTCCAACGTTGGTGAAAATACCAGACCACTTCGAGGTATTTTTATAATTTTTTGTATTATTATTCTTGCCAGCATAACCATAATTGAGGACCTAGTGATTAATTAAAACGGAGTACGTTGCTGAAGTGACCAGCAAGAACAAACCAAGAACCAAAAAAAAAAGTGCTGCAATTGGTTAGAACCCGTGATAGGAAATGTTTTATTAAAACAAAAGAAAGTAAAAAGGTTCTTACAAGAACAGTAGTCGAACTCTTATTCCCTAATTTGAATGGGATGATTTTACTAATTAATACTACAAAGCACATGTCTAATTGTTCAATTTTTTAGACAACATTTTCCATGTACAGCTTTTTACGACGGTCAGCAAATAGAAATAAGGTATATCTTTTGCGAGCAAATAAAAATAAATTGTCGAACTGGCAATTTCAAATAACTAAAAGCCCAGAAAGAAAATTTTTCAATACAAAAATCTTATTCAATCGCATGAGTGTAAACACAGCTGTCTATACTGTAGAAAATTTTGTCTATAAATCAATTATTTGCGAAATAATACCGTCACGTTCCTTCTTTGTTTTATTGGTTTTGCTACTAAAGGATTAAAACGGCTTAAAACTTATACAATACGTGGTAGGTGTGTACCGATGAGGGGCGTAAAATTTAAAATACTACAGTCAAACCTGATTAATAATTAATTATATTAGGGTTTTAAGTAGTTTATATCCGTCATACAAATATTGCGATTATATAAAATAATCAAATATTGGTAATACACAAATCCTTTCATATTAAAACGATCATAACTTGATTCATAATGAAAAAGCAGGTAGGGTGGAATTACTTCTAGTGAAAGGAGGGCCCCAAGCACTATATGTGCTGCCGTCAGTCAAATATAAAATTGTACGCCTCCTATGTTTCTGTTTCCTAGGAAAAAAAATCACGATCACTTTATTAGAGATGGTCCTCTATGATCGATTCTCTAAGATCATTGTTACAATGGTTCTGAAGTTAGATGACGTAGGAAGAATTTTACAAATTTATGGAACACTTTGTTTCATGTCAACTCATCGAAAGACAACTCAGTTCATACGTCTTTACGATACTTTCAAGTTTTGATAGGTCAATGATAAATTACGTAATATTTTAAAAGAGTAATTAACATTTTTACAACGTATTGTTATTTTCAGGTTTGTATCAAATATCGTAGTTGTTGCATCCTGTCTATACGCTCTTAGATATTTATTTTATTTATTTCAAAATGTTCTTACACGTTTATTAGTATCGAGGCGATGCGGAGTGGAGTCAAGTTCTTGATGATTGTGTAATATATTACCATATCAAATTTGAAATCCCTACCTAGTACCATATCGCTGTTTTGACTGTAGAAAAAAATGCATTGATTTGGCATATACGAATAAAAGTATCAAACCACCTTAAAGAACCCGCAGCTCGTGAGTGTGCAGTACCAAAGCGATACTGGGGGATTTCATTTAAAAAATGCTAACTTTGAGATACTCAAATCACAATTTCAGTGAAAGTTTTGAACATTTGTTGCCTTGAGGGTTTTTTTCTATATTTGAGTCAAAGATATACGTTAATAAACCCACCATATTCCGCCAACACTCTGTATAAATATGAAAATTCTAAATTAAACCAGATTTGTGTTCAATATTTGAGATTACAAAAATGCAGCTCAATAACAATAAAACAATAAAATTTAAAAAAGTGTAGATGTAATATTAAAAGTAATTACTGTAAAAACCAAAATTAGGCAAAATGTTGAAGTGTAATGACTATACCATTCACTTTTTGAAAACTCCTGATTTGGTATTAAAAAGCAAAATGTAAATTTGTTACCGCTATCGATTTTTTAGAAGCCCTCATTTAAATCCATCTCGAATCTAAAGTTCTTGTAGGTGAATTTTTATTCTCTGCTAAATTTTGAAACTCACTTATATGGTTATAAATATCCGAACCAAGCCTCAAGCTTAAGTTTAAAACGTAAGCTTAGGCGACAGAAACGATTTAATAGGATGGAAAACCATTTCAGTTTGAAACTCGAATTGAAACTGGAGAAGAACGTACCTACTTTTTAAACTAAACGTTCATATTTTTGTTTAAACTTATTTTGCTTTTTAACTACTTCCGTAATTAATCTACGCGTGAATACAAATTCTGGTACCTGGAGGGTTGCTGAAATATTAGGCCCTACATCTACATTAATTATGCAAGCGAATAACTTTGCCAAGAGGGTTATTGCTGTACCAGTCGACGGTGCGCAGACTTTTATAATTTTTATTGCTTTGGGTGGATTTTACTCTTCAATTTGTTCTGTCTAAATTGTTAACGTTGGGTAACACATATAAACCGCAATGCACATTTTAATCATCTCTTCACTACATGTCGAACCAAATTGTATTCATTTATAACGTAACCGAACAAAACTCGGGAAAAAAAATTTAGGTAACAACGTGTTGACGTTATTAGATTATCTGCACGTGTACAGATTGTTGGTGAACACGTGTCAAACCAAGAGCCATCAATATCTGTCTTTCGCAGGAGCGAACACAGAATCCTGAATCGGACATTTCTGTTTGTGATGCTGGGGGACACAAAGTTTAGAAAGGGGTGTTATATGCATGCCCGAACGTAAAAAAACATTGAAAATTTATCTTAGCTTTCCATTCCTATTCTGTACGTCACAGATATATCAGTCAATAGAATTAAACTCAAATATTTTCTAGATGTAGATGCATTTTATTATATTTGTTTATGCTTTTATGTGATTTATTCCTCATTTATAGATGTTTTTTAAACTTTTTAAGGACACGCTGTTTTATGATTCATTTATGAAAGAAACCGTATAGTAGACAAGTAGACAAATATTTGCATAGTACGTTTTCCTCAGCCATTTAAAACTGTAATACAAATATCTACAAAAACATTTGCATATTATCGATTTTAGTACCACCAACAATGCCACCACATCATTTAATGAACTAAAGTGGTGTACCAGGTTTAATTAAAATAATTTTGATTTGTATGCACAAGTGTAATTATTCCATTACCATTATTCATGATGCGTTTTGAAATAGATTTAATTAAACTGTGTATTATTTGTTATTAATGTTTGCTGATTTCATTACTATTATCTACGACTTAGTCATTTGGAATTTTTTTCAAATTTATTTTTTTAGTTTCTCTTTTAGTGTCTTTTATTTCAAATTACTTTGTTTTATCGTAACTTCATAATCAATGGTTTTATATAAATATTGATCAAAGTTAAGTGATTATTTTCTCTTCTTCACTTTTATGTGCTCTTTTATGAGGATACTATAATTATGGTTTTCAACCTCATAATTCCGTTTCTAGGTCACTTAAGCTATTTGCATACAAGAGTTTTACGATGGACATTTTCATTAAAATTCCCTACAAAAATTTCTTTCTTTATACTGTCGGAAAATCATTTGTAATAACTTGATGTATATAGCGTTATAATTAGAAAATTTTTGATAAACACGTTAATAATAAATTGAATTTCGGTACATCACAGGTAAATCAATTATATCAACACTTGTTGAAATACCTAGAAAATAACTACAAATATTATACCTACTACTATTAGCGATTTCAAAAATTGGTAATTAATTCGTCGATTATTTGATATTATTCTACTGACGAAGTGTTGCAATGGGGTTTAATTGAACAAATTAATTTAAATGAAACAATACCGTTATGCTCTTAGTCAGTTAAGTATATTATCAATCGATTAATCTTATCAATCAACAAGACGTGTGTTTGAAAAAAAATATTTTAATTCTATAACAGAAAAGAAGTAATGCTACATAGGCTATTGCCTGAACGTTTTAATTCGAAATTAATTTGTTTATAATATCATTTTATCATTTGGCCTAAAAATAAGGGGGTGCGTTTTGAGATCTAATCAAAAAGGTGTTTTTTTCATTATTTTTTAATTATCTCGAAAACGACGCAAGATAGGAAAAAAATGCAAGAGCACTTTTTTGTTGGAAATTGAATTTTGAATTTTATTGTAGAGGAAAGATATAACGTGAAAACGGAAGCAAAAATCGCAAAAATTAAAAAAAAAACCTTTTTTTTTCAGTTTTTGGCTTAGAACTTTTTTGTGGTACGTTGGATCGGTTGTTACGTGCAATAAGAAAAGAAATTAGACATTTCAATGAAGAAAATGAGCTACTATTGAAGTATTTTTGTCGAATAGCGGCCGAGATATCGTTAACGGAAGTTTGACATTTTCAGTTCGTTTTTCGGTGTATTTATTATAATGTAATTTTATCGTACCAAAACTATGTAGGGGTAGGTTGGGTAAAATAGGATGGTCTGGTAAAAGAGGATACCCTGTTTTATTTCAAAACATACAGTACGATCTATCGGATATGACCGTAAATGATAACTCTCGGTATCTACCGATTGCCAGCAAGTCATCTACCAACTCCAGTTTCACTCTAGACGGCGTAAGAGGTGGATGTGTCGAATTGTGAGATTAAACTAAAATATTTAGCGTGCTTTCAACAGGTGATTTTTTAGTTTACAGACAAAATTAATTGAAGGTGAGTAGATTTAGGGGATACTGTGTTTGTTTACTATAGTTATGTACAATAGGTTCTAGGAATTTGCTTTGTTTGTTATTAAAATATAGTCACATGTTTCAGCAATCCACAGTTGGGTAAAACCGGACACTGTGTGATTGTCAATGTCTTTTTTAGGCTAGAATTCCAATGGGAAAGTATACAAGAAAAACGCAACGGCAGTCTTGGGATGAGAACAGTATGCGTCAGGCTGTTGAGGAGGTACTGGAGGGAAAAATGGGGTATCTCAAAGCTTCTAAAGAATATGGGGTTCCTCGTACAACCATTGAAGCAAGGGCGAAGAAAATTAAACAGGGTGTTCTTAACAGAGAGGATTCAGCAAAAAGGACTAGGACGTCATAAACTTGTTTTTAGTCCTGCTCAAGAAAAGGAATTAGTGGAATATATTTTGTGTATGGAATCACGCCTGTTTGGTTTAACTCTCAATGCGTTAAGATGTTTGGCATTTAAATTAGCAGAACACAACGGCTTGCCTAATAGATTTAATAAGAGCAAGAAAAAGGCTGGTAAAGCATGGCTGTATGCTTTTCTCAATCGGCATCCGACTATTAAACTTCGATCTCCTGAGCCAACCTCACTAGCTAGGGCAATGGGTTTCAATAGGCCTTCCGTAAACAAATTTTTCTCGCTGATTACTGAAACGATGGAGAAACACAAAATACCCCCTGAGCGTATTTATAACGTCGATGAAACAGGGATTATGACAGTACCAAAAAAACGGTCTAAATGTTTATCATTGCGTGGAAAGCGACAAGTTGGCTGCTTGTCTTCGGCTGAACGTGGAGTTCTGGTTACAGTGGGGATCTGCATGAGTGCTAGTGGTGCATTCATGCCACCGTTGTTCGTTTTCCCAAGAGCTAGGGCAAAGCCAGAACTGTTAGATGATGTTCCCCATGGTAGTACAGCTTATTACCATCCTTCAGGGCGGATGCAAACGGAAATATTTTTGAGTACCAAGTATATAGAGCTTATTCATAGAGCTAGGGATAACGGTGTTGTGTTACTGTGCTATCCACCGCATACAACACACCGTCTACAACCACTAGACGTAAGTTTTATGTCACCACTCAGCTCATATTACAGTTCAGAGGTCCAGAGATGGATGCAACAACATCCAGGCAGGCCTATTACTATTTCTCAAATAGGCAAACTTTTTGGAAATGCTTTTATGAAAGCCGCTAGCGTCCAAACCGCAGTTAGCGGATTTAGAAAAACGGGGATACATCCACTAAATACAGAAATCTTCCCAGACTGGATGTTTGAACCGGCCGAGACTACAAATAGGCCCACTCAAGGTGAAATAAATGATAACCAGTTACCAGAACCTAGAAACTCCACCTAGAACACCATTGAGAACACCGCCGAGGACACCACCAAGGACACCACCAAGAAGTTTACCGAGATCACCACTGAGAAAACCACCAAGCACAACACCGATTCCTACAGAGCAGTTTTATGCAAATTCGACTCCTCCATGTTCCCATACCACGCAGAATTTTGTTATAACGCCACAACAGGTTGTTCCAGTTCCTCATTATGAACGAAAATTAAATCTAAATGATAGAAGAAGGGTTAAAACTGCAGTGTTAACATCGACACAATATAAAGAAGAACTAGAAGAATCAATTTCTAAAAGACTTGCTACAAAGAAGCCAAAATTAAACTTAGGAGATACTGAAAAAACAGCCCATATAGCCAAACTAAATAAAAAAGGCAAAATAAATGACAATGGGATGACGACTAGAAAAGACGTAACAGTAAAAACGCAAATAAGAAAGACAGTAGCAGTGCAAAAGAAACGAGCGTGAGAGACAAAAACAAAATGATACCAAGGGTCGAAAAATATAAAAAGAAGGAAGTTGAGAAAGTGATGATTCAATTTCAGAAGATGAATGCGAAGAAGCAGCTTGTATATTTTGCAGCGAACTTTATTACAATTCTAAGGCAGAAGAAGGTTGGATAAGGTGTCAACATTGCGAAGGCTGGGCTCATGAAGCTTGTGCGGGATTGGGGGAAGACGAAGACGAAGTTTTACCTGTGACTTCTGTCAGTAACATATTTAAATAATTTTTTTTGTTAACCTTTTCTTTTATATTATTAAGAATAATAATAATTTTTTTTATTTGCAATGTTGTCTTATTTGCTGGGGACTAAACGTTATGGAAACTATACAAGCTTAAGTATCCCGTTTTATCCGACTAGGTGGATAAAACGGTATACTTGCTGCTTTTTATTATACATTTTTTTTGTCGTGTGGCTTCTGTTTTTTCATAAAAAATGGTATCAATGCAAAACCAATTAATAACTAAAACTGGAGCCAAAAATAGTCCCCAGCATTGCTTTATTCAAGAAGTTATGAGACCTAGAACACTAAGTATCTTGTTTTAACCAACTTTCCCCTATAAATGTAATTGGCAATAAAAAAAGTGCATTTTACATTAGCACATTATATATCACAAAATAATAATTGCCTCACCACTTAACATATGGTAGTGTTATTATTCTATTGTCGAAGGGGTATACGTTAGAATTTACTTCGCCTCATGTCATTTCAGAGCATTGTCGGCATGCGGTTGTTTCATACGATAAAAAAATGTCGAAAAATACGTGCTTAATTTGCGCTGACATTTTATTTACCGGTGCGAGCAGAGTGATAAAAAAGAAAGGCATCGCATCGTTAACAGCAGCAAGTATCAATAGAGAAGATAATAAACATGAATCATTACGTTACCTAGAAAGTATAGAAATTCTTGAAGTATGTTATAAATCGTATATAGCACCTTCCATGATTTCCGCCGAAAGAAAGAAAAAAAGAATCCAAGATGATTTATCTGAGGCTGGACCAAGCAAACAAAAAACATCTTTTAACTTTGCAAAAAAATGTGTAATTTGTGGAGAAGATGCTGGTGAAAATTATTTTACAAATAAACGGAAAAAAGGAAGGCTTCTTTTAGGCACTGTTCACGTTATAAGACTCAATGAAATAAAAGAAGATATGATCAATTCTGCAATCGAACAACAACATAAACAAACTCAAGAAATTTTAAATCGCAAAATATCACCTGTATTGTTTTACATATATAAAACGGCCACCAATAAAGCGGCGTAGTATTGGAAGGCCTGATTTGAATACGACTGCTTCACTAATGTCTCACATACGTAATTTTATTAGTGAACACGAAGAAGAGTGCCAATTTTCATTGGAAGAAATTCTTGCTGATTACGAAGGGGAGCTACGAACTGAAAAATGGATTCTTCATAAATTGAAAGAAGAGTTTGGAAGTGATTTAATAATAACAAGTTTACAAAATCGCTCGCCAATTTTATCTTTCAAAAGTAAATAAAACAAATAATATTAATAATAAAAATAATAAATACTATATCTTTTAAATAATTATCTTATCTTTCAAAGGTATAGGACATACAATTTTATACGGCGCATGGTATGAAAGTAGATGCAAAAGCATTGAACACGAACGAACAACAGTTGTTGAAGAAGCAGCGAATATTATTCTTGAAGATATCGGTTCGAAAGTGTATTCCAAGAATGAATATCCTCCGCCTTCAAACTTGTTTGATTCTTCAGAAAACCATGTTCAGGAGACTTTACAGATTTTTCTGGAAACAATAATCCTTAATAGAAAAAGTGCTAACATTGAAAAATGGACGGCTAAAATTTTGGCAATAATGCACATGCCATAATCAGTCCGGCAAGACCCCGATGCTATTTATCGCCTATTTTGATAGGTCTGGCATCTGTTTTATTAACAAGATATGGTTCAAGTGATCTCATACATTTATTGTCTGCACTAGGATTTTGTGCAACGTACAAGGAAACTAAAGTCTTTGAAATTTCTGCTGTCATGGATCCATCTTCACGAACGGTTTCAGATGGCTTCACTCAATTTGTTTTTGACAACATTGATCACGATATTTGCACATTAGATGGAAAAAAACACTCTTCACGCAATAGCTGGCATTCAATGTGTAACTCCTCTAAATGAAAATGCATTTCATGGTACTTTTCCTAGACTGAAAACTTTGCCATTAAGTGAAGAAATTGGCAAGATTGGTCGCATTGACCTTATACCGTTCAATAAGGGAAAACCAGGCTTATCCACCATTGCTCTTGAAGACTTACAAGATCTTAATCCAATATCCAACAATATTGAAGTAAATTCTTTAGAATGCATGTGGCTTTACAAAAAATGGAAGCACGAGGAAAAAGTCCCAGGTTCGATATATAATTTCTTATTATCTACATTTTTAGTTATTATTGCTGTCATTTATAACAAATGCATTTACAAATATCTTGATGTTGTAACTTTTATGTATTTTCTCAGGTTGGAATGGATTTATGGAGATGTTGACAAAAACAAGACATCTGAAATTTCGGAAATAGTATATTTGCCGATCATCGATGCATCCGCAAGTGATTATGACACGATTCATACAGCCTTAAAAATGGCTGTACAAAGATTACAGGACGTAGGTCAAGAATCGTGCATCGTTACTTTTGATCTGCCTCTGTTTATCAAAGCCAGAGATATTGTCGCTTCATGTGGTGATATTTCACTGTTAAAAAATATAACTGTAAGACTTGGAGGATTTCATCTAGCCATGTCATTTCTTGGCTGCATTGGATACGTTATGGCGGGCAGTGGCCTGGAAGATATCTGTAGTCTAATTTATGCTTCAGGATCAGTGGATAAAATGTTATGTGGAGGCATATGCTAGAGCGATTCGTTGCCATTCGCTTCTTCGGCTTGCCTCAGCAACTTTCGTAGTAGAAGAAATTAATTTTTCGGAGGAAGAACAAAACATTTTACGCGAACTGCGGATGGCCAACGACATTACAACTGAAATATTTTGTCATGAAAATACGTCCTTTTTAGCCAAAAAATTCAATGAAAAATTGCAAGATATGAAGAAAAATGGTCCAACTGCCGAATTATTCGTTAAGTACTTCGAGATGGTTACCGTACTGCTTCAATTTATAGATGCTGAAAAATGTGAAAATTAGAAGCAACATTTAGCCTGCATACAAAGAATTATGTGAAATGCGCCTACCTTTATCTGCAGGATATGCTGAAAATTTACAAAAAATTAAAAACGGAAGAACATTATAAATTCCCAACAGCTGGACTTTTCACGATACGCAGTTCCAACAAGTTCTATTCCGGGATATGGTCGGATGTGACGATCGAGCAGACATATATGACATCCATTCAAGAGAAGGCTTAACGCATGGTCGTGGAGTAACACCTGCTTCTACTGCTCAATGGATTACAACAATTCCACTTCATGTCGTCATTGTTAATCAACTTGAAATGTTTTGTAACTTCACTTGTTCCGGAACATCTCATCAGCACAAGGATGCAGGAAATTCGCGCGGGATGAGAAGGATTTATAAACTCTGATTGAATGGTTTCGTGACGATTTGCCATTCCCTATGAGTTCCGATTTCATGTCTATAAGCACAGGTATAATAGGGACTTCAGAGATTAATAGTCACAGAGCGCAATCTAATGGAATCAAATTACTTGCTGAAACAATGAAAGGACATTTCGGTAATGTAAAATTTGCAAAACGTATGAAAGTGTTACCTATGAAAACAACATTTTCAAAAATCCGTTTGGAAAATAATGATATCGTTCCAATTGATCCAGACACTCTGTTTAGAAGAATGCTTTTATTTCAAAGCTCAGAAACACAACTTGAAGAGTACTTCCAGTATGAATTGGCACCATATCCATTATCAATATTTGAAAATACTGGAATGAGGAAAAACAAAAATCTGACTTGTATACTTTTTTCACAGCTGTGCAACATGATTCGATATATAACGTTGCTTATGTTATTGATGGTGGATTTTTACTGCACCGAATTGTTTGGAACCCCACCGATACATTTTCGGAAATATGCAATAAGTATATTTTGCACTTAAAAATAATGTATCGAGAATGTACAGTAGTTTTTGATGGCTATCCCGATGAAGCTCAAAAAAAAAGGCACGAAAAATGCTAAGCGTTTACGTCGCAGCAAACACGTCGGACCAGGTATACAGGTGAAAGCAGATCTAAAACCTCTGTCAAAGCCAGACAATTTATTTCTAATGAAAGCAATAAAAGACAGTTCATTACATTCTTAATTGAGAGGATGAATGCGGCCAATATCATTACTAAACAAGCTATAGAAGATGCAGATCTATTAATCATTACCACTGCGTTTGAGAAATCACCTCATCATGAAAATGTAGTAATCGTCGGTCAAGATATAGATCTTCTTGTCATTTTATCAATACAGCCACCACAATTTGAAAATGTTTATATTTTGAAACCCGGTACAAATACAACAGCCCAAACATTGTACAGTAGAAATAGTTTCAAACATCCTGAATTTCAACATTTACTTGGCTTCGTACATGCATTCAGTGGTTGCGACACCACTTCAGCATTCTATAAAATCGGAAAAACAAAGTTAATGAAATTTATTTAAAAAAATATCGCTCATTTGCGCACAGAAATAGAAGTATTCGCGAATGGAAATGCAACAAACGATGAAGTAGACGAGGCTGCAGAAAAAATCACGGCTGTTTTGTACGGAGCTAAAGTTGATGATCCAGATTTAGCCAAGATCCGCCTGTCGTGTTGCATTAAACAATAAAAAAAATCGACTTCCACCCTTTCGTCTCTGCCCCCAACTCGTGATGCCGCAAAATTACATGGGAGGCAAGTACATTATCAATGTCAATTGTGGCAAGGACACGTGTTAAATCCATTGGATTGGGGATGGAAGTCATCTGAAGACGGACTTATACCTCGTCAAATGAACCAAAGCCCTGCACCACAATCACTACTGACTTTAATATCATGCAAATGCGTGAAAGATTGTCGGTATAATTGTGGCTGCAAAAAACTTGGCATACCATGCTCTATTTTTTGTATGCACTGCCAAGGTTTAAACTGCGAGAACGCCACAATGGAAGTCGACGATGATCTCCGAACAGATGTCAATGATGAAATCGAGATGTCCATCGAAAAACATTATAATAATTTAAACGAGGATCTTTTACTATAAAACTTTTACTCTATTTAATTCGAATTTTATACATTCCGCATGTAAATTTTATCGAGTAACTTTCGTTTTATGTAAAATAATGAAATAAATAAGTGGTTAGTCAATTATTATTTTGTGATATATAGTGTGCTAATGTAAAATGCACTTTTTTTATTGCCAATTACATTTATACATAGTTTTGGTACGATAAAATTACATTATAATAAATACACCGAAAAACGAACTGAAAATGTCAAACTTCCGTTAACGATATATCTGCCGCTATTCGACAAAAATACTTCAATAGTAGCTCATTTTCTTCATTGAAATGTCTAATTTCTTTTCTTATTCCACGTTATAGCCGATCCAACGCACCAACAAAAAGTTCTAAGCCAAAAACTGAAAAAACGTTTTTTTTCGAAATTTTGTGCGATTTTTTGCTTCCGTTTTCACGTTACATCTTTCCTCTACGATAAAAAGAATTTTCCGCTCCTATCCTATCCAAAATTCAATTTCCCACAAAAAAGTGCTCTTGCATTTTTTTCTTATCTTGCGTCGTTTTCGAGATAATTAAAAAATAATGAAAAAACACCTTTTTTGATTAGATTTCAAAAACGCACCTTTACTTTAATTCTTATTTAACAAGAAGCCGTCGAAACACAAACAGTTAAAAATAATCTGAAACTATGAATTTCTTTTTCTGATTGCTCATTGCTATTACTTTAATATAAAAGCGCATTGGATTTTGGATATAATCTATCTAGCCAAAAAGACCGTTAACGTACATAGATTTTTGGATTCTCGGAATACATATTTGCAAAAATATTAATTTTACAAACTTTTCTTTCAAATCAAAGTTATATTGTGACGGTATTATTTACGAACAAGCAAAAATTCGTAATTAAAAATTGATTTGTGGACTAATTTCTCCCTAGAGTGTAGACAACTGTGTTTGCACTTATGCGATGTTGAAGAAACTTTGGTATTATGAATTTTTCTGGGGACTTTTATTAATTTGAGGTTGCCGGCTTCAAAAATTTATTCTTATTAGCCGGTCGAAAAGATTCATTTCTGCTGATTTGTGACACGTCTGTGAAAGGTGCTAACAATCCGAAAATTACTTAACATAATGAAGCTGGGACTGATGTTATTAGTGAAGGTCTCCAGCGTTGGAATTTAACTCTACGTTAGGACTCCTTTCGTTGTCAAGGACACCACTCTAGATAATACTGTTATCTAGTTCATTGTAAGCAGTCCAGCAACTGTTGTCCATTTTGTCTTCCTTTCTTCGCTGAAAACTGAGTACTGTCTGATTTGGACACGAGAGCTGCCACACCTGTCTATTAACGTTCGAGCACCGATGGCTTCCTATGTACGAGTACAATCTGAGTTGATTCTTTTTATGCATGCTATTCATTATTTTGTCGCGTTTTATGTACTCGTCCTACGGCTGTAAATTTAACAACATACCTTTGTGCTGTGTACAAAAACTCTGTAATCTAGAAAGGTCTTTCGAAGTACTGCTCACGTGATTTGTTTTTAAGTAAATGAATAACAATAATTACCACGCAAAATTAGTGGATCGCTTGCATGGAACGATCGGTGCTACGACTGTCAAAATTTTATATAGTACATCACGACAGCTAACCTATTCGGGTGCTTGTGCCTAAATTATTACTTATTAGTTACTAGCGGGTACAAGAATGTATACCGTGGAATTTTTAATAAGAAGGTGCCAGGGCAACGTATAGTTGAAGTCAAAAAATAAGCGATTTGAGTCGAGGAAACAACAAATCGGTCCCTTAGGGACCAAGTAATGACGTCATTTGCAAACTATTTATCGTAGAAACAAAATAAAGAGGTGAAAAGAAAGCTAAAAGAGCGTACTAAAGATTTCATCAGAACAAATAATTCGATAACTGTACTTATTTCTGAGAATATGGCGGTTGAAGGGCTCAGCATCCTTCCGGTAACAGTTATTTTGCGAGTTACCATAAAAACTATCAGATATTACCATTTTTCTCAAATAACATTTTTTGTAGGCCATACTTTTAGCTTTCTAATGGTATAAAGAATGTTAAAATGGAATAATTACTTACCGAGACACGCCGCAAAACGCGAATTACTGTTGAAAGGGTTTGTGTTGAGGAAATAAATTTATGATTCTCTGCGAGTAATATACCGTCAACCCGGAGGAAGGCGATCACAAGGTCCACCTTTCTTTTAAGAAACTGTCCTCTGGCAAAGCGCTTGCAATATTATGAAAATTGCACATTTAGCATTATCAATGCTAAAAACGTCAGATGATTTATGTTCGCCTTCGTGAAAAATGATTTTTACAAAGCTTTTCTACAAGAAAATAATCATTTATAATATTTATAATTCAGTGCAGTTTTTTGTATCGGCGAAAAACGCGTTAAAATCATAGCACACCATAAAGCTAAGTAAATAGCTCTCAATGCATTTTTGGAAATATCTGAATCAGTACACGTTATATCAGAAGAATCACGGAGAAGTCTTGAACAGTATGTCATCTACCTTACGACAAACAAAGTAGCGATATATGCGTAAATGAAGTCAGGAAGATTCTATTCACAAATAAAAGCAGACTCCCAAATTAACTCTAATTCACCAACAGCTGCAGATTTTCATCAGCACATTCTTCGCTCCGCTTCCCCAAAGCGGGACACATTTGGGATCAGTCTCACGTAGTGAATCCCATGCGTTCCTACACCAGAAGAATGGGGTTGGGTTCTTGGAAAATAACACATGGGTTTTAAAATGGTCAACCAACCGGAAATATGGGAAGCCTGCCGAGACTTAGTAAATGCAGCTGCATAAAAGATTGTCAATCAGCACTTTGTACCGGAGTACCCTGCACTTTCCTCTGTTCTACATGTGCAAATGGATGGTACGTAATATACAGGTACCAAAGCTATATTTTCATTTATTTTAAAAATTCTGTTGTTGCAGTTCCAATTGAATACAGCACTACTACTACAGATGATTCATTATTATTCTAATATCAGGATGGCGAAGCCAGTTCTTCAATTTTTTTTTAGTAAAATCGTACTGTAGAGCAACCAAAAAATTATTGGAAAATTAATGTAATATATTTAATCCTTCCCAAATAAATGATATACATGTTTTTGATTTTATGGTTTGAATGTGATAATATATGATTTGGATGCTCAATTTCGTCTACTTGTTTCATTGGAGGTTCGCGCAGAAATTTTCTTCATTACCTTAATCCCAACTTGTTTTAAAGTGGAGAAGAGTCGTTGAAAACTTTTCAAAGTTACTATAAAGTTCTTCACTGTTGTTGGAACTGCACCAATTCGTGTGAGAACATTGCAAATTAAATTGACAATGACATTATTTTAAAAATGATTAAAAATAATAACATTAAAACTAATTATTTTGAGTATACCATCAACAACAGCGCACTTCTGGTTAGGAGAAACACTACAAATATGGTTTGACTTGTTCCATATGAGTTTTCCGGCCGTGGTTAAGATACAGTTCAATGTAAATATTTCTTGTAACTTTTACCCAAAAGACTTACACAGAATAAACATAAATTCAAAAAATGTAGGGAATTTTGTGTCTCAACAATTTTTTTTATGCAGTAAACTGTTGAGGCTCGCGCCTGCCTCTCCTAAGGTCAAAAACTTGGGTTTTTATTAGGCTACCATATATAAGCAACATTATGTCAAAATTGCTTTTACTCCATCTTTTGTAGCGTAAATATACCTACAAACTACTGTATTTTGTTTTAAAAATAAAATTAGTACGACATGAAGTGCGCCCTCTTCCTCGCCAACAAAGTTCGTAACTTGCTAATACAAAATTTCTTCTGAAGGCCAATAGGTGTATCTTAATCGCAAAGGTTTATGTCCACCTGAAGTTCACTCCTAGCATCTCGTTTAATGTCTAATTTGTTACCGTAATTTTGATAATATTTTTCTTCCAATTGTTTGGTTGTACTGTTCCATATTACTTTCACTATAGTTTCTTTGTTGCTGTTGTTGCCATCAACTTTTTTCGTATTAAATCCTTGCTGCTATTTGGTCAACCGTGATTGACTTCGTTAAGCTGGTAGCCCCAACTGACAAAATTCTTGAAACTCTTTCTCATACATACCGCTTGATTGGACCGTATTTCTGGGGACTGAACTTTCAATTGCTTAATGAATTTCTTTTACTTTCTTTAGGAAAACCGAGAAAGAACGGATTCTATTTATATGTTGAACACTTTTGGCGTGCGACGAACCCACAATTATGAATTTGAAACACTTTTTGGTAAAATGTTTATTACTTGTTATATTAGGTACTAATTTATTTAGATTGTCTCGTTTTGTCTCTTTTTTGTTTAGTTATCTTAAAACCGGCACTTTGATTTTTAAAATGAACCGCATTATTTTAATAAATTGGAGGAATTAAAATGTCTCGTCTGAATATTATTCTATTGACACCATTCCTGTACAAGGCGAGATGAATCATTTGGATCATTGTCGTTTTGAAGGACAAATTAGAGAGACATCTCGCACTCAACATAGAAGATCAAGGAATCGACATGGTTTTTATATGAAGCGTTCTATTTTTTCGACTCTATTGGAATTTATTGCCCTCATCAAATTTTCACTTATAAATTGATTAAATTGTACATTTTAATTGCCCCTCGTGTGCAGAAAAATTGCTAAATGTGCAATTTTTTATAATATTGCAAGCGCTTTGCCAGAGAACAGTTTCTTAAAGAAAAGTGGAAAGAAAATCATAAATTTATTTCCTCAATACAAATCCTTTCGACAGTAACTCGCATTTTGCGGCGTATCTCGGTAAGTAGTCATCCCATTTAACATTCTTTATACCATTAGAAATCTGAAAAGTATGACCTACAAAAAATGTTATCTGAGAAAATGGTAATATCTGATAGTTTTTATGGTAACTCGCAAAATAGCTCTTACCGGAAGGATGCTGAGACCTTCAACCGCCATATTCTCAGAAACAAGTACAGCTATCGAATTATTTGTTCTAACGAAATATTTAGTATATTCTTTTAGCTTTCTTTTGATCTCTTTATTTTGTTTCTACGATAAATAGTTTGCAAATTAGAGCGATTTAAATAGTCACGAGCGGCCGCCATATTAATGATGTCATTAATCGGTCCCTAGGGGACCGATTTGTTATTTCCTCGACTCAAATCGCTTATTTTGACTTCAACTACACGTGTGCCAAGTGACACCTTCTTATCACAAAGTGCAGTATTGTACCATTTTTCGTCGTGTACCGCTGCTACTATATTTCTCTTTTGAGTTATTATTGTTTTGTAACTGAATATTGAGTATTTCTCTAAACCGTATGATATTTTTGTGTCTATGTATTTTTATGTGCGTTGTGAATAAAGTCTAGTCGCTATAATTATTATATATTTCTACAAACCTACGGTTTGTTTCTTGTGTTCTACGAGTTCCTAGTAGTTCTAGAAGATATCTTATCCAGCAATACTAGGTGAGAGCCTTATAAATTCTTCTTTCAGTGTAGAAACCTTTGTTCTAACGTTCCTAAATAAACCCACGACCACTCCTGACTAAGAAGAGCTGCCGGCATGGTTTTCTAACACTGTTATGTAATTTAATTATACACAACTTTTGTTTAAACTATTTTTTGATATGATTTGTAATTACTGAGATATGACATTAATTGTTCTAACAATACCTTCTAGAATATTAATTACTAGATTAAAAGCCGATCTACAGACTGGCGGACGACTTGATTGAAAACTCATATAGCATATAGAAAGTATGACACAATTAATTAATACAAATTGCAAATTTTCCCTTAAGGGATGCAATTTACTTGAAAAGAATTTTTGAAAAAATTTTGTCATGCATATTTAAAACCGTCTTGTAACCGTCATTTTAAGGTATCACTCGATGGGTGGTCGTATTTAAAAAAACAAGCGTCCCCCAGGTCCCACCCACATGAGTGGGAAAAAATGTTTTTTTATTAGACATCGTTCGGCCCGGGGGCATGGCCAAGAAATCTAGCTATCACAACTTAAGGTCAGGTACACCCTCACGGTGTGTATAGAAGGAGAACACCAGGAGAATTAACTCAATTATTAATACAGATACATAAAAAAGTTATGAAATGATAGTTGTTGTAAATTACATTATGTATAACTTTTATTTAAACTCTTGTTTTTTGTTTGCTTACACAAAACATACGAATTATTTCACAAATAAATCTGAGCTATACTTCAAGCGACATACGGTAGAATTTAAAAAATAGTAAGTTCTAATATAAAAAAAATGAGTTTATTGTTATTATTGAAATATGAAAATAGGTTTGAATGTTGAATTGTGAAAATGAAGTAAGAAACTAACTCACGTATACCTAATTGGGAATTCAATATAAGCGATACTCTATCTGGTGGCAGAAAACGGAACTATTTCTTTGTACATTATTTTATAACCTTGCTTCTCTTTGCCATAAGATTTCCATTGTTTGATTTCAGCTCATAGGTTGCCTTTAGAGTTTTTCGTGTTTTTCGTGTTTTATTCGTTGTTTTATAAGTATTATTTATTGGATCTATTAAGGACATTAATTAAGGATTGTTTGTGTATATGTATTTTTATTTAAAGACTATTAGTGCGATTCATAATTGAAATTTGTTTTGGAGTTGTTTGCTGCAAAAGTAAGTTGTCAATATAAAGTTAAAAATATTTTTACCTATGGTATCTACTTTTTAGGACAAAAATGGCTCAGTTAAAATTGAGTATTTTTGAATTTTTAAAATATGTTGGTGGAACCGAAAATTCTAGGTGTGTGGTAGAAGGTGAAGAAGTGCTTAATGCAGAACACATTATATTGTATGGAAAAACCATGTGGAACAATAGAAATATTAACGTGTGTGCTCTGTGTCTACAAACAAGTGCACTACAATCAGAACCTCATCAGTTAACTGGGCAGCTAAAAATTGTTGATGGCTTGGCCAGAGTAGAACAGATGGTATGTTCATGCAAAGCTGGAGCTGGTGGGCGATGCAAACATATTTCAGCTTTTCTTATTCTTTTAACCAGGTAGGTGATAAAGTGATGAATAATAGTTAATTATTAGTGGGCCTTTTGTACTTCCCTCTTTTTTTAGAAAAAATTTGATGGAATTAGAAAATATTTCTGCAACCGACCTAAAATGTGCTTGGTCAACTAGAAAAGCACAGTAAGGGAAAAATACAAGGCTGTATCAACAAGAAGAATGCCTTGTATTAAAAATACCGAATCCCATATATTAACTCCAGGGATATCCAACGAGTCAATTTTGGAATATTTTATACAAAATTTGCCCAGGTCAACAATTGCAAAACACCGGTTAGTATTATTTAAAATGTAGTCAAATTCAGTTGATTTTAGTAAATTGTATTTTAGCAAAGGACGAAAACCACTGGTTTGTGTTGATGTGTGTGGGGACTCCTCTGCAATGGATTTGAATGAAGTAATTTTAAATAATGCCTCTCAGTCCATTTTAATGATGGAATTATCAACATATGAGTGTTCTTTCCATTCAGTTTGTTGTGAGCAAATGTATCATAGCATCTGCAATGACGAAGTAGATGCATTAATTTGCTTGCACCAACACTCTCTCGAATGGCACAACGCAAGAAAATTTCGCATTACTGGTTCAAGATGCTATGAAATATTTACTTACTCTGGAACAAATTGGGCAATGAAAAGTAGAAAATATTTCTGGCCAAAAAGCTTCACCAATAAATTTGTCAGGCATGGAATAAAATTTGAGAATATGGCAAGAACATCCTTTATAGAAAAACAGGAAAAACAGTGGTGGAATGTGGAATTATCTCATCTGCTGAAAACAAATGGTTGGGGTTTTCACCAGATGGGGTGGTTTTGGAAAATGGGGAGCCTATATCATTATTAGAAATAAAATGTTTGTATGCTGGTAAGTATTCGAAAATACATAATGTATAAAAATAATCTAATGAAAATAATTGTTGCAGGTGTTTCTTGAGATAGGATTTGACTACAACTTCACAAAAAATATGTTGCAAAAAATAAAAAATAATTATTTTTCAAAAATGCTGCATGTGTTATGCGAGGAAGAGAATGTTATGTAATAATACACATAGAAAAATAATAAATAAATTTTAATTACAAAAAACTTTATTTTTAAAACCTATTTTATTTACCTAATACATGGCTAAAACTAGGGATTAAATATAAACAACTTACTGCAGTGCTTTTATTATATAATATAAGCAGTAACTAATAATATAAAAGAACAATAAATAATATTTCTGATTAGATATAATATAGGTAGCTATAAGCTTTCAACCTCTTACTTATCGATTGTGTAAAAGATATATAAAGAAATTTAAAACTACCTATTTGTTTAAATTATTGTCCACATATCATATTTTCTAATATATAAAGCATAGCAGTAGAACACTAATAAATTAAATAAATTTTTCATCAGAAAGAATTGGTGCTGAAAGATTTGTTATGCCACAAATTATGATAAAAACTTCATTAATTTTTGGTACAAGTGACCATTGAAGTTTCCCACTAATTATTTTAAAAATGTTGAGTCTTTGATTGGATCTTTCGATATGTACTCTTGCCGCAGCAATTTGTTGATTGAGTCTCTTCTACAGAAATTTGTTTTTTATTTCTTAAAAATGGGGGGCGGGTTAATGTAATTTTGTGTAAGGCACATATATCGTCAATTAAAAATCCTTTATCCACCATAATGGAGTCCTTATTTGGACACAATATATTAATTAAATTACTTTCCTCAAAAATTAATTTGTCAGATGCTCGCCCACCATAAGATTCACTAACAAACGTTATCATTCCTGCTGGTGAAACACCAGTCATGAATTTTAATGTTGTATTTTCTTTATATTGAGAATAAAATCTTATACGACAGCAAAGGCAACTTGGTTTTTGAATAAATATTTCAGTACAGTCTAAAACAACTCTACATGTTGGAAAATTTTGAAAGCACCTAGGTAAATTTTGAGAAATTTCTTCATGTGATGGGAAATAAATGGTAGGATTAAGAACTACGCTGAGTACATCTAGCATTTCAAAAAATAATTTTACATAACTGACCAGAGATACTGAATAAAGCAGCAAGTGTTATATAGCTCAGATCCAATTTTAACTTAGTCATGGTTAAAATAATGCTTTCCCTAATACCAAGCCTATGTGATCTTGTGTCATGAACTATTTTTCTGGTCATTTCTTCTAAACAGTGAAGAACCTGTAAGCTAGATATACCTGTAAAACTTCATAAAGCATTATCTGTATTCAAAATATTACACAAACTTGTGATCTGGTGTGTATTCACTTGAACTTCAAAGTCACGTACATGAACCTTATCTTCATCTAAATTTTCAAGAATATTAGTAACATCACTTTCACTAATATCTTTATTCAAATTTAGTGTTAACGTAACACTTTCTGCTGTTTGCTCGTTAACTTGTGTGTCAGCCACAGAACAATCCCATTGATCACAAGTATCACTATATTCTTCATTTCGTTTGGTCAGTCTTTTCGCACGTGTGGAATCTAATTTCTTTGGGGTCACTGTAGAAGTGGGTATATTTTGGGATGGTACAGCTATTTTTTTCAAATAACGACTTCTTCCTCTCCTCTCACCTGTAAATAATGAAAAACATTGAGTATCAACATATTTTTAAACAAATCTATTTAAACATAGATACACACCTAATTAAAAGAGCATATGGCACAAAAGTAACATGCATATTATATCTAAGCCAGAAACTAACCTCCTTTAAAATAATCTTCTTGCTTGAAATGCAAAGAGCACACTTTCATGAATTTAATCACTGGTTTGCTAATTCGTAGTTTTAAAATCCATGCTTTTCTTCTTGGAAGTAACTCGCTTCCAATCTCCGTTTCAAAGCAAACACGTTGGCCCTTTTCGGGAGGAAATGAATGAAAACTCAACTCGTTGTTAACATCTTTTTTAGCCCAATAATGGCACTGAGGAACACAACAGTAGTGATTGGAGCTCATTATGTTAATGTGCCTACTTAATCTACAACTTTTCCAACGACCAACTTCAAAACAAATTTCAATTATGAATTGCACTATAATAGTCTAGTCTTTGATAAATATAAACACAAACAATCCTTAAATGTTGGGTCTTATTAAAAATCAGGTGGAATGCAGACTTGTACTCGCTGATGCTGGCACAAATTTGTATAATAAATACAATTAACAATACTTAAAACTTTAGAACTACGAATATAATAAAAAAAACGAAAAAAAGCCAATGGTAACGTCTAAACTACAATCAATCAATGGAAATCTTATGTAAAAGATCATTGAGGTTATAAAACAATGTACAAAGAAGTAGTTCAGTTATCGCCGCTACGGCGCTACGATCTTAATTTGAATCCCCAATAGCAATGGTAATAGTTTGAGCGGAACATCCGTAGAAAAGCGATGTAAGTCAAAAGAGTAGCATGATGTTGTCCTACTAACAAGAAAGTCAAGCGATGCAAAAAATCGAAAAATGTCATACGAGAAATTCATAGAGATCTTTCTACGTTTGTTTAAAAAATAATTCTATGTACACTTTAAAATTTGATTATATTGTCTTTACAACAGTTTTCACATTTTATAGCGTTTGCATCGTCATGTAATTACTTTTTTATGAATCACAATATTACTCGTTTACGGTTTAATATAAATCTTGTAACAGGGTTTAGCAACTATTGTGCAGAACAGGATCGCATTTGATAATGAAAACATTCAGTTTTGTTACATTGTGTCTTTTTAAAAGCACGGCGAATAAACATAATACATTGACGTTGGTTGAAGCGTATATTACGATCTTTTCTGTCCGGGATCATTGACGTTTTACAGTTGGGATAGAAATGGATGAAACGATGTGTTGACGTTATTACGGTTATACGGTAGCATCTTAAATATAACAAAACCATAAGAAAGAGATGAATATGACTCTGCAGGTGGCGTGCTGAATTCTAAAACGAAAATTTGCGCACTTATTGAATAACCTTATCGAGCAACCCTTAGGTACGTCAATTGAAGTATAACACCTTCAACTAAATACAGATGTCAACATCGACGATAACGTTCTGCCGGCGGCGAACATGATTTTATTTTCCTTATATCCCGTACAAGCTGTGCACTTAGATTATTTCTAGTTTCGCTACATTTGTCGTCGTTAATGGCAAGTGCTGCATGGAATGACATTCGCAAACAACAAAATGAAATATCCCCTAATGTTTCCTTTATTTCTTATGTTTTTACTGTGTATGACACAGAGCGACTTTTCATTTCAACACACGAATATAATAAATGACTGTCTTAGTTGTACGCAAGAAGAAATTAATCATGTTATTATGTAATAAAATATATTGCTGGTTAAGTTGCCTACAGGCATTACTGTTATTAACAGAAACGGTATAAACTACAGTGCTATAATAACTTCAGAATTAAAAGAAATAAGAAAATATAATATATTGTTTTAACATTAATTGTTCCCGACTCATTACTTAAAATTAGTATGTACAGATGTTATTCATTTTTTAATCCAACAATTCATAAGTTGTACGGTTTAGTTTAAAATAATTAAAATTGAACTTGTTTATATATTAACTAAGCGGACAGCCTTTGTCTCTAGAAGGTGATAAATTACTCACGGAAGAAAATAAAAAGGACTTTCTTGTAATGTACATTCTCTTTTCAGTTCCACTTTTCATTATCACAAAATTAAAACAATGTAATTTTCATTTAAAAAATTATAGGTATATATTCTGTTGAGAAAAATAAATCTTTTGAGGAGAGATGCTGTTAGATGTTGCTGATTAGGGATTCCCGGTTGGTTTTAATAATATATTGAAGTCAAAAGTATATTTTGATAAGTGCTCGTAGTTGTAGTACTAGCATCTTGGCTACGTTGAAAGCAATGTACTAGCCCTCTTTGAGAGGCCACATAGTATTCACCAAGCTATTAAAAAGTGCAAACCTCGGGATACTGAAGTGTGGCAAACTCACTTTTTCACTTCATTGGGAAATAATTTGTTTGATAGGTAACACTTGAAACGTTCTTTTTTCGATATTTATTTGGACTAGTTCCAAAACGACCAAAAATAAAATGAACCAAGATTTGAGTACTTTGAAGTAGGCGAACAGATAGATAAAGTGAATCTTCGACTTCAAGAGTAAAAATGTTTTTTTTTAATTTCCATTGAGTTGTGACAATCACTTTTCATTTGAAGTTCAATTTGGGAAGTTCCTGTTCAACAAAACTTATTTAGGTGGTTTGTTGTTAGTTTTTTTAGTAACATAAAACAATGTACACTCATGAAACTTAAAACTTGGATACCACAATTTCTGTAAACAAAAGTTTGCACATTGTGAAGCGGGCTTAAGGGTATCATTTACAATTCTAACAGCAGGTAGTCTCAGCAGGGGTTATCTTATAGAAGGACTGTAGAATGAATCATTACACTAAGCACGTTTTAGAAAATAGGTAATTTACGTTGCTTACTTAATTTTTTTCTTTAAAGAATATATTTGAAGGTATCGCTAATTAAACACCATAGCTCGATTAATTATCGAATCAAAATTTTGTTTAGGAAATGTTTACAAAATAAAATTAGAAATAATTTTGATTTAAAAAACGTCTACAAGCAATAACTTTTAAATTAAATCAAAAACTAAACATGGTTATTTGGGTTGACTGATTATTACTTATTTTTAAATAAATCTAACCTACTAATTATTGTAAGTTATTAAAAAAAAATTATTCAACTCTCTATTCATAATATTTAGTCCTTACAAAATGTATATTTTATGATGTTTCATTTTTTCTGTAGTTAATATAAAAAGTGAAAATAAAAACTAAGGCAATTCTTATTGTCAACGTATATATTTAGTTTTTTGACAAGAATTTATTACATAATTATAATTAAGATAGCAAGTTATAGTTTAAAATTAAATGAAAACGTTTTTTTTAATAAAGGTATTACTATATAAATAAATATAAGAAATCAATAATGGGTGTGACCTCCATTATTATTGATACATTCTTGGAGGCGTCTGCTCATTGACGCTATCAATGTATCAATATAATTAATATTAATCGTTTCCCATACGGTATCAATAACTATCGGGATATGATGACCCTATACTTCGCAGGTTGTGCGCAATTGGATACGAGAAAATAACTTGGAGCTGTTACCCTGGCCAGCAAAAAGCCCAGATTTTAACATTATCGAAAATGTTTGGGCTCGAATACTTGCTGTTATCCGAAGACAACAAGGGCCAAATTTTATACCAGTAAACCGTAATGCACTAATTGCAGCCATTGATACCGCATGGGAAACGATTAATATTAATTATATTGATACCTTTATAGCGTCAATGAGCAGACGCCTCCAAGAATGTATCAATAATAATGGAGGTCACACCCATTATTGATTTCTTATATTTATTTATATAGTAATACCTTTATTTAAAAAAAAGTTTTCATTTAATTTTAAACTATAACTTGGTATCTTAATTATAATTATGTAATAAATTCTTGTCAAAAACTAAATATATACGTTGACAATAAGAATTGCCTTAGTTTTTATTTTCACTTTTTATATTAACTACAGAAAAAAATGAAACGTCATAAATAGTACAATAATTAGTAGGTTAGATTTATTTAAAATAAGTAATAATCAGTCAACCCAAATAACCATGTTTAGTTTTTGATTTAATTTAAAAGTTATTGCTTGTAGACGTTTTTAAATCAAAATTATTTCTAATTTTATTTTGTAAACATTTCCTAAACAAAATTTTGATTCGATAATTAATCGAGCTATGGTGTTTAATTAGCGATACCTTCAAATATATTCTTTAAAGAAAAAAATTAAGTAAGCAACGTAAATTACCTATTTTCTAAAACGTGCTTAGTGTAATGATTCATTCTACAGTCCTTCTATAAGATAACCCCTGCTGAGACTACCTGCTGTTAGAATTGTAAATGATACCCTTAAGCACGCTTCACAATGTGCAAATTTTTGTTTACAGAAATTGTGGTGTCCAAGTTTTAAATTTCATGAGTGTACAATTAATATATGTATACGTTCAGCGAACACACGGAGTTAAGCCACACCTTCATTAATTTGTGATAGTTTGAACCAATAAACGCAGAGACCACTTTACACTAGGTATTAAATTTATATAAGCGCGAAAATTCAAAAATAGTTTATTTATACGTAATAAAGTAAACCAACAAATTCCATTAACGACCCATACAACACAAACCTATCTGTTAGATGTCTATTAGATATTCTTACTAGATAAGGTGACATCCAGGAGATATCTAGCTAAAGCTTACGTTTCAATGGTTTAGACAATGTTATGTTTGAAATAATAACACTATTCTGGACTTCCATTGTCTATATTTTATTTTAATAGAATAAACACAACGTTTCAATTGCTATTGAATCTGCAATCGTCTTCAGGTGAATACTAACAAACTTAAAGACTACTGTAACTTATATACTAATACAAAGTTAGTGAAGTGATCAAGTGTGCAAAGTTAATAAAGGGGGACTAAGATTAGTCAAGCGTCAATTAAGGGTTTCCACACATTGTTAATCTCTACGCTGGGTTGACTAAAGACATTCTTGTTGTTTTCGATAAACGCTATTTCTTTAAATTTTCTCTTGTACCAGTGCTCTTCTCGGTGTATAAGTAAATGATATCTTCTGGTCTTTAAGTCTCTAGCTTATTTCGAGGGGCCCTAAAAAGAAAATAAAATAATTTTCCTATTTATATAAAATAAGCATTTGTCAACATGTCACATAAAAACTGCCAATTTCTTTGCTTCTATATATTAATTGCAATAGTAGCTTTGTATCGAGAGTTGAATTTAACTGTTTAGCGCAGGAAGCGATGATAGACCACGTCACAGTAATTAAAGTTGGATAAGATTAAAGAATTACATAAAACAAGTTTCAGCCTCTGGTTAAGAATATGTTTATTGTGATAAAGATGTTTAAACGTAGTGTACGATTTTTGGATTAACTTAGTAATGTGACAAGTGAAAGGTAGCTCAGAGGCGAAAATGATTCCTAAATTTCTATGAGTTGAAACAATAGGTAATATCTGGATTTTTACTCTCATTACGCAATTAGAAGTCATCCTTTCACAATTTTGAGGACTACCAAAAATCATGACTGCAGATTTACAGGGGTTAATAGTTAAATTATGTCTATTAGAATTTGTGAGTAGTTGATCTAGTTCTTAATTCATTATATTTATATTGTGATTTGCTTCCGATGGTAGAAAAGAACGATACATTTTAGTGTCGTCAGCATACAGGTGAAAACGGCACGTGCTTAAACCTTTACACAGAAATGCTGTATAGATTAAATAAAGTGTCGTGCCAAGGATAGAACTCTGAGGAACAGCCGACCTGACAGTGCGTATTATCCAAAGCAACAGTTTGCAGTCGATCACTAATATATGATAGAAAAGGAGATAATGCGCTGTTCCCAAGACCAACGTAATGTAAAATTGACACTAGTAGTCTATGATTAATAGTATCGAATGCCATGGAGTTACAAGACAAGTCACCCTTCCCGAATCAACAGATCTGATGATCTCGTCAGTGATCTCACAGATAAAGTGGTTGCACTACCAAACTCCGCACGAAATCAATATTTAATCAATAATTAATGATTTCTCTACCTGAATATAAACACAAATGTACAGCAAACTATTGAAAATACTGTTTGTAAATGGAATATATACGAGTGCAAACTATTGATATGAACCAAAACTCTAACATAAGTAAAACTAAAAGTTGCAAATAATAGGAAATCTGTAAATGATTAAAAAAATACATACCTATAACATTGTGTCTCATCTGCTAAATTGGAGCATTACTCATAGATCAGAAATACGCCATGTCCAATTTCATTTCAGTTTTTGTGAAAATTAATCAGTAAACAATTAAAACTTGTGCAACTACCTATTCTGTAAACTTTCTAAATCCAGAAAAAAAATGATAAAATTTATCTGAAAATGGCCTAAAAAGTTTATGATTTTGTAAATACAAAGTTTTTGAAATTGGAACTTATTTATTCGTTCATATACTGGTATGTTGCGAAAATTTAAAAATAAACCTCTTCTAATTACGATAACTGTCCAATGATTTAAAAGTTGATATCGATTATACAGGTTATGAGAAAAAAATGTCAAACTTTGTAATCGAAAATGATGAATAACTAAATAAAATCAATTGGAACATCCTGTATGTTTTTTGCCAGATCAATCAAAATTTAATTCTCTACAATTTTGCTACACATGTATGTCAACCGAAAATCCATGAAAATAGTTTTATTGAAAATTATCGTCAAAAAATTAAGTTGACGATGAATTGTGAACGTCAAAATTTTATTGTTGTCGCGGTTGTGATAGTAATTGTCCATGTATCAAAATTTTATTGTATCATTGTATTGTTAGTGTTAATGAGTAAGCTTTCGACAGCAGAAGTAGTTAGTATGGTTTATTTCACCGAAAAAACGAATGGAAGTTATTTATTGGCAGCTCATAATTATAATGCAGATAATCCGGAAGTATAATATCCCCGAACTGGGATTCAAATAAACTACAATTGCCAACTATGAGAAAAGTACTAGAAATCACTTTTGTGCTGAAGAGAATATGTAATTTGACATTGTTGTCATTAACAGCAGTTGAAAATCCTACCTTTGAAATACGGCAAATAGCAGATAACGTTGGGCTTTGAAGACCCCTGTAAATATAGTGTTATGAAAAAACAAATTCTATCCTTATCGCCCATAACATCATATCAATATCTAACAAAAACAGATTTTGAATGCTGACACGTTTCCTAAAATTTCTTCTCTATTTGACATTTTCAGTTTATTTAAATATTCGATTCGGATATTTAAAATAATTTGTCTAGCGATTTTCTTGTAAATTTTGATAATCGATTTTATAATTTCGAGTTGTCAATAAAAATGTTTTAATGAAACGTGTATTTTTGATACACGCATTTCACGGCCTACGGTTAAGTTTCGTTAGACTGGCATTAACAATAATTTAATTCTACATCGATCAGGTAAAAAATATATGGGGTGTTTCATTAGATTTTATTAAATTATTCATTACTCGTGATTGACATTTTTTTTTCTTATACCCTGTATAATCGATGTCAACTTTTAAATTATGGATAGTTAGGGTCGTTACCGCCCTAAGTGTGAATAAAATTTGAAATTGATATTTCAAATAATAACCTAAAAAACGTGAAATATCTGAAGGTCTATATTGCTACAATTAAATGTTTAAAAATTGATGGGATCTCGAAAAGTATCATTTTTTGAGTAAGATGTTACGATTTCATTTTGTATAGAACACTGTATCTGTCCTTTACTTTCCATTTTGTTGCTACATAATCCTCGCCGCCGCTGACCTATTTTTGAATCATTTAAGGTGAAACCATTTATGCAGGTACGATTCAACGAGATCAACCTGATTCAGCGGTCCCCGGTTAAGCGGCACCCGTTTGAGCTGTCCCCGATTCAGCAGTATACATTTTAGGAATGCTTCTATGGATATTTTTACACAAACTTAAGTTCTGTACAGGGTGTGTCCTGAGATATGAGACAGGGGAAATAGATACCCAATTAAATTGCATAAATATAAGTATTAGGTAGTTTCCTAACCGAAGTTAGGTCTTCACTGAGGATTGTGCCGAAGGATTCTACTTTAATGACATTCAAGTATCTTCTATCCGACGTCTCGGTTGCATGTGTGCAACCTATTTCAAGGTATCAAAGATTTAGAATGTCAATGACGGACTACAATGAAATACATATTTTTGGATCCAGTTTATAAAACACATACACAATTACAATTACTAGGCACGTCAATTAATAAAATGATTAAAAATGTAAAAATAGAACACACAAAAATGTAAACGGATTAACAAACCAAATTATAATACATGAATATACTTTATTCTTGGCTACTTTTGGTTAGATTTTACCTCTTTCTTGAAAATCACATTTTTTATAAGTTTTTTTTGAAATTCTATGGTTGCATCTCTCTGAAATTTCTATCCTTTTCCCTTTATAATAATTAATATATTCCTATTGTAACTTAATTGTAATTTTTTATCAGGATTGTTTGTATTACTGTGAACCAGTGTGGGATCTAAATCTTTTATAAAGATCCGACCGGTGAACCAGATCTGACATTTCCAAAATTGTTTCGAGATTTTTCTAATTATTATTAATATTATCTTCAATTGTTACTTATCCCATGATCATTTTTCATGTAATACAAATATTAGTCCATCAGGTGGAATTATTAAGAAAAATATTGTTAGCATTAGCATTTGTGCCAATAAATGATATTGAAAACATTTTCGAAGAACTGAAAGATAACTTGCCATTAATCACGTTGCCATCAATCAATTTGACAATGGTAATATGATCATTCGAGAATTCCTTCGGTGGAATAATTTAAGCAACCCTATTGCAATTTAAGTAGGTAATTTGATTTATCGTTACACCAATATTTCTTTTTTCCTCTTTTTGCATATTGTGTGTATTGTGTACGTATTATACGTGGTGTTTTTGTTACTAGTAAATTTATTGTTGATGTATTAATTTTAAAACCACCAGTTATTTCGATTGCAGAAAAAATAGTATGTCAATAAAATGTATTATTTACATACTGTATTTTTGTAAAATTGTTTACTACTAAGGATCGGGAAAACACCAAAAAACTGCACCAAAAAACTATCGGTTCGCTGATGATGATAGCTTAGCTATTGAAAAATGTGTCTGAGTATAGTTTTTTGGTGCAGTTTTTTGGTGTTTTCCCGTTTGTTAAAATACACGCTAGATTATTAAAGAATTTATTATCATTTACATAAATAAGTAGTACCAAAAAACTGCTGAAAAGAGGACCGCCCAATACGGGGCCGGGTCACCGTTGAACCGGAAACTGCTGAAAAGGGGATCGCTGAAACAGGGGCCGCTCAAATGGGGTGGAATCGATTGAACTTTAAAATAATTCGTGGGTCTATTTTTAGATAAGCAACTCGGGACTCGTATAAGGTGAATTCTGTGGCGTGGACATTTTTCCTGTTTGTTGAATTTTGGGAATCACCCGTATCTTAGTCTGCCAGAATATTAGGGGCTGCGAAAAAGATTTACCTTAAGTATATGTCTTTTCGCTTCCCCATACCCATTTCTTTTTTTGGGGATCTTCAGCACCGTTCCATCTGGTTGGCTATCTGCAATTCCTTTATGTATGCAGTTCAACAATGTAAGGTTATTTTGTTAACTCTCCACTCGTATCATAAGCTGCAGGTTACGACGAAACAAAAAAAAAACATTAATAATCGTCGTTTGGAGCCCTCCTTTCACACGTTCCGAGGGTTTTTGCTGCTTCCCTGGAAGTTTATTTGTTTGTCTTATTACCAATTAAGAGAGCTGCGTTAGAAACTAGAAATTAAGCAGTGTGGAATATTACGATTATCAATCTACACAAAGGTCAGATAACTTTTATCTTATGTATAGAATGCACATTTATGTATACGGGTGATTCATAAGTAATGGGCCAAATTGTAAATCTACGTTCAGAAGGCCAAAATCATAATATTTTCATTAACAATAATGGGTCTTAGTCTGCTCCTTACTGAGATACAGAATGTTAAAGCGAAAAAATAAAATAGATTTTTGTTAATAGATCAGCTACTTTTCTACATAATGACTTGAAAATTGGGTATGAACTAGTTTTTGTAAAGGTAACCAAGAATGTGTGAGAGGATTTGAGTTAACTCGTAGATGTCGCAACATGCGCCATATGAATTAGATGAAATCAGCTTTGATCTTCAAAATATTAACGATATTCGAGATATTTGAATTTTACTAATTCACTACACTACATTTCACGGTGGTCAACGTAGCATTAATCTGTTAAGACACAAGCCTGCCATGGAATGTTGACATTTACCTAACCGTAATTGATAATTGATAATAATATTAAAATGAAACCATACAAAAATTACGTAATAAATAGTGTATTATACACCAAGGTTGTGAAGTCTGTCAAATAAATCAAAAAACATTAAAAGCTACATACGTTGATAAACCAACTGCAACTGATTCACTAAACACTTGTGTGATATATTTCACCTTCATTTTCTGAAAATTATTCGGAGTAAAATGTAAATTAGTTGATTTAGGAGTCAATCGCAGCGGTTTAGATTTGTCTGACATGTAGAAATTTTTAATGTCTTTCCAAGATGCATTTTTGTTATTAAAGATTATATTGTATTTAATCAATTTGCACCGACTTCAATAAATAGGAGACATCGAAGAAATAATAAATTTTCTTATCGTTTACGAGAAGGTATGGTTTTTCCGGTGATACATCTATTCTTTTAATTAGGTTTCGAAAATTTTACTACTGCCCTAACATTGGCACCGCATTGTAGTTGTAGCGTTTCTATGCAGTCTAATACTATAGACTTCAATTTGTCACCTTTACGTTCGTATTTGTAAAAATGTAGCACAAGGGTTGTTTAAATTTTTTATATATAACTCTAACCATGATCACATAGCAGTTTGAGTAAGCAAAAATTTAAAACCTACTTTAAAATTAACACTTTGGGGCTCGTAAAATATAATTTTAGTAAAAATTGTTTGTATTCCTCTGTATATCTCCTGCTTCTTAGTGGTTTATTTTTTAAGTCCACTTGGACTGTCACAATTTGTGCTCTGCTTTCGGGAAATAATCGTTGGGAGATGTTAACTTCAATTGAAGTGCTTTCTTTTCACGTTGCAATTTAAGAATGTTCCTTCGTAATTTTCTTTACCTAACAGTATTTGAACTGCAAGCTTAAGTAGTTTTGGTATAGCTAGAGATGTTAACGGGCATTTATTGCTTCGCCAATATACCTTGCATCATTTGAATATTGGGTTTCAGAAATTGACACTTGTAATTCATTTAGGAATGGCAAGTGTTCGCCACATACTCGTTAAGTTTTTATAGTCGACATTTTTATGCAACAGATCGGACCTTCCAGATTCTATTAACAATTCAAAACACCTACAACAAAATGTTTGTAATTTACTTAAAATTCTTCATGTAACTTAACTCGCCTGGTTAAATCTCCTTTGGGAAACCTGAAAAAACTGATTTTACCATCATATTTAACAAATAAATTAATTCAGGTTATGTATTTGCGGTTATGGGATGGGGGTACGAATTTTAAACTAATGGCATTTTTTTACTCAAATAATTTTATCGTGTTAAGTAATTTTAAGCACCAAATACGTTAAAGATAATCTCCTGGATATACAAAATTATGTTTCACTCGTTTTTGTTAAACAACTATTCTTAGATTCTCAAAAAATTTGAATTTGTCCATTATTAACCTAGGCCAACAAATTGTGAACCACTAATAGAGAAATTCAACTTCTCAATTGGCTAGGAGACGCAATAATTGTCCACTTCACAGCTAGTAGTAGAAAAACACATTTATTGTACGCCAATGTTGTCTTTCGTTTTATTAACTGGCGAAAAAATCTCGAAATCGTTAATATTTTGAAGATCAAAGAAGTGTAGCTTTTTTTCTACAGAAATGATAGGGCTATCCAAATTAAATAAGTAAGTTGTAAAATAATGAGCGATAAAAAATTTGTAGCTGATTTTATCTAATTCATATGGCGCATGTTTACCTTTACAAAAACTAGTTCATACCCAATTTTCAAGTCATTATGTAGAAAAGTAGCTGATCTATTAAAAAAAATCTATTTTATTTTTTTCGCTTTAACATCCTGTATCTTAGTAAGGAGCAGACTAAGACCTATTATTGTTAATGAAAATATTATGATTTTGGCCTTCTGAACGTAGATTTACAATTTGGCCCATTACTTATAAATCACCCTGTATATTACATTAGTATTTTTCATTATTTGGTTTTCGAATCTGAGCAAATGCAATATCTACATGTCCGTAATTATATTGGTCAGTTACATCACTACATATCCTTTTTAATTAAACACATAATGGATATATTGCGGTGGATTACCAACTTCGCATATAAAAAAATATATTTTAGCTAAGAGACATCTTTTTAATTTGTAATCTCAGATCTGTGAGTCCGTTCCCAAATAAAAGAATTAGTTATACACATACAATTTAATTAATTTTACACAAAAGGTTTCTTTTACAAAAATTTTACATATTTGATTTTATTTGTCATACGACGCATGCATAAAGAGTTCAATTCAAAAATAACAAAAGAAATAAGTTCTTATAACCGACCTTGTATCGATGAGAAATTCAACACCTTCATTGTCTTCTAATCGTTGGGTGCACCAATTAATTTTGTTGTACCGGTTGAGTAGTTAATTGTTGTAAGTTTTTACTTATTATTTTCGAAGGAATATTTAATTTTTTTTTAACCGTTGACGGTTTTGAGTTGCCATTCAAACTCTATGCGTCTTGCTCTTTCCTTTACGCTGGGACTTGAATTTCCAATCTTTCACTTTCCTCACTTCGAATGTTAGGATTTTTAAATGTTTTTTCTCACTTCTACTTTCACATGAAGATTATCTCGTCTTACTATTTAACCTTGCAGCACTCAAACTGTTTCATCGTGTTTTCACACATAGTAATTTTTATCACGGTAACTAATTTTGATATACATACTTCTTTTTACAAGCGTTCATCATATTATCTCTACACAAAGCTTACTTATTATCTTTATTTCTTTAATTAAACAGAAATTAATCTTTTATGTACAATTCAAATTATTTAATTAGTATTTATTAATTATGGTTTATAATATGTACACTCATGAAATTTAAAACTTGGACACCACAATTTCTGTAAACAAAAGTTTGCACATTGTGAAGCGGGCTTAAGGGTATCATTTTCAATTCTAACAGCAGGTAGTCTCAGCAGGGGTTATCTTATAGAAGGACTGTAGAATGAATCATTACACTAAGCACGTTTTAGAAAATAGGTAATTTACGTTGCTTACTTAATTTTTTTCTTTAAAGAATATATTTGAAGGTATCGCTAATTAAACACCATAGCTCGATTAATTATCGAATCAAAATTTTGTTTAGGAAATGTTTACAAAATAAAAATTAGAAATAATTTTGATTTAAAAATTTAATAATATTTAGTCCTTACAAAATATATATTTTATGACGTTTCATTTTTTTCTGTAGTTAATATAAAAGTGAAAATAAAAACTAAGGCAATTCTTATTGTCAACGTATATATTTAGTTTTTTGACAAGAATTTATTACATAATTATAATTAAGATACCAAGTTATAGTTTAAAATTAAATGAAAACGTTTTTTTAAATAAAGGTATTACTATATAAATAAATATAAGAAATCAATAATGGGTGTGACCTCCATTATTATTGATACATTCTTGGAGGCGTCTGCTCATTGACGCTATCAAGGTATCAATATAATTAATATTAATCGTTTCCCATGAATGGCTGCAATTAGTGCATTACGGTTTACTGGTATAAAATTTGGCCCTTGTTGTCTCCGGATAACAGCAAGTATTCGAGCCCAAACATTTTCGATAATGTTAAAATCTGGGCTTTTTGCTGGCCAGGGTAACAGCTCCAAGTTATTTTCTCGTATCCAATTGCGCACAACCCGCGAAGTATGAATAGGGGCGTTGTCCTTTAACAACAAAAATACATTATGAAAATGTTAATTCAACAGATCCCGAACTATTTTTGGAGAAAGTATAGTGAAATAAGAATACTTACTTGTTGGAAAATATAATCTTCGTCTGGATAAAACACTTCGACTGAAGGTTTCATAATAGTTTCCAAAATATCTAAATACGCAGCAGAATCAAGACGTCCATCGATAGCCCAACAAACTCCTGGACCCCGCGCCTAACCCAACCCCACACATTCACAGAAAATAACCACTTCGTTTTTTAGGACATATGTGATTATTTTCGTAACGAGTTCCTTCCATTCTAAAAACTTTTAGTGGTCCATCGTTGCGGCTATTGAACGTTTTTTCGTCGCTAAAAATCACTCGATTCCAAAATTCCAAAGGTTCGTTCACATATCGCCTTGCAAATTCCAGACGACGTCTCATATTTTCGTCACTGAGAACTTCTTTCGCAGCAGCATTATACTTCTTTATTCCCATCTCCTTTAATCTTTTTGTGCAGTTATACGGCATCCGGGAAAATGTGTATCTGCTATAGCCCTGGAGTATGTAGCAAATGGTTGTTCTGTTACGTAATGAAACAACTCGAGATCTTGAGCACGTGTAGATACTTTAGGTCTACCACTTCCGATGGCTCTTTCCAAAGTGTGTTCAAGATTCCATTTTACTCGGTAATGCCCTACGGTGCTTTTGGTATATCTAACATACGTGAAATTTCACGCACGCTACGGCCCGCCGCTAATTCCGAAACAATCCGCGCTTTCAAATCAGCACCGAGATGAGGTGGCATTTTTACAACACTTGAAATTTTAAACTAAAATGGAATTTACATTTCTTACTTTATTTATTGGTTCACACTACCCCTTCTCAAACAGTAGGTAATTGTTTATTTATTACATACTTCTAATGACCAATGTAACAACCCTTAGAGCAATATGACTCAAAGGAAGTAAATTAAACAAGCAAGGATATTCTATTGTTATTGAAACTTATTCATAAAGTAAAAGCCATTTCCTTATAATGCTAATGGACAGGATTTTCTTTTAAGTATTAAGATTACAATAGAGGACTTATAAACTTTCGAAAATATCTAATTATAAATATTTACACTGCAATTGCGCTTTTTCCTTAATAATTTCTTAGCAATAACATACACGTTCTTGGTTTTAAGTTGTCATAAATTTGATATGATATAAATTTGTGTTTCTAATATTACATCACAAACTAATCTTTATTCGCCAAAAATTGTTGCTTAAGTTGTAAAGCTTCGTACACACCTGAACAACAAACCGAGCAACAAACATAACAACGAACCGAAAGTCAAACAGAACGACAAACGATCTTTTATGATTTCCACAATCCGAACAACAAACGGAACGTTTGTGCTGTTCCCATAATTATTTTCAGTAGTTTTCAGTTCATATATATTTATTATTGAGAAGAGAAAATTGCGGAAAACAAGAAGATAGTGCCAACCAAATTTTTACGCACAAAGAAGAGTAAAAATTATAATTTACTTCGCTTTTTTTATTTTGGAAATTTCCCGCCCAAATGATGCTAATAGGGACATCATTTTTTTCTTGCATTCTTAAACACTGATTAATTTAAAACATTTTTCTTCTGTCAACTCCATAATATTACCTAAAACACAACAAACCCACAAAAGGGAGGACAAAAAATAAATAATTTAATTCTCCCGCATAAGTTTGTTCGCCGTTTTGTTTAGATTCGTCCAAACCTGCAAACGCATTCGCGCGCATTTTCTTTGATGTCGGAGAAAAAACCGACAAGTTGCGGGAACGCCGCAAACCGTTCGTGGAACAATCAGGACTTGCGAATCTGTTCTAAAATTCGTACGTAGCACCGTCCAAATTGCCGTTCGGTTCGTTGTTCTGTTTGTTCCTCGGTTTGTTGTTCAGGTGTGTACGAAGCTTTACAATAAGCATATTAATATGAACTATATCTTATGAAAGGAGAGTTATGTAACTATAATTAACGACTTAACGTTACGTTAGTAGATTCCATTTACTATTTACACATATTTTCTTGGAACATTCGATAATTAACTATCGGGATATGATGACCCTATACTTCGCAGGTTGTGCGCAACTGGATACAAGCAAATAACTTGGAGCTGTTACCCTGGCCAGCAAACAGCCCAGATTTTAACATTATCGAAAATGTTTGGGCTCGAATACTTGCTGTTATCCGAAGACAACAAGGGCCAAATTTTATACCAGTAAACCGTAATGCACTAATTGCAGCCATTGATACCGCATGGGAAACGATTAATATTAATTATATTGATACCTTGATAGCGTCAATGAGCAGACGCCTCCAAGAATGTATCAATAATAATGGAGGTCACACCCATTATTGATTTCTTATATTTATTTATATAGTAATACCTTTATTTAAAAAAAAACGTTTTCATTTAATTTTAAACTATAACTTGGTATCTTAATTATAATTATGTAATAAATTCTTGTCAAAAAACTAAATATATACGTTGACAATAAGAATTGCCTTAGTTTTTATTTTCACTTTTTATATTAACTACAGAAAAAAATGAAACGTCATAAAATATACATTTTGTAAGGACTAAATATTATGAATAGAGAGTTTAATGATTTTTTTTAATAACTTACAATAATTAGTAGGTTAGATTTATTTAAAAATAAGTAATAATCAGTCAACCCAAATAACCATGTTTAGTTTTTGATTTAATTTAAAAGTTATTGCTTGTAGACGTTTTTAAATCAAAATTATTTCTAATTTTATTTTGTAAACATTTCCTAAACAAAATTTTGATTCGATAATTAATCGAGCTATGGTGTTTAATTAGCGATACCTTCAAATATATTCTTAAAAGAAAAAAATTAAGTAAGCAACGTAAATTACCTATTTTCTAAAACGTGCTTAGTGTAATGATTCATTCTACAGTCCTTCTATAAGATAACCCCTGCTGAGACTACCTGCTGTTAGAATTGTAAATGATACCCTTAAGCCCGCTTCACAATGTGCAAACTTTTGTTTACAGAAATTGTGGTGTCCAAGTTTTAAATTTCATGAGTGTACATAACTATGTTTTAGTAGTGTTTTATAAGTTATATTTGTCGGTAGTGTTTATTATATAAATAAAATTACTTATGTGATTATTTTATAGTCAGGGCTCATTTCCACTGTATCAAAGCTGGTCGTGAATGAAACATTCTCTCCATTGTCAGTTGTCTTATTAAATTGTGGTTTGACAAAAACTCGTATCCATAAAATCTTCATAGTTTTTCAAGTGGGTTCAGAATAAAAAAAATATGTTTCCATTTAAAATGTCAAAGTTGACAAGTGGTTTATGAAAGTGGAACACCCTGTATAATTAAAAATATTTTTAACTAAGAAACCTAAAACAATCTACTTCCTAAAGGCAATATCAAAGGTCCGCATACTACACGGATAGGCTGTATGTAGTCTCCTGTAAAATAGGAATGTTTTCAAAAAAATAAAAACCAGGTTGAAATATTGTGATGACGGTCCTATAATTAAATGTTTAAATTTTAAAGAACACACAATTACTTGTTTGTAGAAAAACTTATTAAAAGTTTCGGCATTTATTCAAATATACTGAACCCTTTTCTCATTGGTTTGACGTCACAACCTTTTATCGTGAATATAGCGTCGTGTACTTTATTGGTTTTCATTGTGTTTACTATTTAAATGTATGCTTAGTTTGGGAGTTCATCACTAGGAAACAATCAAAGTCAAAATGACATTTAGAAAAAACCTAAACTGCGCATGCTATAACGTACTGACGTCATTACTCAAGGTGCGGTTTATAGCCGCGTCAAATTCATAGATTTTATTAAATAGAAAAAATTGTAGATCTATATCCTAAGTATTGGACGGATGAATAAAAAGTAGAGTGATGTAGAAAAGCACATCGTGGTTTTTACTTAACATCACGTGTAATGTGTAATAATTTCCACACTATATCGTACGTATAATTGTGACATTAACTTTTCCAAATCAATCGTTACTGTTAGTTGAATACATTAATCCATTAATTTTAGTTATTTTTGTGCCTTAAAATAAAACATCTTGTTAAAGTCTTGTACTTTTTGGGCAACAAATACATTATTTTATTATTATTATTATCATCGTTATATTATCAATACGAAAATTGTTGTAAAAAATAAAAATAAAGTTTTCCAACTAGTTTCGACTACTTAATATTAATAGTATAGTTATTATCAAAGAAATTACGTTGAAATTAAGTTGTACATTAGTTTTGAAAAATGAACATTGTTTAAATTTTATAACTATCTTTAGATGAAAATTTATGTTAATTTTTTTTAAAACTCATTTCAACTTAATTCTAGTTTCCTTTATAATGACCATAATATTGATTTAACTAGTCGAAACTAGTTGGATAACTTTTAGTTTTATTCTTACAAGAATTTCCATTGGCCAATATAGACTCTGAGTAAAAATCAAAGTGCGTTTTTTATACATCACTCACTTTTATTCATAGATATTTTATTTTGCATATATTTTTCTTAAAACATTTTTTGAGGGATTTGATTATTATTACTACGTGATTCTATAACGAAAATACCATGTGTTTTCGTTATAATTAAAAAATAGTGAACATAAGTATTATGTAAACGTGAGTTCAGCCGAGGCCGACGATATGCCTTACAGTGTAATTGTCAGCGACAAAATAAATAGTTTGGTAATTTCTAGTTCTTTTATTCATTAAATTGTTCTGTCGAATTGCACTCGAGGTTTGTATTTTACCGAATAAATTTGTGTTGTTTAAATGCTAATCCGTTTCCTTTAGCAATTCGACTCGAAAAACTGTCTACTTAAAACCTCTAACTTCGGTGTCGCGTTTTTATTAGTTTAATATAAATTTATAGAAAACAAATTTTCATTAAAAAACCTAAATTTGCTCGGTAAAATACAAACATTTTGTGCAATTATAAGTAAAAACACTCTTACGGATATTATTGTGGTAATATGTCAAGACCTTGATAATTTATTTTTGCATCAAAAGTTCGAGTGTATTTTAGATCAATTGTTCAGAACATAATTTTGAATTAATCATCTGATTAAATCCCTAGGGCTTTACTTCGACGGTTTTAATCTTTGATTATTAATCTCAAAATTATGTCGAGTCTGAAATATACGAAAAATTTTAGTAGTAATAAAAATAATAATTAACTATGTATTAGGTTACCCAATGTGTGGTGACGCAGAAATAATCAAAACTGCAGTATCTTTGTTATGTATAAAATAAATTAATAAATAAATATTTTTTCTGATTACCTATACGAAATATTGATTTTGAATTTTGTTTCTTATTTTGATCTGCGATATTTCCTTTATACGCCACCTTTAGATGGGAAATACACGAATTTTTTTCTGATAATAATTGTTATACAAAAGATAGAGTAAAATCTTTGTCAAGTATCTTTCAATTTTTTTTGAAGCACATACAGTATAACCTCTATAATCCGGACACACTTAAATTCGGACATCCAGTACTCCGGACACTAAATTACAAAAGTCATAATCCGGACGCATTTCTTTAATCCGGACAGTCGCTGCGAGCGCAATATTTTTGCGTGTTTAAGCCTGTCAGAGCGTCTTTGGCAGTTGGGTTTTACGCTGTATTATATCATTTAAATTCGCGACAAGTGCACAGGAAGGTGTTTATTGTTACAAAATGTCGAAGAGAAAACATACAACGTTAAATTTACAACAAAAACGTGAAATAATTAGATCGGTGGATTCAGGAGAAAGTGTCAGATCAGTTGCTGTTAAATATAGTATTGGAAAATCTACAGTTTCGGATATCTGTAAAAATAAAGCCAACATAATGGATTATGTAGCGGAGGATCATAATTTAGATAAAAGGAAGACCTTAAGGTTGAATGCATATCCAGCCATGGAAAAAGCTTTGTACACTTGGTTTGTTCAGGAAAGGGCTAGAGGTAAGTAAAAAATGCCATTTAGGCAATTTTGTTTTATTTAGAAATTGTGGTTTTTATTTTTGTATGTGCATAAACATGCAATTAAAAAGTTGTAATTTCATTTAATTTTGTCAAATGCGTCGTCTAGAGAAAAATTAAAAGAAAAACATTTGAAAGTCCACATATGTATTCAACAAAAATCATTTTTCTTTTGTTATAGGAACCCCATTATCAGGGGAACTTATATCTGAGAAGGCAAAGTTTTATTATCAGCAACTAAACTTAAGTGGCGATTTCAAAGCAAGCAGCGGTTGGTTGCAAAAATTTAAAGAGAAATATGGCATAAGGCAGTTGACTATTACAGGTGAAATTCTGTCAAGCAATGTTGATGCAGTGGAGCCGTTTAAAGAAAAGCTACTTTCAAAAATCAGAGAAATGGGCCTTCAACACGATCAGATTTATAATGCCGACGAAAGCGGGCTATTTTGGCGAGTCTTGCCAAACAAAACTCTAGCCCATGGTAATGAAAGGTCAGCGCCAGGGCGAAAAATTAGTAAAGATAGAATAACCTTCATGCCGTGTGCTAATGCATCTGGGTCCCATAAGTTACGATTGTTTGTTATTGGAAAATCAGCAAAACCAAGAGCTTTTGGAAATTCCTTTGTTCCTGTATCTTATAAAGGACAAAAAAAGGTTGGGTAACAAAGGACTTATTTCGTGAATGGTTCCATACTGAATTCGTGCCGGCAGTAAGAAAAAAATTAAAAGAATTGAATTTACCTCCAAAAGCTCTGTTATTATTAGACAATGCCCCAGGGCACCCAGTTGATCTCAAAAGCGATGACAATCAAATCTGTGTTATGTACCTACCACCCAACTGTACACCATTAATACAGCCCATGGATCAACATGTCATCCAAGCCGTAAAACTCTATTACAGAAAGGACTTGCTTAAAAAAATTGTAGCATCTGAGACTGACATTCCTACAATGTTGAAGAGCATTAATCTTAAAAACGTAGTGTTTTCGTTACACGAAGCATGGTACCAAGTGCATCCAGACCTAATCAAAAAGTCTTGGAAGCCATTGTTGTCTACCCAGGAGGTGGCTTCAGATGACGAGGATGAAGAAGAAAACATTCCTTTGGCAACTTTAACAAGGAAAATTATGAAATCGAAAGAACTCCAAAATGAATTAAATGAGGTAAAAGCTCTTGGTGAACAAATATTAGGCGCCGATATTTCAAATGAAGATGTAGAAGCGTGGATTACGGGAGTGGCTCTGAGACTGACATTTTCCTAACAGACAACGATATTCTTGCTGAAACAAATGATGTACAGAACGATTCTTCTAGCGATGATGATGTTCAAATTGTGGCAAAAGTTAAACACCAAGATGCCGTAAGGTCCTTTAACAACTGCATCCAATGGGCATCAGAAAACAATATACCAGACAATCAAATTGAGTTACTTTTCGAACTAAAGAATATTGCTGTAAAAAAGATGTCGAGTCAAAAAAACAGAAAAATATTACTGATTTTTTAAGGTAGTTCCAACGTAACTAACATTTGTTTGTTTAAACTTTTATTTAAAGTACATACATATAGTACAGAATATATGTACAATACTGTTTACATTTTTCTATTTAAAATTTTTTAAATATCTTTGGCATACTTACCTATTTTTATTTTTTATGAAAGATTACGTTTGTGGTAAATAATAAATGTTTTATAAATTATTCTGGATTTTATTTGTATCGTAACATTATGCTTTGGCTCATACTCAGTAATCCGTTAAATCACTTATCCGGACACCCCTTTACAATCTATTGTCCGGATTATAGAGGTTGTACTGTACATATTTTTTATAGTAAAAAAAAATGCGCCCAAGAACTTAAAAATTAAATCAGATTATTAAAGTTCATTTATTTATTTACTTATTTATTCGTATGATACATTTTTTGTTATTGTATTGTGAAGTAGTGTTATGTATTGTAATGTGCAAAATCGCTCAACGTAAATAACTTTATTTTAAATAGACGATCTTTTTTAAAAAAATATTACACATTACATTCCTGACACTTTTATTTTTTAATTAATTTGACAATCTAACGTTTTCATAGTTACCCCAAATTTATATCTTTACATATTCCCTTCAAATTACGTAAAAATTAAATTAATTTTTTTACATTTTTAAGTAATTTCAGAACTAACTTTTCAATTTTATCTAAACCTTATCCCATCCCCATTATTAATTATAATCATTCAAACTCATTCATTCAATGATCCTCAACCACCATCCTAATCTTATTTACTTTCTAAAGCTTCATCATTAATACTTCATCTTCTTCTTTTATTTTTATTTTGCTTCTTTTCTTACTGTTTATCATATCTTTTTCCTTTAAATATCATTTCTTAAACTTCATAATAATTTCAATTCCATTGCATTAATCTTATTCTTTTCTTTCATTTAACTTGTCTTCACCATTTCATTTTCTTATTATTTAACTTTCCATTGAACTATGACTTCTGTTTCTGCTGTACATAAGATGCTTATTTTCACTTTTTTCATTTTTCTTCTTATTTTTAATTTTTAACTCTTTCATCCCTTCCTCCGTTCTTATTCTTCATATTAACTTGTTTCATTCATACTTTTTTAAACCTAACTTTTTAAATTAATAATTCTGCGTTGTCTTATCTTATTGTCATTTTACATTGTCCTTTCAACACCCCTTTCTCTGTCCTTTTTTTCCTTTTGTTTAGGGAGTGGATGAGCCTTTATGTCCTTTACATATTTCTCTTTGTGGTTGTTTAATTTACTTGCATTTTCTTTGACTTTTCTTTTGGCTCTTAAGCTTTTTATTTTCATTGTTCTTCTGACTGTTAATTATTGCTTCATCTGCTTCTTTTTCCAATGCTGGCTTTAATTCTGTCTTGCATTTTACGACTTTTACCTCTGCATGTTATCTTTGTTCAGTTCCTTGTTTTCTTTCAGTGGGTAATCAATCATTATTGTGATGTGGAAGCGTCCCCTTGTCTTTCCAATATTTTCATCTTCTCTTAATGTTCTTGGAACAAACGCTACTAGTATCCTCCCTTCATTGTCTTCATCTTCTCTTTTTCTTTTCTTTTCCTCTAACATTTTTGTAAATAATATGTTCCTTAATTTCCAGTGTATCTCCCATTTAACTTTGAACGTAACTCCTCCTTCTTTGCTTGTCTCATACGTCATTTGCCTCATCAGAAGTTTCTCTATTTCTGACTGTACGTTTTTTAAATCTCTCTTACAATCGAAATTTTCTTCATAATACGCATCTAATTCTTTTTCATATTCCTGATTATCATACGTTTCCCTTCTTACTGGCCTCATTTTCATTTCTTCATAATTTTCTACCATTATTTCTTGTATACTTCGTTTAAATCCCTTTTCAACTTCATTTTTAACTTCTTTTTCTCTTTTTCTAATATTCTTCTCTCTTTTCTAGTTCCTTATCGTTATTTTCCAAATTTAACACGATGTCTTGTATCTCTTTGTTTTTCAACGCACTTTCTTCTGCAATTTTTCTTATAATTTCATCTTTCATTTTTCGGTTAGTTTCTTTGTATGTTTTACCCATTCTCTCTTCTAAACCACTTACTTTCTCTACTAAATTTTTGTCTTCCTATTCGTGTTCTCAAATCTTTTGTTAAATTTCAATTATGTTATTCTTCTGATCCTACAATTTCTTATCCATATTATTGTTAATTTTTTTATACTTATTTGTAATTGTAATTTTTCTCGATATTTTCCATATCCTTTTTGTCATTTGTTCTCCATATTATTCATATTTGTTTGCATGTTTTTAAATCTTCCTTCGTTGTCATTTTCTTCTCCATATTATTCAATTTTTCAAATAATTGTTGAAATAATTGTTCTTTTGAACTTGGTCCACCTATGGCCTGATCTTGTCTTCCTGCCTCCTGTTCTTCAACTTCGGATAAACCTGTGAACGTCCTATCTTCTTCTCCTAACTCTGATTCTACATTCATTTCTTTATTTTTCTAGCCATTCTTTTTGTAAACATTTAGGGTCGCTAATTTATATGTATTTAAACACAATTCTGCCCGACGTTGCTGGCGCCAAATTTATGTAATGGGCAAAATCGCTCAACGTAAATAACTTTATTTTAAATAGACTACCTTTTTTAAAAAAAAATATTACACATTACAATCCTTACATTTTTAATTTTTAATTAATTTGACAATCTAATGTTTTCATAGTTACCCCAAATTTATATCATTACAGGATGGTGCCCCAGAAGAGTATAAATCTGTATAGGTGTGCAATTGTGGATTGGTTCGTCTTGGCAAAGCAGAAAGAAAAAAAAACCGCACCAAAATAAACTTTAGATGAAGAGCAAGTTATTGTATGGTCGCTGTAAATCTAAAGGAAGTTCCTGGAAAAGATTTTTTTTATTATTTGGATCCTAAACTACGGAAACTCTACATAAAGTACAGTACAAGATTTCTATGGAACAAGGTGAAATTTCTGGTTTGACAAGCTGTTGTAAATTTAGTTTCGGTACATTGAAGTTTGACGAATATTTGGTTACTTTCAGTTACTTTCCTTTTATTAAAATTAAGGGAGAATTATCTGCAATATTTCGACCTCTCAAGAAAAGAAAACCAAGCAGTTTCTGAAGTTTGATGAATTGGGTGATAAAAAATCCAAGCTAGTTTTTATGATATTTTAGAAGCCTGCCAGGTAATTACAGTTGCTAACGATTTATTGAGATCGATATGAAGAAGCTTTTGCCGCCATATAACCGAGCTATTCTTCCTTGGTTAAATGTGACCATTCCTTCACCAGTAAGTTGGCAGATCAGTTATGCGAAACGAGGACTAAAGGAAGTACTTACGCACCAGATATTAGCAACCCTATCAACACCTTCTAAGTTACCGTCATATACAGTCAACTACCAGCTATCTCAAGACGTGTAGATCAATTTGAGAAACAAAATAAAAGATTCAGAAGTTTTACTAGATGTGCAACGATATAACAATCAAAATTTCTGTTTTTAGCCTAATAGATTAAAAAATAAAACCTATAAATAGGTCTAGTCTGTTGAAATGGCAGTGGATGGTCACACACAACATTATATTCCAAATTTACTTCGAATTATATCATAGCTGATGTGGAATACGCTCTATGATAGATTAGAATATAATAGAACTATATCAGATAAATATCATGTGAGACACATTGAAGACTTTTCACATTATCTACATTATCTGCTATAAGTACGTATCATAAATATCTGTAGCAAATGAATATAAGAAGAAAACTGTTATAATACCATCCTTTAGTTTAGATGAGTACCTATATATGTCTTTTGGACTAATAAATGCTATCAAATCTTCTAAAGGTTTATTGATAAAGTTAATAGAGGATTAGAATTTTGTTACCCTTATATCGGTTTATATTATTGTATTTTTTGACAATGAAGAAGAGCAAATCTACTATTTGACAAATATTGAGTAGTTCTTAATACAAGCAAATATAAGTTTGGAAAAAGGACATTAAAATTTTTCGGTTACGAAATTAATTCTAAAGGAATACGACCACCTGAAGACAAAATTGAAGTAATCTGTAATCATTACAACCCAAGGAATTTCAAGGAGTTCTTCCGATTCTTAGAAATGCTAATCTTTTACAGACGTTTCATTTTACAAACAGCTAATAAGCTTATTACATATTACACAAAAACATAACTTTGGGGTGAAACAACAACGTTCGAGAAAGTTAAGGAAATTTTATCAGAAGGTACATTATTGGTATACACACTATCAATAGCAACATACGCTTCCGAACAAACCATTGGTTGAGTCCTCCAGCAGTTTGAAGATAATTCTCAAAAGCTAAATAAAGTTCAGGCAAAGTATAGCACTTACGATAGAGAATTATTAGCAGAGAAGGAACAGATTTGGAATTCAAATTACTCAGATTTGGTGAAGAAAACTGTTTGTACCCACTATATTTTACACCTTTTTTTCTATGAAATGTTTTGAGACATTGCATTGTTTGGCACAGTTTTGAATGGCCTAAAATGGATTTTAACATAAACAATTGAGCCAAGGTTTGCTTATAATGACAGCGAAGAAAAGTGCTTACCCCAAAAATGATACATTTCCTTTACCAGCAGGAAGATTTGACCATGTCAATTTAAGTTTAGCTAAGGCTTTATGTATTGTTTGACATGCGTTAAGAGATACACTCGATGGATAGAAGTAGGTAATACCAATAGTGAACATAAAAGGAATCACAGCAGCACTAGCATTATTACATAATTTGTTACCTCGTTTCGGAACACTATTGTAAATTGCAATAGACCGTGGGAGACAATTTGAATCCCATCTTTTCAGTCTCTTCAAAACTATTTGGATCTAAGACTTGTTTAACAACTGCTTATCATCCGCAAGCTAGTGGAATTTTAGAAAGAGCACATCGTCAAGTTAAAGCAGCAATTACTTGTTACGACAAGAACTGTCCGAAAACAATTATTCCCGGAAAAATAAGTAGGAGAAAGTAAATCAGAGAAAAGTAAGTGAGTCAATTTACTAATTTTGAACCAAATATTGGATGACTTCAGTGGCATGGAAAACAGGATACAAATTTTATTATCTTCTAGTCAATAATATATCAACCGCTGATCAATTTCACTTTAGTTTTATCATTTACTTTGTTTATAAAAATTAATTTAAAAATTAAAATTTTATTCAAAACGTGTATTAGATTGGAAGTTAAGTATATACCACTATAATAATTTCATTTTTTGTTTGTACACTCATGAAATTTAAAACTTGGATACCACAATTTCTATAAACAAAAGTTTGCACATTGTGAAGCGGGCTTAAGGGTATCATTTACAATTCTAACAGCAGGTAGTTTCAGCCGGGGTTTTCTTATAGAAAGACTGTAGAATGAATCATTACACTAAACACGTTTTAGAAAATAGGTAATTTACGTTGCTTACTTAATTTTTTCTTCTTTAAAGAATATATTTGAAGGTATCGCTAATTAAACACCATAGCTCGATTAATTATCGAATCAAAATTTTGTTTAGGAAATGTTTACAAAATAAAATTAGAAATAATTTTGATTTAAAAAACGTCTACAAGCAATAACTTTTAAATTAAATCAAAAAACTAAACATGGTTATTTGGGTTGACTGATTATTACTTATTTTTTAAATAAATCTAACCTACTAATTATTGTTAAGTTATTAAAAAAAAAAAAATTAAACTCTCTATTCATAATATTTAGTCCTTACAAAATGTATATTTTATGACGTTTCATTTTTTTCTGTAGTTAATATAAAAGTGAAAATAAAAACTAAGGCAATTCTTATTGTCAACGTATATATTTAGTTTTTTGACAAGAATTTATTACATAATTATAATTAAGATACCAAGTTATAGTTTAAAATTAAATGCAAAACTTTTTTTTTTAAATAAAGGTATTACTATATAAATAAATATAAGAAATCAATAATGGGTGTGACCTCCATTATTATTGATACATTCTTGGAGGCGTCTGCTCATTGACGCTATCAAGGTATCAATATAATTAATATTAATCGTTTCCCATGCGGTATCAATGGCTGCAATTAGTGCATTACGGTTTACTGGTATAAAATTTGGCCCTTGTTGTCTTCGGATAACAGCAAGTATTCGAGCCCAAACATTTTCGATAATGTTAAAATTTATTTGTTTGTATCCAGTTGCGCACAACCTGCGAAGTATAGGGTCATCATATCCCGATAGTTAATTATCGAATGTTCCAAGAAAATATGTGTAAATAGTAAATGGAATCTACTAACGTAACGTTAAGTCGTTAATTATAGTTACATAACTCTCCTTTCATAAGATATAGTTCATATTAATATGCTTATTGTAAAGCTTCGTACACACCTGAACAACAAACCGAGGAACAAACAGAACAACGAACCGAACGGCAATCGGAACATTAATTTGGACGGTGCTACGTACGAATTTTAGAATTTTAGCGTTCCCGCAACTTGTAGGTTTTTTCTCCGACATCAAAGAAAATGCGCGCGAATGCGTTTGCAGGTTTGGACGAATCTAAACAAAACGGCGAACAAACTTATGCGGGAAATTAAATTATTTATTTTTGTTCTCCCTTTTGTGGGTTTGTTGTGTTTTAGGTAATATTATGGAATTGACAGAAGAAAAATGTTTTAAATTAATCAGTGTTTAAGAATGCAAGAAAAAAATGATGTCCCTATTAGCATCATTTGGGCGGGAAATTTCCAAAATTAAAAAAAACGAAGTAAATTATAATTTTTTCATCTTGTTTTCCGCAATTTTCTCTTCTCAATAATAAATATATATGAACTGAAAACTACTGAAAATAATTATGGGAACAGCACAAACGTTCCGTTTGTTGTTCGGATTGTGGAAATCATAAAAGATCGTTTGTCGTTCTGTTTGACTTTCGGTTCGTTGTTATGTTTGTTGCTCGGTTTGTTGTTCAGGTGTGTACGAAGCTTTACAACTTAAGCAACAATTTTTTGGCGAATAAAGATTAGTTTGTGATGTAATATTAGAAACACAAATTTATATCATATCAAATTTATGACAACTTAAAACCAAGAACGTGTATGTTATTGCTAAGAAATTATTAAGGAAAAAGCGCAATTGCAGTGTAAATATTTATAATTAGATATTTTCGAAAGTTTATAAGTCCTCTATTGTAATCTTAATACTTAAAAGAAAATCCTGTCCATTAGCATTATAAGGAAATGGCTTTTACTTTATGAATAAGTTTCAATAACAATAGAATATCCTTGCTTGTTTAATTTACTTCCTTTGAGTCATATTGCTCTAAGGGTTGTTACATTGGTCATTAGAAGTATGTAATAAATAAACAATTACCTACTGTTTGAGAAGGGGTAGTGTGAACCAATAAATAAAGTAAGAAATGTAAATTCCATTTTAGTTTAAAATTTCAAGTGTTGTGAAAATGCCACCTCATCTCGGTGCTGATTTGAAAGCGCGGATTGTTTCGGAATTAGCGGCGGGCCGTAGCGTGCGTGAAATTTCAGGTATGTTAGATATACCAAAAAGCACCGTAGGGCATTACCAAGAAAAATGGAATCTTGAACACACTTTGGAAAGAGCCATCGGAAGTGGTAGACCTAAAGTATCTACACGTGCTCAAGATCTCGAGTTGTTTAATTACGTAACAGAACAACCATTTGCTACATACTCCAGGGCTATAGCAGATACACATTCCCGGATGCCGTATAACTGCACAAAAAAGATTAAAGGAGATGGGAATAAAGAAGTATAATGCTGCTGCGAAAGAAGTTCTCAGTGACGAAAATATGAGACGTCGTCTGGAATTTGCAAGGCGATATGTGAACGAACCTTTGGAATTTTGGAATCGAGTGATTTTTAGCGACGAAAAAACGTTCAATAGCCGCAACGATGGACCACTAAAAGTTTTTAGAATGGAAGGAACTCGTTACGAAAATAATCACATATGTCTTAAAAAACGAAGTGGTTATTTTTCTGTGAATGTGTGGGGTTGGGTTAGCGCGCTGGGTCCAGGAGTTTGTTGGGCTATCGATGGACGTCTTGATTCTGCTGCGTATTTAGATATTTTGGAAACTATTATGAAACCTTCAGTCGAAGTGAAGATTATATTTTCCAAGTAAGTATTCTTATTTCACTATACTTTCTCCAAAAAATAGTTCGGGATCTGTTAAATTAACATTTTCATAATGTATTTTTGTTGTTAAAGGACAACGCCCCTATTCATACTTCGCGGGTTGTGCGCAATTGGATACGAGAAAATAACTTGGAGCTGTTACCCTGGCCAGCAAAAGCCCAGATTTTAACATTATCGAAAATGTTTGGGCTCGAATACTTGCTGTTATCCGAAGACAACAAGGGCCAAATTTTATACCAGTAAACCGTAATGCACTAATTGCAGCCATTGATACCGCATGGGAAACGATTAATATTAATTATATTGATACCTTGATAGCGTCAATGAGCAGACGCCTCCAAGAATGTATCAATAATAATGGAGGTCACACCCATTATTGATTTCTTATATTTATTTATATAGTAATACCTTTATTTAAAAAAAAGTTTTCATTTAATTTTAAACTATAACTTGGTATCTTAATTATAATTATGTAATAAATTCTTGTCAAAAAACTAAATATATACGTTGACAATAAGAATTGCCTTAGTTTTTATTTTCACTTTTTATATTAACTACAGAAAAAAATGAAACGTCATAAAATATACATTTTGTAAGGACTAAATATTATGAATAGAGAGTTTAATGATTTTTTTTAATAACTTACAATAATTAGTAGGTTAGATTTATTTAAAAATAAGTAATAATCAGTCAACCCAAATAACCATGTTTAGTTTTTGATTTAATTTAAAAGTTATTGCTTGTAGACGTTTTTAAATCAAAATTATTTCTAATTTTATTTTGTAAACATTTCCTAAACAAAATTTTGATTCGATAATTAATCGAGATATGGTGTTTAATTAGCGATACCTTCAAATATATTCTTTAAAGAAAAAATTAAGTAAGCAACGTAAATTACCTATTTTCTAAAACGTGTTTAGTGTAATGATTCATTCTACAGTCCTTTCTATAAGATAACCCCTGCTGAAACTACCTGCTGTTAGAATTGTAAATGATACCCTTAAGTCCGCTTCACAATGTGCAAACTTTTGTTTATAGAAATTGTGGTGTCCAACTTTTAAATTTCATGAGTGTACTTTGCCTTTATTTGCTTTTCTACGGGTGTTTCTGAAAGGTGTGCACATGGCTTTACCAGAGGTTCTCTGACTTAAAATAGACTGGTTATAGGTAAATTGGTGTCAAACGGTCTTTTGAGCCAGAGAACCTCTGGTAAAGCCATGCATACACCTTTCAGAAACACCCTCTATATTAGTGGTTGAAAATGCCATCCTTTCCTTTACTCAAAAATGTAAAGTTATTTTTGTTAAATAATATATGGCTTTGCTGATAGAACAATCGGATACGGAAATGTTATGAATAAAGAATGCATAACACTGAACTCACCTTAGCATTCCATTAGCACAAACTGCAATGTGCTGACAATGAGGAAGCACAATTACTACAACCCTGTCGAGTGAATCACATATAAATAACGCTGAATGGCACACATGAATCAGTTATCAGTCAAGTCAACTTGAGTTCAGTTCAATGCAGATCTGATTCGATTCAATCGATCAATCAAGTACATCGCGTAACAACGCATCGTGTAAATAATGTATATATTAGCTTTATTCAACAATATGATTTGTTTAAGATAACTTTGTTGCGTACCTATATTTTGTATGTTGCTATGTAACACTTTTCTTAACATCAGCGGAAAAGTGAAAAGTAAAAGCTATGGCGGAGAAAAAATCGAACTTCGCTGTCACATCGAAAATTGTCACTTAATATACTTTGAACAAAAAAATACCCTAAATTAAAAATTAGATGTTTTTTGCATTCATTTGCCGGCATTTAAAGAAAAAAAATAGCATGTATCATTTGGAGGAAAAGTTACTTTTCATGGCTTGTGCTCACTTTGTTTGGCTGCTAAACATGGACGGGCCATGAAAAGTGTCACTTTTCATCCGTATAAAATAATACACTACTCTTCATTCATGGAATACTCATGTTAATACAACCAGAACCAGAAAAACTAAAACTGTTGTTAAAGGTAGTCATTAAATCATTAAATCCGAAAAATTCGAAGCAGTAGTGGTTCAAATCAATTTTTTTTTCTATAATAAAAGTCCTATGTTGCGTTTTTCGTGAGACACACGGTGTATTAAGTGAATTCAGTGCTCTGCTTCAAATATTTGGGGTCGACCATACACAAAGATGTACTAACAACAGTAGGTATAGGTTCCATCTTTGAGGCACTTCTGCAGTTGTGGCAGAAAGACGCACGTATGGTAATTAAGAAATGATGGAGAAAGTGATTCTCTTTAGATGGTAAATGTTGTATAAACAAACGTCTGTGTTTTTTCAATAATGCCACAAAAGCTTACAAATGAAATTGATTCAACTAAAAACTGTATTAGCGACCTTCAGTTAATAAATATCCAATATTATTTTATTTCAGGAATTCGGTCTGATGGAGTAAATATCACGTATTAATAAATAAAATAATATTGGATACAAATGAAATAATACATATTGCTGTAAACTTTTATACAGAGTGGAACAAAAGTCTGGAAACCCTCAATTATCTCACAAATGGGTAGTACGAATTGTACAACATGTACAACATTTTGGATAAGTATATTTTGGGATACGAAGATTCCAGATTTGATATCTGCAATGTTGCCAGATTTAATTACTTGAATTCTATTTTGCACGGACAGTTTTATTTAATTTAAGACCTTCCTGACTTTATCAAATATTGAGTGTTACATTATGGTTGAAGGGGACATTCCAATAATGATACAATATACGGGGTGATCTATTTAAAAACCAAAGTTAGTAATAATATCAGAAAAACGGTAAATCTGGCAACATTGCAGATGTCAAATCTGGACTCTTCGTATCCCAAAATACACTTATCCAAAAAGTTGTACAATTTGTACTACCCATTTGTGAGATAATTGAGCGTTTCCAGACTTTTGTTTCACTCTGTATATCAATTGTGCTAAGACTGAAATTAGCGGATAATTTTTATTATTGCACAAGTAAATAAGCTGCTGCTACGAAAGTAAAACAGACACTAGTGGTATATATTTTTGTCTCTACATTTATAATATACTATCTGAACTTAGCACACAATTTTAATTGGGTGTTTTCCATTATTTTAGGTTTATTACATTTGTGCGTTGTGGTTTTCTAAACATTATAATAGATTATAATACAGCTTATACGTGATATTTAAAAGTAGAAATTGTATTGTTTACACCGAAAAAGCTTCTTAAAATTCAGGTAATTTATATTTAGCGGAACTCAAAGCCATTGGTTGTGACGTCAAAACTCA
>JALBCR010003049.1:0-46414 GCA_030710515.1 Abscondita cerata | reverse complement strand
AAAACTGCATACGCCACAACTGATACATGTAACACAGTGTTACCACGCATGATTTATACGGGTGTCCACTGCATATTTTCTCCGCTTACCGTTCATAATCTTAACAGTGCTCAGATGAACACGTGGTTACCGAAATGTGTCATATTTTTAGTAGCGTTTTCGAATCATTAATTCTTTCTATCGAGATTGACGACGTCATAATAAATGGCGATTTCGACAATTTTTTTGTTAACTTTTTACGAACACGCATTTTTTGAGTTAAACCGATACTCGCATTTTAAAGTTTTTCGTGAATCGATCGAGTAATACTTAAATGAGAGATACAAATTAAAATGTAACAGTAAACATCAATTTGTAATGATTTACGTAATGTATTCAAAGAAAACGTATACTGTATCGTAACGTGTTTCAGTTAAACCGCATGTTTAGATCCTAGACTGCTTAGAGTAATAGGGAAAGTTAAACAGAGTACAGTGATCACCTGCATGCTTGTCACCTCAGGTACTCCCACGATCGCATCATCATATCAAAATTATACCTATTTAAAATTACACATGCTTGAAAGTAACAAATATAGAGGAGTGACATTGAATTAATTAAGAGGGTAGATACAAAGAATCCTGATTTATGAAGTTTTGAAATTTTAAAATAGAAGTTTACTTATGAATTATATTTATTCATTTGGTCCACAGGATTATTCAAGCTAAAAATTAAAAGAGGCTTGAAATAGTAAAGGGCCCATTCATTATTCAATGCTGGAACATTGAGTTAAGAGCAAAGCATAGCTGAAAGAAAAAGAGTGGGCCTGTGGCAAACAAATTCAAATGTGCTAAACAAAACTGTAATTATCTTTGCCAAACAGCTTGAACTGTGTATTGATACTCCTGCTCTTTTGGAAACATAAAAGCTGTCATTAGAAAGAACATGAAAGTTAATCACATTTACAGCTGATGTTCTTTCAATAAATCTTCTTTGAGTCGCTCAATAATGTCTACGAAGACACTGGCAATAGGAGATAATGTCTTGCTTGAAGCACAGCAGCAGTTGTCAGATGCCGCAGGGAGTTAATAAAATTAGTGAGACATGTTTGCAGTGAACATCTTGAGCGAAAAACACAGAATCAAAGGTGTCATTTGTCAAAGAAACTATTATGCTATAGTTTGCAGAGTCATTAAAAACATCGAAAGATGCAAGTTAAACATATTGTTGGAGCGCAGGAATACAGCAAAAGTAATAACGCGTGAAAAACGCAAAGAGTGAGCACCACAGAAAGCAAAATAGAGAAGTTGCACATTATTCTGCAGTAATGCTTTGTCAGTGCTCCTGAAAGTTACCAGTGAAACGACACAACAACAATCATTGTGCCAGTCCACAAACACTGACACAGATGGCATCCATGAAAATAGAAGGATCAAATGAAGAAACAGGAGCCAGGCCTGACCATAGGAAAGTTCAAAGATTAAAAACAGAAAAATATCGTGAGTTACATAGAAGCGCAGTTTGAAATGAAATAAACGGCAAAGCCTGAAATCGCATGGTAAAACATCGTGCCGGATTTGCAGATACTGTAAGGATAGCTGTAATAATATGAAACAACAAATCATGCAAAGTGTTGCAGAGTCAATCTTATCATGCCTAAAAATTTGAATATGTCATGTAGTGATGTTATGCAAAGTAAAGCTGCAGGAAGAGTGTACATCATATTTTTGTTAATTAAAACAGATTATGAGTAGAATTGGCATGAAATATAACATACTTTTGTTTCCATAGATTTAGAGAGCCTCTCATTATGCAGAAATATATGGGAAAGTAGAAATAAGCATGAGTCTCTATAGCTAAAATTAAAATGTGTGTGAGCTTAGGTCCACTGCTCTTCGTTGGCTTGGAAGTATATATTTGAAATAAGTATAACGGAGAATGGAGGGTTAGGTGAGCAAGGATCAGGTCGCTTGAATCATGTGTGAGTGAGTCTCGTGTTGTTCATCATATATGCTACAGCAGTATTTGTGTCTGTTGTGCCAAAAATTGTGCTTGCTAGATTCCGACCGAGCCAGATGAAAAGTGTAAAATACGTATTACATGGGAGTCATAAATACAGACTCCAGGTGTAGCGCCACTTTCTGAGTCGTTGGTAGTCAAAGTTGACAATTTATGACCGTTTGAAATGCAATTTATATTTACGAATGCACATGCACTGGTTACTTATACTGGATGAAAATATAGAGCGACGATAGCTTCGCAGCAGACTCCACAGCCAAAGGGCTATTTGTGTCGCTTGTATTGAAGACCGAGCAGCTGGGTGCCTGCGTTGGTTCATGGTGAACTGAACAAGCGTACATTTATCGCTTGAGCGATATATTACTGCCAGTGCACCAGCAGCTGAAGCCAGCAAAAATTTGGAAGAGAGTCACAACACTTTCTGTTGCCAGTACTAGCTCATTTACTGGGCTTATTAGGCCTACTTTTTGATTATTTTGCATTTTTACTCAACATCAATATAAGCAGGCTTATGTTTAGGTCTCAACACAATACAAAATAAAATAACATAGGAATAAATACTGGTTCGTTATTTTCCCAGTGCTTATTACTGTTAAAGTTTTGCATCTACACAAACATATGTCAGCAGTGAGACTGGTCATCAGACCTGCTGAATGCACTTTTTTTTACAGTCACATGAAAGTTTCTGTGTGGCTGCAGCAATTCATTGAGCTCAGAGGACTGTCGCAATGCCGTTGTGTCAGCAGATGTCATTTAGTTTTTGCCATCGCGTTCATTTATGGTGTTGTCATGTATGGACAGTGGGGTGGGGCATCATCGCTCATTGCACATTAAAATAAATAATAAGAGTTTTTTTTTGAGGCATAATAGTACGAGACATTTGAAATCACATTTGCTTTTCCATAGTAGGGGTTTCCAATGCAGGCTATTGTTATTATAAAAAGCAACATTCTTATTTTGAATTGTAGGATAAAAATAATGTATGTTTCTATCACAATTTTCATTGATTGCCTGCTATCTGTTCAGATAACGATAGCTTACATATAATAAGTCAAGATGCTGCATCAGCAACTTGCTTACTACTCATTAGTGAAAGATAAATTGCCAGTTTATTAATTTGCAATTTACCGGGCCTCTGTTACCCAGAGATACTCAGTAAAATAAACATTATATCGTTTTTGCACGTACAGTGTCAATGAGCTTAAAAATTTTCAGAACAAAACAACAGAATGTGTCATTTATTCTAGCCAGTTTATCAATGATTCACGTTCAACTGTCATTTCAGCAAAAACATTGCAATCTCTTTGTGTGCCCTAGCCAGCATTTTCGAAATTATCGTACATATATGATTTGTATTACATTCTCAAGCTGGTCAGTTAGCTTGTCGATGCTTGTTGGAGTATGATTGATTTTTTCTCCAAATAAAGGTTGCTGCTTAAACATCTGTAGCCAGACCGGGTGTGCGCAATTCGACCGACTTAGAGCTCGGGATAATATCTCATGTTATTTCTGTTTATTTTTTCGAAAATAAATATAGGTGTCATTTAAAAACTGAGTTGTGCGATCGTTAGAGCTGGTACCTAATGTCGACAAAAGGTAATTATATTTGCTGGTCAGATGAATAGGTACCTCATTTGTTGAGCACCAGTGCCTCGCTCAAACAGCCCCGTATTTCATTTCATTTAAAAACTGATTTATTTTCGCGCTGAGAGCTGTTATCACGAACCAGTGCAGTGTTGCAGTTTGCCTTGCAAGTTTTTTCGTGACACTATTTGTGCTGAGGCAAAAACCTGCTTGCACGAGCATATAGTCAGTCTCTCATTCTTACAGTTGCAACGCCTCGTGTGTATGGGAACAAATTGTTGCAGTATAAAATGTGAGCTAACAATACTACTAGAAGATTTGTATTTATCATAGAACAGCAGTGGAATGAAAGAGCTGAATACAAACTGAATGAAAATTACCTCTGAAAAACTAAAGTGGTCGGTAATTAGACATATGAAATGACAGCTTAATAGTACGGAGTATAGAAGGGCAAACATTTTGAAGTGCTAGTGGTCAGATGAAACACAAAACAGACATAGATAAATTGTGCCAACAGTTACATACATGGAAAACACGTTCATAAATGTGCGGTTGCACTGATCGTATGAAACATGAGTACTGAAGGCCTTGGAGAATGATTGACGAATCAATACAAATGAACTGTAATAGATTGAGTTTCTTCAACACTGTCGTTGTGTCAGAAGTCAATATCAATCCTCGATTTGCTGAACACTTATATTGCCATTTTCGGGCTTCTACCATCACATTCTCGTAACTGGGGAGTTAGATTTCTATATTATTACTTTAGTGTGTTTTTCAGAAATTACGGAAATATTCGTGTCTTGCGAGTTCTTTGGTTTGCAAATAGAGAATGACAGTCAACGAAGAAGTGTTCATGTTATTTAAAAATGGGACACAATCGTTTTCACATTGCTGCCAAGAGCCATCTCTTTTCATGGGAGCAATAATCTTTGCAGTCAGCGGGAACACTCGAACCCTTTTAGCTCAGTCGGTTGCAGGTTGTGACTGAGTGCGCATTGTTAGATTACGCATAATTACTTTGAGACAGTTTGCAATTTTCATTGAGGCGTAACAGGCTTCCAATGATGACAGTAGTTGCTGAGCAGTGAATTCTGCGACCAGACATTAAAATATTGTTAAGGGCGATGCTGGCGACATATTCATAACAGATCTAAGCATGCCCCAATAGCAGAAAATTGCAAACAGCCCTCTCAAAGCAGAAGCCGTACGGTAACAATGCTTATATGATTAAAGAGAATTCTCACCCTGCATAGTACAGAATAAAAAAATACAAGGTGTTCCATTTGACTTAAAAATTATTGTTTGGAAGATGTCAAAATGTAACAGCAGGTCATGAAAACAATTTAGAATTACATTTTTAATCTATGGACCCATCTCTTCTGCTATAGCCATTCCCTCTTTATACAGTCCGTGGCTCAACTCCAATATAGAGTTCCTTAAAGTATTACATAATTCCGTGAGTTTCTTCATCTGTAAAACATTTTGCTAAAAATTAATATCTGGAAATCATAACTTCCTAGTTATAAGGAATGTTAAATGACTTTCAGCATTAACCGTATGTCGTGAATACGAAAATATTTTAGTTGAGTTAAGTTCATTAGTTTTTAAGTTATTCTCCGTTCTTAAATTTTCCATGTACACTTTCCGTATACGGTTATCGGCGGCGTTACCGATGAGTCACTCCTGTATTTAAAATTTACCATAGTCTTCAGTACCACTAGCACTGGCATCGTATTTATGGAGAAGTTGTAACTTTTTCTTTACCTTTTTGCCGTGCTCATCACTTTCAGCTTGCTAAAATGATTTTCATCATAAACGTTTTGTGCTTACAGACCAATGTTGGTTTCAGCCTTCGGTGTATCGCCGAGTATGGCACAGACCGGCATACAATATCGTATGCCGTTCATCACAATTGTTCGTACCAGAAGCACTGAGATGAAATACTATTTGATCATGTAATATACCGTTGTTGTAACGGTAAATGATGTTACTGCAGGTTGTGGCATAAAGTTCAGCGCAAAGATATGCCTGTGTAACAAAGCCGCGCCGCGCGATTATCCCGCTCATATCGCAACGAACTTTGCTTATAATGTCATACCTTATTTTTGCTGTATAGTTACTTATTATTACAATTGCCTTTAGTTATGTAGATTCTGATCATGGTAGTGATTCGTGTATGACATTCAGGGCAAGCATGGGATATATGGAGTCGGGGCAGTAACATTTGAAAACTACTATCAAAGACTATGCTTGTATTTACAGAAGGCACAGAGTGCTATACAGCAAGATATACATATTTTCAGTTATGTATATGGTGTTTTATATTTTTTATTTCACATATATTTGATACAGCTTGCGGATATTTTAAGCCGAAATATAGTACTTGTGTTTTTTGCTCTCTGCTTCTGATACGACATGCTCTTGTTTGGTGTCTCGTATCAGGTCATTAGCAGAGCAAATCATTGGTGGGTAGACTAAAAATGCCTTCTTGATAAATAGACAAGATACAATAGTAGTCTCCTCATCATACTGTGTCGTATATTTTTCTTGGGCTGCATCACTTACCTGATGGTTCTTAACATAAAATGAACAGCCTTCAAAATTATGAAAGACTTTATCTACAAGCTTTTGAATAATAAACATTGCATTTTTCATTGAGTGCACTTTTTGCACCTTGGTGCAATTCGATCAAAGAGACTGATTCACGACCAACATGGTCGTGGAATGGTCGCCAACATCGAAATGAATTACGCCCAAATGAACAGTACTGGACATATAAGCGAATGGGCTGACAATCCGACGTGTTTTTCGTATTAAGAGGAATACCTCAGCTTTGTCACGTGTTGCCATCGGGGGTGATGCAGAAACATCCACAATTTCTTTTAAACATTTATTTTTCGACAGTTGTGTTCATTCTTTCGATTTGATATGTTCAATTGCTGATTTGCTTTTGTGTTCAGTTTCGCGATAGTTCAGCTTCGATACAGTTTCGGTGTTGTATATCTGGAGAAGGTTCATTTATTCGATAACTTTTGGTTATCTTGATTTTGCTCGTAATGCTCAAGGGGGTCGGCCACGCCTGACATTAAAACAATATGTACACTTGCATATTCAAAATAATATTCAACCCAGTTCTTTACACTTTCATAAATCAATGTAATCGACGCGTAGTAATCGTCCCGTATTTCATAAAGCTGCAAAGCAGCAGATTGAGACAGACAATATCTATTTTCAGTACCACTTAAAACGCCATGTTTGTTAAATTCCGTTCAAGTTGCTTTTGCCAGACCGATGCGTTTAACAGTTTGCATCGTACCTGGCCGTTACGCTTCTGCGGTTATTCATTTTTTCATGCTACCGTACCTCAGCTGACGTTTTCGAAAGTATTTTCTACATTGCTTCAAACGTTTAATAAGAAATTTTCAGAAACAAATAACCTTTACCTGGGTGTGCCACTGGCAAAAATGCCGAAACAAAGATCGCTCGCCGTGGAAATCGCGAGTGCAGTTGCAGATTACCGCTGTACCAGTAATGTTATTGCCTTCGACAACAGGCCACACTCCAGCCTTTACTTTAGAATGCCGCATGCATTCCTAAAACGCAATTGTTGAAGTCATGCATTCTTGTTAACAAAACATAATCGTGGCCTCAGTGGTAACCAACATTATTTCAACAGTTCATTTTGTAGTTCTGCAGCGGGCTTCCTCTGTAGCCAGCTCGCCGGCTGATACTGCACTGGCAGATTGCAGTTCGTTGAATCTCGATGCCGATAGAAGACATGCAGCATTTGCGAAAGCGCTTGATGCAGCGACGTTGAGCAGCCCGGAGATTTTCATCGGCGCAGCCACCAGCAACGCTTGCTCAATGCGGATGGCCATTAATAAACAAACACAAATTTAGAACACGCACGCTCGACTACTTACGTGAGCCGCTTCCGACCATTATCTTCTCTCGGCCGGTAGAGCACAGCGCTGGGCGCGATTTGAAGGCACCGCGCCTTCAGATATAGAAGCGGAGAAGGTGGTGGTCTGTCAGCAAGGCTGCTGGGAACCGCATTGGCGCCGAACAAGTTAACTGGAAGATTGAGAAGGACAGTGTTAGACTGACTGACCGAACACTGGGTGTTAAAGCCAGTACCTTGTTCAATAGCTGTGGATCGCCTGACTTGCAGCCACTGACACCCAGCATCATCAGTAGCCGATCGAAACAGAATTGTGATAACACCATAACATTTAATGAGCATACCTGAACACATTCGTGTAACGAAGAGGTGCGATAATGCCTTCCAGCTTTAAGCAAGAATAATGTAATGTGCTCTTATACTCTGGCATCGGTTTCTGGCTGCCATTTCGCCGGCTCCTTGATCCACAACGCTCTCGTTTTCTGAACCAAAGTTTGTTGATGTGTACGTGCCAGCCAAAGGAATCAACTGCTGCGGTACTGCAGCTGACTTGTAACTGGAGCAGGCGATCAAAATAGATAGCAGCAAATTCTGGCAATAGTAATCACCACCTGTTAGCAGAATCGGAGTTGTAATACGCCAGGTGGCACCGTGGCTTGCTCATTAGTACCGCGCACCAGAAGGTTGGCACCACGATGCAGCAAGAGCCGTGTTGCACGGTAGCGCAGTCGCTGTAGTAATGCAGCAGGTCAGCAGTGGCTGGTCCGCGTGCTGTATTGCCGTCGTCGAGGTAGCGAGAGTGCTTTGAGAAGTGTTGCCTTCGAAGCCATACCATGCTTAACCATAATCTTTACTTCCGACGAAACACAACGATACTAATGCAAGCCTATAACACCATGGATATTAACATGGATACACGAGTTTTTTTCATCAAAGACGATAGTTACAAACATCGAGTGTATTACACTGGAAGACAGTGCAATGTAAGAAAGGAATAAACTTCCTTACATATATGAAAGGACGTTGTTCTCACAGCCTTCCTGACGAGTTCATCTGCGAGCTAACGCAGCGACGGTCTCGTCCTTTGGCGCTTCCACAGTCAATGGTTTTGTCTGAACATCTAACACTCGCACGATAGCATTTCAACATGTTCAATCCTAAATTTGTAACATAGTCGGTTATCAGTACAGAGTGTCGCGTCAAACGCTCATTTTCGTTGGTCACCGGTACAGCATTTCGTGTCTGAAAGGCTCGCAGCTTCTTCGCCCAATACCTCTGTACCCTAAAGCCACTTCGTATTAAATAGTCTTATCGCTTGAAACTGGAGGCTCGTCCTCAATGTCACTGTCGTTCTTCATTTGTAAAGATGTATCGCCATCGGAAAGTCAGCGTTGGGACATATGTGTAGTGTCGATGTGTTATTACTAACTGTGCTCCATATCAGAGTTTTCTGCTGATTCGGCAGATGAGTTCACGATCGGCGGTTTTTCGGTGTGCGTTTAGTCTTCCGGCCAGAGATCTTCACTTCTGTGCCATCCCCTCCAAAGGCCTAATTCCATCGTTGCCTGATGCTTATAGTAGTCTCGTGAGTATTTTTTAGAGAGTTGAAATTTGCTATTTTTTAGTCACCATTTTCAAATGGTTTAGTAAACGAACATTTGATAAAGACGGAAACTAAAACAATTTAAATTTTGTCAAATTGTGATGTGTTTCTGGCGTGATGCTATCATTACTTAAATTAATCATTTGAAGCAGCTCAGTTTAGCCTCAAAGAAGGGGTTCTAACACATTCAATATTTGTCAAATATAGATTCGTGTGTTATCATGAGCTTCATTTTCGGGCTGAAGAAATTTTTAGAGACAGTAGTTACATAGAAAATTTAATTTTATTTATATCAACCGTGAGTTTACGTAGAAAAATGCCAGTCATCTTCTAAATATACTGTACCAGTGTTTGATTTTCCTTCGTTGAATATCGCCCATGTATCATATATCCGTCAGCCTACATTTGCAACGACGGTTTGGGAAAGTCACCTTTTGCGTATGTGCGTTTCAGCCAGACTGCATTTCTTGGCCGACCGCGATTTGCTTTGCTTCAGCACCAGCAGCATTTCGCTTTCTTCTCGATCTAATCGCTTCATACTAATATTGTTGTTGCGCAGCCGAACACACAGAAAGAAAATTCATACCGTATTATGCCGCGAAGTTCGATTTTCTGTTGCGCACAACATAGCCGAAGATTCGTTTACGAAAGTGCGGCTTTTTGAGACGTAATAAGATCAGCGAGTCATGACTTAAATCCATCCGAGTTGAAAATACATTCGATAAATCATTTTTTCGTTTCACAGCAGCATCATTGCGCCTGATCTTTCGTCGCCACACGTTCGTCCCTTCTATAAAAACACCACTGGCCCGACATCGGGCCCATCACCTTTGAGTGCTTCCGTGCCGCCGTGCATTTCTTTAACGCCATGCGATATGCCAGCGTCACACCATATACCGTCAGATCGCCGGTTTACCTCAGCATTTCAAAATCCGCCTGCGGTCGCAGATAAAACCTTCGTATTTATGTTCAGTAAAGCGCAGTGTCACAAAGAAAGTGCCTTGCATATAAAATTGAATGGAGCACGTCTGCTCATTAAAATGACATACACCTATCGCGTTGGCGGTTACCACTCAGAACAACACTGGCGTGCGAGTTCTAACGTTAAACGTATTGGTTATTGGCGCTGAGCTGTCATCACAGCCTGTTTCCGAATAGTTCAATTTCAAGATATTTCTAACAAAATATGTTGAGGCTAAAAATGTTTTACGTGTTCAGAAACGTTGCTGAATTCATTACGTAAACTACCAGTCGTACTCTCCCTGTGCTTGTGTACTACACCCAGCCCACGTGCTTACTTTATTGTTCGATGCTCGTCTTAGCTTCGGCAATACGCAGCGTAGCGTGTTTTTGCCAGGCTGGAACGTCGTACCGTGCTTTCATAAAGCACTTAGAAAAAAATGTCAAGAAGTTAGTCAAATAAATTGTTGATACCATGCCATTAGTACTAACGTTGAGCTACGCATAAAACACTAGCTTTTGCTCGAACATGCAATTAAAAATAAATTGCGTTTATTTACTCTTGAGCCATATATTATAATGGTTAAAGGCAGACTATTGCCGGTCGTTTCGTCCATAGCTACCGGCAATGGTCAATATATTGCCGCACGTGCTGGCAGCCGGAACGTTTGATAGCCAGCCGATAGTTCGTTTGCGCTCTTCGAGTTATCACGATTTGCGCAGTTGCGAGCTGCCGCAGCGGCATTGCAGCGACGCACAAAACGATTTACTGCGCGCGTGGGTATAACGCTTATTTTCAAAATTTCGTGCGAATACGCAGTGTTAGCCTGAAATTCTGCCGTTTATGTGCTTGGCACTCGCCGCTTTTTCGGAAATTTGCTTTTGAATGCTTTTTAAAATTTTCTGTGCTTGTTCTTCGGGATCTTAAGTCGTACTTTTGTTTTTCACTGTTTGGTTTTCTTCTCCCTCATATGTAATACCCAGCTTTTCTGATTATGCTTCATTTCAGCTCAGCCTGTCCTCTAGCATCTTCTTTGGGTAATCTTCGACATATTTGATCCTTGTTGCTTGTATTTTCGTTATCATCTTTTTTATTAAATAGGCTTCTTTCAGTAACTGGTTCTCCTGTTTTCTGCTCCATTTTCTATAAACTGTCTCACCTTGCGTTTTCTGTACTGCCAGCTCTCTTCTCACGATTCTTTCACTGTCGCATTTTTTCTCCGCAATATCAACTTTTTCTTGAACATGCCATTGCCTCAGAAAATCGCTGAGTGGTAACAACATCGTTAATGTATAGTTACCATTGTGATAAACATAACAATTGCTTACTTATCAACATTTCAGAAATGGCTACTCCGAGTTTCGCACATTTAAAATAAGGGTCTGTTTATTTAAATGACGTAAAATTCTCTATTTTCAGCCTTAGTTCTTGGGTGTCTTCATTTTCGCTATATGTTCATTTTCCTAAGTTTATCAAAAGTTCTTCATCATATCAATATACGTCCTGGCGAACACTGGTATTTTTAAAGCGTTAATTTTCTGTTCCTCATTGACACAAACGCCACTTAATGCCCAAATGCGAATCCATCATCGTCATGGCCTACAGCTTCAAAGACGGCTTCGTTTAACCGCCGAGCCCGTGTCTGGTCTCCATTTTTATTTTGCTCATATTCACGCTACCAGTGAAACGACTGACCATACGTACCCGCCGTGAACGCGTCGTAAATCGCGAGTAAATCTCCAAAATACCGTGGCCTCACCACATACCTCCTTAAGTCTGTTTTCTTTCCACTCACCAGCTCATTTCCGTTAATTTGTTTTAATATTCATGTATTAATTCTTTCGTAGCCAAGTCACGAAATACCAGGTTATTTTTAAATTATTTTTAAAGAATTTTTAGTCAAATTTTCTACGGTCTCCTGTTTGCTGGAAGCAGTGGTTGATAGTCAGCCGCAATGACTCAGTCGGGTGGAGTTTGCCAGCTTTTCGGTTTTCCGATAAAGTCATTTTCTTATTTGTTTGTTTTCTTTTCTTTCTGTATGTTTCGGCTTGCCGAAATGATTTTTAAAAACAGAAAAATTATTTAACAGAACACAATCACACAGTCGTCGTTGTTAGAATAGTTTGATTTAAAATGGATGACAGATAACACCGTATTTGAAGGAAGAATAAATCTCTAGTGTAGTACCAGAAAAGGCAACATAACACCGAAGGACGCATATTTACCTTTTCTAATTATACACTAGAGGAGTTTATTCTTCCTTCAAATTGCAGTGCAAAACTTATGTTAAATTAGTTGTTAATTTTATCTATCATCCATTTTAAATCAGCTATTGAAAGTTTCTTTATTTATTTGTGTGATTGTGTTCTCAATTTAAAATATAATTTTTCTGTTTTAAAAATCCATTTCGGTAAAATAATTTATACAAGAGGGGGAAAAGAAAGAAAACAAACAAATAAAGAGAAAGTAGTGACTTTTAATCAGAGAAACCGAAAGAACAACTAAACTCAAAAAGGATTGATACGAGTCCACCTGACAGAAACCAAGTCGGTACGCGACGACATCATAACACAATAATCAACCCCACCAAACCCAGTAAACAGAGTCGGAATAAGGAAAATTTATTCAAAAATTCTTTAAAAATAATTTTAAAAATAATACATAATTGGACCGTGGTGAACGTAAAGTAAACAGAAAAGATTAATACATGAGATAATTAAAATAAATTAACGGAAATGAATAGTGAATTGAAGAAAACAAGGAACTAAAGGGAGAATTATGTAGAATTGTAATTTTTGTTATTTTTGAATTTATATACATGTACAGTCTTTCGCGTTTATAATGGCGCGATTCACAGCAGGTACGTGAATTAGTCGTTCCTTTAATTGCGTAGATACATAAACAAAATAAAATGGAATAGATTTTGCTGTTGTATAGGTAGACTCGATACCGGATTAAGAAACTTAGGGCCTGAAGCTCCATCTTGAAACTGTAAATTATGGCAAATGGTGATTCATAAAATTTCAGACATTTAAAACAGGTAAACGTTTAGTATTCAATGAGAAGGACAAAATTAACACTTTAAATATTACAATTTAAATTGTGAATATAATTCATAGGACAATATATTAGAAATTTGATAGAAGGAACTTTTGATCGCTTTTTAGAAATAAACATACAAAGAAATAAAATTTTTAAAGAACTAAAATTTTGAAAAATTAGAAATTTTACGTCATTTAAATAAACAAGACCTTATTTTAAATGTGCAAATATCAGATTAGCCATTTCTAAATGTTGATAAGTAAAAACAATTGTTATGTTTATCACAATAATTTTAATCAACTATACATTAACGTGTATTTTATACTTGATTTTCGAACAATGGCCATGATTAACTAAGAAAAAAGTTGAATGTGCGGAGGAAAAAATCTGATAATTGAAGGAATCATTAAGGAAGAAGAGGTAACAATTACAGAAACGCAAAATTGAAAAATGTGGATATAGAAAATGGAAAGTAAGAAATAAGGAGAATTGGGACGTACTGGAAAGAGAAACCTATTTGTAAAAAGTGTGAAATAATGAAAAATACAAACAACAGGATCAAATATGTGGATTGAAGAAGATTACCCAAAAGAGGTACTAAGAGGACGGAAACAAGAACACAAGTGAAAACGTAATCCAAGAAAAACAGATATTATACATATGAGGAGAAAATAGGTAGTAGGAAAAATAAAAGGAATACGACTAAAAGATCCCCAGAGGCAAACCTTTTAGAGGGCCACGTATAAAAATAACAAAAATATATAAGAGTTTCCGAGAAAAATAACAGGTGCAAGCCCTTATAAAAACAGCAAATTTCAGATAACGCGTACGTAAAACCGCTTTAGGTTTTTAAAATAGAAGTAACGTTCGCACTATACCCACGCGCAGCCAGGTGTAACTAAAGTAAATTCATCGATTTCCGATTGTGCGTTATATCGCGAAATGCCACCGCTAAGAAAGAGTAAGCTTTCTATAACCGCTCTGCTCAAATCATGAATAATAATTTTCCGTAGTATCACTGATATCAAACGTTCCGACACCAACTTTTGTGCAACAATATATTATTATTCTGTGCTATGGTTTGGTAAAGGTAACATGTTAGTCTGCCTTTTGGACCATTGCTAATTAGTATGGCTCAAAAATTAAATAAACTACAATTTTATTTTTAATTATGGTTTTGCTTGAATTTTTGAATATTTCAATCAAAATTTAGTGTTTTATGCATGTATACAGCAAGTTAATACTAATGGCATGAGACATCAATGGGTTTGGAGGACGAGGAGCGCGGCAACGGTTTTGTTCTTCTTGGACATTTTTTTCCTAAATTAGCTATAAAATTTTTTAATTTTTTATTGTTCAATACAATAAAAACTACACTAAAAGTACATGTGCCGAATAGGGATGACATCGAGACTAATAAACAAAATATCAATAGTAAACACATTGAATTTGATATATACAAGGTGTTAATTAAGTACAAACTTGAAGGGTGAATTTTTGACTAATTTTAAGATAAAAAGTTTACATGAATATGGGTCCGTAACGACTTGGTTTCTGAGATGCCAGGGCGTCCAAAAAATTATTTTATTTTCTTATATTTTTGTTAAGTATCTTGGAAATTGGACAAAATTCCGAAACTGAGTATATTGGATGACGAGAAACTCAAATAATAACTTAATTTTTGTTTAATGTTAGAACTCGCCACATACAGTGTTGTTCCTGAATTTAATTAACCATAACTTATTTGTGTCGTGCATTGTATGTCATTTTTTATTAGGGCAGACCTATTCTCCATTCAATTTTATATACAAAAGGTACTCTTTGTATTTTTCTGCCAAAGCAGTCGTTTTGATAAATACGGGTTTGAAGTTAAATCTGCGCTGGAATTTTTTAGGTTGATCATTTCCGGAGTTTTTGAAAATGTAAATTTAAACCGAAAATGTATTGTGATGTATTGTGATAGTGTAACATATCACATGGCGTTAAAGAAGTACCTTTTGGCTTATTTTTCAAAACCTCGGAATGATCATTTGATCAGGTAGTGAGTGTTTTATAGAAGGGACAACATTCACGGTAATGTGGCGACGAGATCAGGTATATCCTGAATACTCTTTCTAATTGAAACGAAAAAATTGGTTATCGAATGTATTTTCTTCCGTTCGTTCGTCAACAATTTCCGCTGATCTTTAATTACGTCTCCAGAAAATACACCTACTTTCGTAAACAAACAGAATCTCGAGCTGGTGTCGCACGAGCCGGAAAATCCAGACTCTCGCGGCGCGACAGAACACGCAATTATTGAATTTTTCTCTGTATTGTTCGATACCTCAATAACTAACAATAGTAGGTAAAATTTTATAACACCTAAACTGTAGTTCGTCGAAAGAGAAACAAAAAATAACAAAACAACAACTCTGTATCTCGACGGGGAACCGAGTTATAGCAAGAGCAAAATAAATCACTTAATTCAAGATGGCCGAGAATGCAGGTAGGAAATCTTCGTCTGAAATTTCAAGTTGAGCTTTTTAGGCACCCCTCACAATATATAAAAAAATTGGCTTTCCCGATTCATTGTCATTTACAAATGTAAGAATGACTGGACTAACAATAATAGATACATGGAACGTTATTTATTCAAACAGAAGGAGAAATCAAAACTTACCTAATTTTGAATATATTTAGAAGATGACTGGCTGCATTTTTTCTACGTACATTATTTTTGGTTGATAAATAAAATTCTAAATTTTCTATGTAACACTGTAATCTCTAAAAATTTTCTTCAATTTTGAAAAATGAAATCATGATGATAACCAAACTAGAAACATTACACGGATCTAATGTGCGTCTAATTATATATAAGATATTTTGACAAAAAATATTGAAAATGTGGTCTATTAGGACCCCTTCTTGGCGGAGGTACAAAGACGAACAACTCAAATGGTTGAATTTGTCGACGTTTAATATCTTAAAGTGTGTCCTAATAAATCACATCAAAAAATTTTGTAGGAAACATCTGAATTTATTAAAATTTAAATTGTTTTAATTTTCCATCTTATCAAATGTTCGTTTACTAAACCCATTTTGAAAATAATTTGACTAAAAAATGTAATTTCAGGCTCTCTAAGAAAACTTTCTCAAGTTACTATAAGTCCAGGCAACATCTGTTAGATAGTTTTTGGAGGGATGTAAACAGAATTGGAGGAATGCTTGATCTCACAAACGAAATGAATTTGTACCACCAGAAAAGGTACTACCGCCGACCGATAATGTGGACTCGAAAATGAATGTGGACTCATCTGCCGAATCAATAGAAAACCTCTATTCTTAAGACTGACACCTTAGTTAATAATAGCATCCCATCGACTTCTTTACGTTATGTCCAACATTTGATAAAAGAAACTCCGATAGCGATCTTACATCTTTTACAAATGAAGACGGTAGTGTTACATGTATTGAAGGACAATTTTTTCAATTTGATCGTAGTTCAAACGATAAAGAACTATTTAATCTTGGTAGGGCTTTAGGGACACAGGATTATGTTGACAGAGAGTGCTGCAGGTAGCTTCTAATTTTAAGAAATCTTAGTTTTGTTGAAGAAAATATACCAGTATTAGCAAAAATGAAACGTTTGTGCGTTTTCTTATTTTGTGCTCGAACTCGCGGTGGATGAATTTACAAAATTTAGATTGATATGTTAGGAAATATATCGTGCGAATATTTAATAAAAGATCTTCAAAAGACAAAATCAGTGTGGCATTGTTAAGGCTTATAACCAAAGGACTTGAAAGCGAAGATCGGTCCTTTTGCATTGCTTCGCTGGATGCGTTAAATAAGCTCAGTCAAAAGGAGGCTAATGAAGAAGTGCCTGCGCGATCGCTTGATTCTTTCATCATATAAGAGAGTTTGTTCCTTTCTTACATTGCACGATGTAATGGTTTTAGTGTATACACTGAGTGTTTGTATTCTTTATCGTCTTTGGGTGAAAAACCGTGTAATATGATTGTAAATATCCATGGTGTTATAGACATTAGTATCGTTGGTGACCGTCGAAGGTAAAAAGTTATGGACCAAAAGCGTGTATAGGTATGAAGTTTGTGGAGACCGTTCCGGGGCAGCACTTTCAAAGCACTTCGACTGTCAGCACCTCGACGACGGCAACTACTACTAACGCAGTTAGTACTGCTATTACTACTTCTGTTACTACAACGACCGTACTTTCGAGTGCAACTACGACTCTTCTTGCTGCATCAGTGGTGCCAACAACACCCGTTAAAACGGTTACTAATGTGACCAAAACAGTTCAGATAGCCCCGCAAAGAGTTATAGCTCCGGTTGCAAACAACTACAGGTGGGTGTTTAGTTTATATTGCTTGAATTTATATATGTATATTTTAGTCGCCTCTCCAGTTACAAGTCAAGCTTCGCAAGTTATATCGCCGCAGCAGTTGGTTCTAACAACAGCATGCACATCAACAAGCATCCAAGAAAACGAACAATTTGCGTTGGCTTGGATCAGGGCAACTTACGAACCGGCGAATGGTAGTAGAATTGATCACCAAGAATTATATAAACATTACATTAATTCTTGCGCAAAAATTGGAAGGCGTGGTGTTATCGCGCCTCTTCATTTTCCCAGATGTGTTAGGTATGCTCATTAAAATGTTATAATTCTATTCGTTATCACAATTCTGTTTCAGATCAGTATTTGGTGGTACTGTAGGTCCTAATCCAGTGAAGCCTGCAAATCCGAACGATCCACAGTATTATGAAGGAATAAAGGTGCGAGCTCAACCCCTTGTAATAAGTGTTCAGTCAGTGTCTAACCTGTCAACAACTCAATCTCCAGTTAAAGGCAATGTTCGGCGCAAAAGTCAAAGTACCGCTATTGCTGCAGTTCCCACAACAACCCCAGTTCCTACGATACCCTTGCTGATAACACTGATACACCACCACCTTCTCCCGCTTCCCCTATCCTGAAGGCGCAATTAAGCGCACCTTCCAAATCGCGCGAAACCACTGTAATTAACTCTACCGGTAAAGCGAGATGTGAAAAGTCAGGTAATTACTTCTCACGTAGAATGAATCGAGCGACGATAATGTTCTAAATTTGTGTTTGTTTTATTAAAGGTAATGGCCCATCCGCATTTGAGCCAAGCGTTGCTGGGCAGTGGTACTAACGTGGCCGGTAAAGAATCTCAGACTATCCAGAGTAACACGTCGCTCATCAAAAGTTTGCTCGCCACTAAGGTAAACGACTGCATGTCTTCTATCAGCATGAAGAGTTCAACGGACTGCCAATCTGTAGTGCAGGTAACATACTAATCACTAATACAGCCGGCCCCGAACTTGTAGTACCCTTAGAATTATACAGAACTTCTACAAAATGAACTGTTAAAGGAAGTAAAATGTGTGCTTAAGTTTTTAATTTTTTAAATTTACGTTATGTTTTGTTAACAAAAAGAATGCATGACTCAATGAATTCTGTTTTAAATTAAGGTAAGGGAATCACATTCTGGCATTCTCATAAAACAAGTTCAAGTAGGAATAGATTATTCTAATGTTATCAAAGAAACAATAACATTGCAATTTTGAATTATGTAGCGAGTATCTACTCTTTTCTACTCACTGATTTCCGGCAGGCGATCATTTTGTTTCAACTACATTTTTACCAATTAAAACTTTTAGATTACGAATTTGAAGGGTTTTTCTAATTTTAATTTCGAAAGAGTTTCTTTATTAAACGTTTGGAAAAGTAATATTAAGAAAAATGATTTTCAAGTAAAATGCAGTCGAGTTTCTCAAGTTTTTGATTAAGCATGAAAAATGAATAGCTACATAGAAATAGCAATTGAGGTTGATGCAAACCAATTTAAACACATCAATTTGGCTTAAAATAACTTGACTTGGATTGCTCGTATGAAACGTTTTAAATTAATTACTGAAAATAGATGTGTCTGTCCTCTCAATCTACTTTTTTGCAGCTTTATTTAAATACAGGATGGGACAGTTTATACGCGTCGGTTTTATTTGATTTATAGAGGGTCTTAAAGACTAGGTTTGAATATTATTTTGAGATATACAGAGTGTACATATCAAAATTATGTTTTTTAATGGAACGTGGTATTTTTTATGACATTTTTGAATTCTAGAATCAAGATAACCAAAAGTTAATCTTCAGTCGAGTCGTGGACACTTCGCCGAATGGACACAACGCCGAAACTTGGACACAACGTCGAAACGAATGATTGGACATATCGCCGAAACTGGACACAAAGCCGAAATCAGTAATTGGACATATCGTCGAAAAAGTGACACAACGTCGAAAAGGAAAGCTGACACCACGTAGATCGGATATTGATTAAAACAAATGTTTAAAGAAAAAATTGTGATAACTGTAACCTACCAACCAACATCGTTTACCCCCGATCACATGAAAACAACTTACATTAATTAAACAAATTTACATTCCTCTTAATACGAAAACACGTCAGTTTTGTTTTTCGACGTTGTGTCCAGATTCGACTATATGTCCAATTACTGATTTCGACGTTGTGTCCGTTTTCGGCATTGCGTCCAGCAGGTGATTTCGGCGTTATGTCCAATAATTCATTTCGATGTTGTGTCCATTCTACATTATGTCAATTCGGTGTCGGATCCTCTTAGTCGGGTATAACCAAGGTGATTAAAAGTGCCTCAATTGTAACAACGAAAATTTAAATGTTTATTATTCAAAAGCTATTAAAGATAAAGAATCTTTTATAATTTTTGGAAGACGATTAAATTTTTTATGTTAAATTAGACCATCAGATTAAGGGTGTGCAATTTAAAAGGAAAAAAATATACGACTGAATATGATGAGGACTACTGTTTATTATCTTGTCTAATTTATCAAAGAACATTTTAGTTCTACCCTGTGGTCCTTCTGCTAATGACCTGATACAGTTTTGAGTAGAATATGTCAATATCTGAAGCAGGAGCAAAATTTTAAATTTACTTCAATATTTTCGAAAAAGCGAATATCACATAAACAGTGGCATAGGAAACATAATAACGACTATAGTTATCTTGACTATAGAATGCAAAATGTCATAAAAAACACCATATACACATAACTTTGATATGTATATCTTGTATATAAACACTCTGTATATCACAAAATAATTTTAAAACATAGTCTTTATAAATTAGATGAAACAGGTTTTCAAAATGTTTACTGCTATTCCATATATCCGTATAAACTGCCCCACCCTGGATATATAATCATACACAGATCCACCTTATGGTCTAGGGTCTACATAACTTAAAAACAATTGTAATAATAAGTAACTACATACAATAAATTAGAGTATGACATTATAAGCTAAAGTTCGTTCACGATATGAATGGGATGAAGTCACGCAGCAGCTTGTTACAAGGCTATCATCTTTGCATACAACTTTGCTTTTCTACAACCTGCACTTCTAAGTATATTACAACATCGTGAAGTTTTGCCGTTTTAACATAAGTAAAGTAACTTTAATTTATATTATGATCGTAGATATTTCGTCTCAATTGCTTCTAATTTGGATTTCGTTGTGATAACACCCAGGACTGGCATCTGATATTAATATGTAGTCTGTGCCATACCAAATTCAGCATTGCACTTAGGGGGCAAACCAACATTGGATTCTATTTAAGCACAAAACGTTTATGATATAGAATCATTTTAGCTTGGGCTTAAACGAAAGTATTGAACGCGGTGTAAAGAAAAGGTAAAGAAAAGTTACAACTTCTCCATAAGAAATACATTGCCCTATGCTGGTCGTGCTGAATTTGAACAGACTATGGGTTTAAAATTTTAAATACAGGGTGACTCATCGGTAACCGCCATTAGCCGTATACGGAAAAGTGTACATGGAAAAATTTAAAATTTGGAGAATAACTAAAACTAATGGGGCCAACTCAACTAAAATATTTTCAGTATTCTGACCCTTACGGTTGTACTGAAGTCGACATCAACATTCCTTATAGCTAGGAGTTATAGATTTCAGATATTAATTTTTTTAGCAAAATGTTTACAGATGGAAAATTTCACGGAATTATATGTAATACTTTTTTCGGGAACTCTATATTGGGTTAATTTTTGTTTAGAGAAGAGAATGGACTATAGCAACGAAGATGGGTCCATAGATTAAAAAATGTGATTTCTAAGTGTTTCATATTTGCTGTTACATTTTGACATCTTTCAAAGAGCAATAATTTTTTAAGTCAAATGGAACACCTTGTATTTTTTATTCTGTACTATGCAGGTTGAAATTTTTTGAAATCATATAAGCATTGTTACCATTATGGCTTCTACTTTTGGAGATATTTGCAATTTTCTACTATTGGGGCGTAGCAGATCTGTTGTGTTAATGTGCCGGCATCGATTGTAATCACAACCCTTAACAATTATTTTGAAAATGTATTGGGTTATGTCAAATTGCACAGTTTTATGTTTCAAATAATACTAATCATGGCCAATTCGATTACAGATCTGGTACGCCTCAATAGTAGAAAATTGCAAATATCTCCAAAAGTAGTTGCCGTAATCCTAACAATGCTTATATGATTTGAATTACAACCTGCAACCGACAGACTAAAAATTCAGGGTGTTCCATTTGACTTACAAAAGTTATTGCTCTATGAAGAAGTGAAAATGTAACAGCAAATATGAAACGATTAGTATTACATTTTTAAATGTATGGACACTTCTTCGTTGGCTACAGTCCATTCTCTTTATACAAACCAAAAATTTCCCGAAAAGTTACAGATATTTCCGTGAACATCTGTGAAAATTTTACTAAAAAATTAATATCTCGAAATCTATAACTCCTAGTTGCAAGGAATGTTATACAAAGTGACCCTAAAATTTGAGGTAGAACCCGAAAAATGCAATAATATATAGGGTGTTCCATTTAAAATCGAAGTTGATATTGACTTCTGATACAAGCGGTAGTGTCAGAAGAATGAAAATATTTTAGTTCAGTTTGCCGTATTGGTTATTAGTCATTCTCCAAATTTTCAAATTTTTCCATGTATACTGTTTCGCATACGGCTAATGGCAGTTCTCGGTGAGACACCCTGTATTGTTCTATATACAGTCAATTTTGTGTTTTAGACACTTTTTTTTTTATTTATGAACGTGTTTTTCCATGTATAATATAACTGTTGGTTTTAGTTTATCCTGTCATTTATGTCTGTTTTTTGTGTTTCACCTTTTATTCACTAGCACTCCTAGGTACTTAAAATGTTTTACTTGCTCTAGATGTTTTCCGTATAATTTAATATTAATTTCATGATCGTCATCTGAAGTTACCATTACTTTAGTTTTTTTCAAATTAGTTTTCATTCCGTTTTGTGTTAATGTTTCGTTCCATATTTTTAAATTACTTTGTCCTTCCTGTGATTGTTACGTCATCCGCAAATGCCCATTTCGGGATGTATAGTGGTTGTATGTTTTGTGCCTTTGTGTAAGTTTATGACATTCCCATCTATACAGGGCGTTGCGAAACTAAGCAAAAATTGGGGTTGTTATATCTCGTCTAAACAAAGGTTTTTTGCTTATAAACTCGTAAGGTGTCACAAGAAAAAACTACAAAACAAACCTTTATTTACTCATAATCCCATAGGCTCATGCGCTTTGGTTCAGTGATAATAGCACATTAGAGTCCGCGCAACACCATCTCGAACACTAGAAACCGTGTTTTTAAATGAAATAAAATACAAGGAATGTTTGACAGGACTTTGGTTGCTCAACTTAAATGGAACACCCTAAATTTCTGTATCCTGTTGAAAGCTGGAAATAATTACCTTTTAGTCGGTATTAGGGTTACCAACCCTAACTATGATCTTGCAACTTTCAGTTTTAAATATTTACCTAAAAATATTTATTTTTTTTTTCAGAAAAATAAACAGAAATGTGCTTATGAATATTATCCCGGGCTCTAAGAGTCAGTCGAATTACGCACACCGGTCACAATTTACAGATGTTTAAAAACAGCAACCTTTATTTGGAAAAATCAATCATACTGTAAACATCGACAAACTTTAACCTGTTAACTGAGAATGTAATACAAATCGCTCTAATAATAATACGATAATTTCGAAAACCATTATTTTTAGAATTTTTTTTAACAAAGTTACCAATGTTTACAGTGTCATCGATTTTTGCTGAAACTAATAACGGTTGCTGTTGTTTGTGACAGTTGGACGTGATTCGACTGACTCTTAGAGCCTGGCCTAAGTCATGAGCACATTTCTGTTATTTTGTTCTGAAAATTTTTTTTAAGATTATAGTATTTAAAGCTGGATTGGCCTATACATTAAAAATGTTTGCAATATAATGTTTATTTTACTGATATCTCACAGGTAACTTAAATTCCAGTAAATTGCAAATTATTAAACTAGCGAATTTTAAAATATCTCACTAAGTAAGGTGGAGTAAACCAAAGTTGCTTGTTCTTATTTATCTTGAACTTATTGCATTTTTGGAGGGTCTGTAAATTAAGTAAAATCGATTTATCTCAGAAACGGATGTAAGTTGTGTAGGACATGTTAAAGAACATACATTATTTTTTATCCTACAATTCAAAAATAGAAAAAATACAGGGTGTTCCTTTTATAATAACCCAACTTTGATATAGTACGTGTTTCTGGAGCACCTTGTACAATGGAAAATATTTTTAAAATGTGGTTTCAAATAATCTCGATATATTTATGCCTCAAGATTTCTTACATTATTTGTCGTTTTAGTGGTACAGTATAATTTGTTGATAGTGCCCCACCCTGTATGCATGACAACGCCGTACCATTTCCTCGTGAACGCGTTGAAAAATTCGTGACATTTCTTGAATTTTAGCAGCATTCGCGACAGTCCTTCCTATTAACTCTTCCTCTGTTTCAACTGGAGTGCCGTACACAAGAGCTTTCTATGACCCCATAAAAAAAGTCACATTCAGTAAGGTCTGAGAACGATCCATTTTGTGCACCCCTGCCAATCACTCTTCTCTGATATGTTTGTGTAAGATGTTTCCTTAAGGCTAACGAGTAATAAGTGGGGCTCAGTAGTTATTATTATTTATTCCTATGGTACATTTTAATTTTTGTATTGTGTTAAGTGGAGACCCCGGAATATCAGTATAAAACCTGTATAGTATGATGTTGGTGGTATAATAGTTCGGGAAGCATTTCCTGCAGAAATGTCAAGTAGATTTCTTCATTTAGTCGTGGGCTAAGAGATACTGGCCAACCAGAGTGTTGTGAACAAGTCCTCTTCCAAATTTTTGCTTGAAAACCATGCTGGTGCATAGCGTGGCTATTCTCTTCAGCTCAAACGTCGCTATTGCGGCTGTTGCAACTCCGTTCCGTATGGATAACACCAAGACTTATCTGCAACAATGCGGTTTTTCGCAGTCTTCAATGCAAACGTACAAATAGCCCTTTGGCTTTGTAAGATCTGCTGCGGAAAGCGTTCTTGGTAAATCTCGATCGCTCTTCTACTATTACCATCAGATGCACCGTAAGCCAGATGCATGTCTGCTAATTCAGCAAATATAAACTTCTGCATTTCAAACGGTCATACTGATACGTTCGGTTAAGTCAACTTTGACAAATTGGCGCGCGACGCGAATACAAGTAAGCGGCATACGCATAACGTTATATAACGTTTACTTGATACATCATAATGCATATTTTACACTTTTCATCTTGTGACACCTGCACTACCGAAACGGGATGAGATCTGATCTCAACAAAACCCCTAAATTTTTTGGCACAATAGTTTCAGAATACCTTGTATATATAGTGAACAACACAGGACTCATAACTACATGAGTTCAAGCACTCCCTGATTGACCCCCTTCCCTCTCTCTAACCCTCCATTCTCCGCAATTTAATACTTATTTCAAATATATACTTTAAGCCAACAGGGGCCGAGTCTATAAAGGACCTAAACACACACATTTTGGATTTAGTATATAGGATACATGCTTTTGATATTGTTTATTAATTTCTTATTTCTAAGCTCTTCCATATATTTTCGCACTCTTGTCGAAGGCTTTCTAAATCTATGGAAGCTAAAATATGGTATATTTTTTCTTCTGTTCTACCTCTAGTTATAATCTGTTTTAGTGTAAAATATGATCTTGCACTCTTCTTCCCTTACGAAAAACTGCTTTGCGTCTTATCAATGACTTTCCTTAACCTTTTTTTCTATGACATATTCAAAAATTTTAGAGCATGATAAAGTTATTCCTCTGTACTTTTTGCATAGTTTTTGTTCCCGCTTTAAATATTGATACGGCTAATCCTTTTAATCCCTCTAAATCCATTTTTTGATCATTTTTACCATGATTTCGTCTGAACCTGAAACTTTACCGTTCTTCATTTTTCAAACTGCAACTTCTATCTCTTCCACAGATATTTTTCCTTTTTGGTTTTTTAATCTTTTGAACCAATTTCTATGTTTATTTCATTTCTTCCTGTTTCTTCATTTTGTCCTTCCAATATTTTCATGAGATATTCCTGCCATCGCTCCATTATTTCTTCAGTGTTTATTAGTTTGCTTTAATGGTTGTTATTTTGTGTCGTTTTTCTTTCATTAGCTTTTTTCAGAATTTTATTAAAACGGTATTGTATTTCCTTTAGGTCGTCTTCTAGCTTTTCTCCTATTTTTTTGCTTTTATATTAGTTATACTTTTCTTTGCGTTTTTCACGCGTTATTTTCACTTTTGCCCGTATTTATACGCTCCAACAATGTGTTTGCTTGCATCTTTTTTCTTTCGATGTTTTGTGACTCTGCAAACTTCTTTTTGCCGCTCTAATAATAGTTTTTTTATTAATGAGCACCTTTGTTCTGTATTTTTCCTTTCAAAGATGTTTCCTGCCGGCATGTCATTTTTCACTAATTTTTTTGTACTTTCCTGCGGCATTCTGAACTCTTTCTGCCGTGCTAAGCAAAAGACGTATCTCTATTTTCAGGTGTAAGCATTCATAGACGAATATTTTAGGCGACTCAAAGAGACTATTGAAGAACATCAATATAAATCTTGATTAACTCATGTTCTTTCTAATGACAAGCTTTATGACACCAAAAGAACTAGGAGTCAATACACAGTTCAAATTTGTTTAACAAAAGAGATGTAGTTACGAGTTTTTTGTTTAGCACGACAGTTTTGTTTATTTTGATTTTCTATTTTTTCTTTCAATATGCTTTTTTATGTCTCTTTTTCAATGTTCCAACGTGTAAGTAGTCGTTGTTACTCTATTTCAAACCTCTTTTTAATTTTAGCTTGAATAATTCCGTCCTAATGGACCGTGATCATCATAATTCATAAGCAAACTTCTATTTTTAAAATTTCAAAACTTTCATAAGAATCAAGTTCTTTTTTATTATCTACCCTCTTTAATTAATTCAATGTCGCCTACTCTATGGCTATTTTCAAGCATGTGAAATGAAATTTAAAAACATAAGATTTCTTATGAATTTTTGATATGATGATCACGATCCATTAGATTTTCGGAATTATTCGCTTATACCGAGTGTCCACTTTATTTTCCCGTTTTAACTACCTATTACTTCTAAACGGTCTAGGATAGAAACATGCGGTTTTAACTGAAACGTTACATTTTAGTATACGTTTTCTTTTGAATACATTTACGTAAATCGTACAAATTCATGTTCTGTTGTACGATTTTTGGATTTGTATCTCTCATTTTAAAATTAATTACTCGGTCATTCGCTAACCGATTTTGAAAAACTTTGCATCGCTGGATAGGTGAAAGTCAGTTCTTTCAAACTACAAAAAAATATACCGGGTGTTCCATGAAAAAAGTTAACAAAAAATTGTCAAAATCCGCCATTTTGTTATGACGTTGTCGAAGTCTGATAGAAAGAATTCAATGATATTCAAAGAAAGCTTATACTAAAATGTAACATTTCAGTGAAAAACCGCATGTTTCTATCCTGAACCGTTTAGAAGTTATAGGCAGTTAAAATAGGGAAAAATATAAGTGGACACCCGGTATAAGAATCATGCGTGACAGCTTTCTATTGTTTTTATTTTTAGTATCGGTTCGCTGATGATGATAGCTTAGCCATTGAAACAAGTGTCCGAGTATAGTTTTTGTGCAGTTTTTGGCTACTGTTGTATATTTATGAATGTCCTTGTGATTATAGAAAGTATTTGTTATTATAAGATTGTTCAACATAGAATATTCAAACTAAGTAAATGCCAACAGTTAACTGTAAAGACTTGTGTGCGTTAAAGTGCATGGCGCCATGTAAGTGATGGTTTTAATGTGTAAAACACGTGAGTCGATAAAACCATCGCTTAAGATGGCGCCATGCACTTTAACGCACACAAGTCTTTACAGTTAACTGTTGGCATTTACTTAGTTTATACTATTTACATGTGTCCATGTTAACACGAGATGTCGCAAGACAACGCATTTTACTTATAGAATATTCAATTAATCACCGTTGCTATTTTTCTGCTTCTTCGCCGTATCTTCCTAGCACTCTGTTCAGTAGCATTTTGTCTACTACCGTAAATAGCTATTATGGTTAGTTTACCTTCTTCGATTTGCATTTCTACAATTCTTCCCGACCATCCTTTCCATGGTGCTTTCTGCCGCTCTCTGGTCTTCTTTTACTCATATATAAAAGGACGTGTCCTTCTTTTACATTTATTTCTCCTGTTCTCTTTTTTTATTACTAATTACGTCTAATTACGCTGTTTCTGTTTCATAAACTAACTCTTCTTCTTTCCCACAGCCCATACTCCCAGTTTCTATATTTCAAATAGTTTTTTCTTTGTGCATCCATTATATCCAGCATCATTTTTCCGGTTAATCTTATTTAGTGTTTTGGTTTAAACTTGTCGTCTTCAATCAATTTTTCCTCCTTATGATCCCATTTCCACCATTTCTACATACTTTGCCACCCAACCTTCATATTTGAACTCTTGCCACTTCTCTTAATAGTTTCTGTACAGGGTGGACGATTTCGATGGGATTGCAGGGTTTCGGTAACTATTACTGTTAGAGCTAACAAATCTATAAATCTATATATTGTTGAAAAGCTTACTAAATAAGGATTTCAATGAAGTCAAAGTCAACACTATCGAAATTTGGAAAAATTCAATTTTGGTCCCTGCATCAAAATGAAAAAAGGTATCAAATTTTGTTTTCGCTGTTTAATTTGTCTCGACAAGTAAGTCTAAAACTACGTGAACAGTTTTGCTCCAATAGTAACCGAAATACCCTGCAATCCCATCGAAATCGGTCCACCCTCGTACATATTTTTTTCGTTTTCTTGCTAATTTTTTAAATTTAACTACAGTCATGGGATTCTTTAGGTTTACATTTTCTCTAGTTATAAGTATCAGCGCCTATTTTTTTTCTAATTAGAAACCCTCACTTTCTCTTTCGAATTATTGTTTAAGTAAAGTTTGTCCCTTTTATCACAATTTTTAATTTTCTTTCTTTTTCCATTCTTTTCAAATTTATTTTCTGAAAGAGATATATTTTTTTAATTCTTTATTTTCATTTTGAGTGCTAATATTTTTTCTGTATATTTCTTCCGATCTTCCTTGATCTCCTTAATTTCTTTATCACTTCTATATTAATGTTTCTAACCTTTCTGTTCGACCTTTTCTATCCTCCTCTTCCTTCAATGTTTTTTTTTTCTTTTTAACTTCCTCGGTGTTTAAGCTATGACTATCGTATAATGTTTGCGTTTTATTTTACTTTATGCTTTTAATACGGATATTTGGAAATGTTATTAATTTATCTTATCACTTTGGCAATATCACAATTCTAGATATTTAGTTTTCTATTTCCTGTTTCTGTGTTTCGAATTTTAATACAAAAAAAATATCGTACTTCCGTTGTTTTCGATGGTTCTACTTCTTTTTAGAAAATAGCATGTTTAACTGAACAGCGAAACGGAGCCGTGCACACGGTTATCACGTCGTCGCCAATTATTTTATTACTTTTATCTAGTTTTTTTTGGGTATCAATGGTCTAAAATGCTTGTTTCATCTCTTCTCGGATAGTAAGTTTTTCAAGTATGTAGTTCTTTATTTTTACTAACATTATTGAAAAATGTCAGGATTTGAAGCACTTACCTTATCATTGTGCGAAAAAGTATTCGAAAAAAAAAAGATTTTTGTGTGTTTTGCAGCATGTTGCGATTGTAGTTTCTGGTGTAAATAATTGTGATACCTAACAATACATTAATCAAATAACATTTTGATAATGACAAGTTGATAGCTTCATTTTAAGTAATCATTCTTGATGTTTACCCTGGAAACTTTCCGTTTTCCTTCATTCAATTCAACAAACTCATTTCTTCGTAATATCCCGGAAAATTTCCAAAACCGACAAACTTTTTTTTAACTACTTAAATTTACCTCTAGGTTGCGGCTCGACAGCAACAACAAAGGCTTCTTGCCCAACAAACACCGCAATCGTCGTCCAACAAAAATTCCACTCCATCTAGGCTGGATGACGTGAAAAGTTCGAGGGTGAATGGAGCTTGCCAGTTTTTCACCGAGGACAGCACGGACGCTTCAAGCATACCCACCACGGTCGGCTCTGTTTGGCACCGTTAAACGCGAACCACCTCAGCCGCCTCCGCCTCCTTTAGCCCCTTAAGTAACTCAAACCGTGGAGGGCTCCAGAGGATGGAGAACGACGACAGCGATTCCACCGGCAATAATTCTCTCGCATCTAGCAGCGGAATAAACGTCGGAATTTCTTCGACGGAAGACGGCGATAATTCTTTGACTAGCTTCGAAGGACTTTTAAATGGTGTGCCTAATATAGATAATCCTTTAAACTTAAACGACGACAGCAACTCTAAAGATTCTCTTAAAAGTTTAGAACGAACATTATATGCAGAAATAAACCGTTAATGTTGGCCGACTTGTTAGAGAAGAAAGTCGATAAAGACCCACCTATATTAAATGGTTTGTTGGCGAAAGAGCCGAATAGGCGAAAGGTTTGGAATTAGTGGAGAATCACATAGAAAAAGCTTTAAGCAACGATAAGGGTTCTGTGGGGGTTGCGAAACATCCAGATGACGTTTCTGGTTCAAAGCACGGCACGAAAAGGTCGGCCGATGATGATGACGACGATGAAGTTATTAATGTGGCAGCAAAAAAGACTCGTTTAATGGGGAGTAGTGAGGTGGGTGTAAACGGTACTTTAAACGCGGATTCGCCCGCGCCAGATTCGGTATCGAGTTCGTCAAACGGAGACGAAGCGACAGCTACCGTGTCTACGGCAGCAGCAAAGTTGTTTGCCGATATTGCAGCCGATATTTTAGAGGACGAAGAAGAGGAACTCATGCAAGAAGCACACACTCAACAAGTTCAAGAAGAACCTATTGTTACCAAGTAATGCAGAATAGTAATGTCCAACCAGTCTTTGTAGAAACAACCTCAGGTATGATTCAGAATGTTCGATTATCGATTTCTTTATATCTATTTCAGTCTCAGGTATTAGTTGCCGCTCAACCTCGCCAAATTATCGTGTCGCAACCCACGATTCAAGCTACCAATCAGGTTGTTCTACCTGCTGGGACTCAGTTGAAGGCGGGCCAGACCGTTATCGTTCAGAATACGGCCCAACAACGACCCCAGATGGTCATTCAGCAAGCCAACACCGGACAATTTTTTATTGTCGTCCAGTATTCAGGGACAAATGCAGTTGGTTGCCAGCACAACTCAACCAGGACAGTATGTGTTGCAGACAGGAGGTACGCAAAGTGCTTATGTAGTAGCACAATCGCAAACGGCGATGGTACATGGGCAACCACAAACCGTATTGGTCGCACAAACGGCGCAACAACAAGGATCGCCTACAAAAACGATTATTATATTGCAACAGCCTAATACTGCGGCGACTCATCATCAAAAAGTCGTGGTTACACCTCAGGGTCAGCAACTTGGGTTACTCAAGTGCAAAGGCCTATACTCCAGTCGGCCTCTGCAACCACCAACATTGTTCCTACTCCAACGTCGACGGTTATAAAACAACGGGATCTGTTGTATAAGCCAAAGCGTCGTCTACTACGTGTACAGTAATAGAGAAGAAGATAGAGAGCCTAAACCTGTCAAACCAAAAATTCTAAGGACGTCACCACGCCGTTTGTGTGCGAATCAGGGCGATTGTCAAACATGTTATAAACAGTTGTTCGTTAATTTTAATTATCTATCAATATTTTAGCGACCTTAAATTCAAATCCGCCAATCAAGTTTATCTACACGTGTGTGCTTCTCATTGTCCCGAAACGGAAGAAGAACTCACCTGTCAATGGGATAGGTGTGATAATATGAAAAAGGAAACGATTTTCGTTGATGACCCATATTTTGACAAACACTGTAATTTGGAGGTAAGATTTTTTCTATAAATATTTGCGAAACTTAATTTGGACAATTAGGTTATGAAACAAAGTCAGGCGAAGCGGAAAGTACAATCGCAAACTGGTAAAACAGAACCTCCGACTCCTAGTCAGCAGTGCCGCATCCCGGTTACGCACCCGACGCGGCTTTACACGCAATCAAACGTCACGCTTTGGAATTCGTCAATCCTAAAGAGTTGCAGGTAAATACAATTGTATTTCTTGGCGAAGGGTTAATGCGCTTAAAATTTAAAGCTTTTTTTAAATATGTTTTTTGACATAACTTTGTTGTTTTCATTTCCTATTATTACTTTAAAATTTTTTCCTCTACGTCAGCAAGGGACGGCTAAACAAGGCACTGTCACTGCTTCTCCATCAGTGCCCAGGTCTGGGCCTACTTCTACAGAGCAGGTGAGGTGTTGGGTGCAGTTGTCCGTTGCTTTAATGTTTGCTTTTGAATGTGCCTATTTTTTAATTGCGTATAAATTTGCAGTCTGGCAATTATTTGGGAGTAGCACAATGTACGATTCGAAACATTTTAATTTGATTAGCACGATTAGCGACTACCTTATCCTAAATCAATTTGAATTAATTGTTTATCAGTTATTCACTGTTTTTGTATCGAGATATTTAGAATTTTCGCGAACTGGTTTATTTTGTCTACTAACATTAAATAAAATTATAAAATAATTTTATGATTAGGTAAAGACTATACAATGTCGATTGTTTAATTCTTATTTCCATTATTTCAACACTAACCTGTGTAGCTGTAGCTCATAAAAACATGTTTTTTTAAACACTTCTTTGCACCAGAAATAACATTTTTCGTCAATGTTTTTCGCAATAATTTGCTCAATTTTTACGTCTAAAATGTTATAATTTGTCAGGTTTTGTTGCTTTCTTTTATATAATCGGTTTGTTTTCGATGATTGAATTTGAATAAAAGAGATTATGTTATTGCGCTACTTGAATATTAGCAACGCGTTCCGTTTTTCCGCATATATCCTATTTGAAAAAAATCCATTTTTCATACTTCTGATTAAAAAATTGTAAATGAAGAACAGCTCTATTATCTTGGATTTAGGATCTGGAGTTCAGCATTTTAATTTTGTGCAATAGTCCAGGTTTTCTGTGTTAATTTTAAAAGTAGTTCTGAGGAATTAAGGCAAAGATCGACTAAATCGGGGTATTAACCGTTGAAAATAATTAGAAGACAAGAGTGATGAAGGTGTTGTCTAATTTATTTTAAAATTTAAATATAGTTTGTTCGCGCTTTATTTACGCAAACCCCATTTTAAAGGGAGCGGGGACGGATGAAAGACTCCGATCTAGCATTAGACCAGAACTTATCGTTTCGACTATGTTGTATACAGTGATTTGAAAAATGTAAATAAATTTAGTTGCAGTGTTAAAATTGTTTTATCTACTACATCAAGGATGGTTATTTACAAAAGGACACAATTCCCATTAAGTTAACAGGTGTTATAATGTAACCAATTTTAAATTTTGGGAAAATGAAGATTAAGCTTTTGTTCTCATGTTATTTAGTGCTTAAATCAACGCTGTTATCGTCTATATTGGTTTTTCAACTATGTAATAGCACAGCATACATACATGTAACCAGCTAGATACATATCATCCACTCGTCTTCAAATTATTTTGCGTTTAGAAGTGTTGAGATGCCAGATAGAACTGTCATAATTTTAGCAGAAATTTTTCATAAAATTGTTTAAAAATCGATGAAACTTTGTGGTGCTCTTTTGAATTCTTTTAATAATAATATAAATTTAAAAAATTCCCACATCTTATTTGAAAATACATAATTCATCAGAACTCTTTACATATCGATTTGTCATTTTCGAGCATTTACAACAATCATTAGAATTTTCAAGATTTTGCCGATACTTAGTGGCGCTGTGGATTCAAATTTTCATGTTACCCATGCTGCTGTGCTAATCAAAAGGCGTATTTGACATTTTCATGAAAAAATGAGGCGTATGAGTGTATTTTCAACGTTTTGCATTATGCTAGAATTTCTGTGATACATATTTTTGGCAAAGTAATGTGCTAAAAATTCAACGTGATAAAATAAAAAAGAGCAAATAACTCAAAACTTAAAAGCACTTCTGTACCGTCCACTCCCATGTTAAATTCAATGTCACTGGCGCCACTCCCAGATACAGTTTTTAATAAAAATAATTTTGGAGTTCACTATTATAAACATCGAAATATTGAAATCCTTCCCAATTTACTAATTGATCTTGAATTAAGAAAACGTCCACACAGTTGGAGAGAAACATTGTAGAATGTGAAAAATAGTATTTAGAATATTTCACTTGCATATAGGGTGTATTCTGGCGCTTCGAAATCATGTAAAACCTGAAACAGTTTTTCAAACGTGTCCGCGATCTTCTATTAACATTGTTTTTACAAAAAAAACAATTCTGATCTAACAATTTTAGCAACAAAAGGTACAGAAGGCTCTTAAAACATGCAGATTCGATTTTCTTGCTTGGTACGTCAGCATGTTATACACAAAAAATATAAAAAACAAAATATGATAAATAATTGGAAATATTTTAACTGTAGAACCGTGAGTAGAAGATATTAAATTAACCAACATCACTTAGATTAAAGTGACTTATTACTGAATTACAAGAGGTTTTGAAAATTTAAAACTATTTGTACCAGTATTTAAAACTATTTGACGTATCCTTGTCATACTTGGTAGGATCGTAGGTACTGAAGAACACTACTAAATCACAGAATAATATTACTTCGTTGCGCAGAAGTTTCACAGGTGTCGGAACGTTTGAAATCCAACGATCCTACGGAAATCGCGCGCAAAATATTCTTAGCAGTGGCCTTTTCGAGATATACCATGCACAGTGGAATTTCTGTAGAACCCAGTGGATATATTTATTATTCTGTGACTAAATTATGTAATATGTGCTTCTGGCTACTGCCAGAGGTGTACGACAGGGGCAAGTGATTTTGAACCCCTCCCAAAATCTACGTCAATGGCGGAATTGCTATTTTAACACAATTTTTCGAAATTTTTAAAGTCAATGTAATGCTACGCAGTTATTTTGATTTCATGTGTATTAATTATGTTGGTGTTTTGGTACCATAAGAACTGCATCCAATACTAATTCAAACGTAATGAGGTATTAAAAAAAAAAAGATAGTTTTTGCCTTCAAGAAACCCCGCGAAACGTCATGCAATTATGCATTAAAAATGCAGTGTCTTCTTTTCCATTCTCCACCTTGAAGATCCTTAAAAGGAGTAATACTATAAGTAATGATAAACTTCACCCAACGGGAAAATAAGTCAGTAACGGTTAGTAGGAATCTGTTCTCGTGTAGATAGCTGAGTATGGTCCCATTAAATCCTAAGCGATTGTTTCGATTGCTGAGGCTATCTCGGATTCTGTAGAGCTTCGGGACGTGGTGGCCTGTGCTTTCACTATACGCCAGATTAGACAACCCGAATGTAGTTTTTGACCATTGATGGCACCGCATGCCAGTGATATGTAGCCGATATTGTCCTTGCCGTTTCCTCAGCTCCTTGATGACCAGCAATCGCCGAATCATCCAACACGTAACACACACGGTCCGCACTGCTTTCTGCAGATGGAGCTTCCTCACCTCACATTCTACACATAACAAAAGCCAGTTTTTTGTCTGGATATTCTCCCGGAGGTTGATGAGAGGTTCTGTTCGAAGTTCAGTAGTCATCTGCTTTGTGAACTTGTCATGTTGCTGCGCGTCCGCTGGCGTCGGTTTACAAAATATACGAGTTCATTTTACTATACGCATAACATAGTTAAAAGCATTGAACTATTATACTGTATGTCCCGGTAATCATTATGTTTAACATGGGGAATTTGAAAAGTCCGATTATATATGTCCCAAAGTGTTTTTAGGATATTTTATTATCAGAACACTTAACAATGTGTACTAGAACACGTTTGCGTAATGCTTTCTAAAATGTAACCAAACATTGAAAATATTTGAAGAAATATTTAATAATAATTCAAAACGAGCGAGGGTTCAAATCTCAGCCTTTTTGCTTTTTTTAGTTATATTATTATTTTTAAGAACAGCGTTTAATTTCCATCGGTGAAGGGACATAATTAAAAGTTTAACTTTTTTTACTTGAACTGACAATGGATTTATTAGAATAATATTCAATTAGAGAGTTTTTCGATATCGTAAAATCAAACGCTAAAATTACGTGAGTTCCTACTGCGCATGTGGAATGACGTATGCGCATGCGCAGAAGATTTTACGATATCCAAAAACTCCCTATTATTAAACAAAATGTTTCATAAAATGTGAATATTCTAATAAATCCATTGCCAGTTCAAGTAAATAAAAATAAATTTTATGCATCTTTACCGATAGAAATTAAACGCGGTTTTTTTTAAATAATAATACAACAAAAAAAAGAAATCGGACTGGGATTTGTACCCTCGTACATTTTGAAAACTTATTAAATATTTGTAATATGTTTGGTTAAATTTTAGAAATTATTACGCAAAACGTTTTCTAGTAGACATTGTTAAGTGTTCTGATAGTGGAAATATCCTAAAAACACTTTGGGGACATAAAAATCTGACTTTTGAAATTCCCCATGTTAAACAGAATGCTTCAGATTATCCGGGACACACGGTATTAGTTATCCCAAGCTGGTAGATTTTTCTAGTCGTGTAACTTGAGCTACCGAAAAGGGGGAATTTTTAAACTTGATTTACCTGTAGCGACACCTATCAGTATAAGGCTGTGTTGCATTGTGGTTCTCGAATGAACTAGAAAATATTTTGGAGTGGGGTACTTGCGGGCAGCTCTTAATACGATTTGACATGGTTAGCTAGTATTATTGGACGAATGTTTTGAGAAAATTTCTAGAAAATACTAATACCGGAAGTGAATTTAACACGCATGACCATTATGAAAATTAACATTATTTTTTTGCTATCCGGTAGTGAAAATAATCTTTGTATGAATGTAAGCTTTCGCGGCTGTATATTATCTTCCGGGTTGAGCCGTCTTCCTACGTTCTCTGCTTGACGTTTCGCTAACCATGCTGTTAGCTTCTTCAGAAGTTACTCTAAAGAATCTAATCTTTATTCGATAGAGAATTCAAAAACGATCAAATTATGCCTCTTCTAAAATTTTCTTATTTTTATTCGTTTTCGAGAAAACAAAAAACACTATGCTGGTGCGTTTGAAAAAGCTTAATGTAATCCAGTCGCGTATGATTTATATCAAAAACAAATAAATTTCGCATGGCTAAATCTTCTGCTCAAATAAAGACTTCTGGTAAGAGAATAGGCTTAATAAAAGTTTACGGTTTCGGAGATTCTGGGAAACTTTTAGATTTACGACAAAGGAAATTAAACTGTACTCTTTATAGTAAATAATCTCCGAAACAAACAGACAGGCAGCAAAAGAAATTATGTTAATTTTCATAATGGTCATTCGTGTTTCATTTACTTCCGGTATTAGTATTTTCTAGAAATTTTCTCAAAATATTCGTCCAATAATATTAGCGTACCATGTCAAATCTTATTAAATCGCAAACGCCGTTTTAAATTTATAATAAAAACGATTTCAAAATGCGACTTTGGACTAAGATAAGTTTACTTAAATCGGCTTATTTTGGTCTAAGGAATGTGTGATAGGCGTGTTTAAAGACCTTTTACAGTGTATAGGTTCCATTCTGTAATCTTGTAATGTACCTATAAGAGCATAAACAATCAAAGTAAGGTGTATACGTGGATTTTCCTTATTTACGTACTGTTTTCAGTTACCTTAAGCTTACGGGGTACTGCAAGTTTCTAAGTTACCATCTAGTAGTTTTGTTTCCGCCTTTCTTCTGTTTATTTTACACTAAGTATCTCTTGCCAGTGTTTCAATAGTAGTCCATCATGTTTCTGAGGATAACATAATTTCCACTATGTTTTCCGAGGTAATATGGGTATTTGTTTCATCTTCTGGCATTTACCTTTGATGTGCCTCTTTACTAAAATAGGAAAAGGTATGTTCAACAGTATCATTTCCTTCGTGACAATCACAGGCTGGAGATTTCTTGATTTAAAGCGATGTAGGTATTGATCGAAACAACCATGTCCTATAAGAAGTTGAGATAGAAAGTACCCAACCCACGGAGGAATCGTGGTAGTAGTTTTTGGTCCAATTTGCTGCATTACTAGGTTTTCCCATTCCTTATTCTACTTAACTATCGTTGCATTTCTTTTGATTTTTATTTTCGTATTAGTTGACTGAAGGTTCATACGAGCGTTCTAGTGCTAGAAGCGATTAGTAAAATGTCAAAGCATTGTTGATATGCTAGGTAACCTGATAAAAATAAATAAAATTTTAAAAATCAAGTCTGCAAGGGTCAATATTACAACCATTTTATGTCACCTTGTTTTTTACTATTGGGTTTTTATTATTTAATTACATAATGAAGAAAAACTGAGAATGCTTATGTGGTACCAACAAAGTTGGACATGTTTTCAGTCCACTACCCTGAGAGGCCTATATACCTTGTGTGAAAACCATTCTCAATATTTTTAACAAATTTAAAAGAGATGGTTGTGTTATAACTGGTCATAGAAAAACAAGCAAAACCAATCATATTCTAATCGAAGAAATGAAAATAAATATCCTCTGTTATGTTGTGGAACGCCCTACAGGATTACTTTTAAACATTTCGAAATTTCGTATAGCTCGGTATACAGAAATTTAAGTATAAACCCTATAAAATTTCAAATCATCAACAACTTACCGACGAAGAAAAATAAAGCGTACGTTAAGTAAAATAATAAAGGTTCTTTCAATAAAGACGGGTCGATGTTAAAATTGAATAAAACAAGACGTGTGTGAGATATTAACGAAATTTATTTTTATTTGAAAGGCCCATTTATGTCATTATAGATAGAATATGACATCCTTCAAATGTCCGCCGCGGCTTCGTATGGTGACACGAATCCGAGAGGTCCAATTTTTAATGGTTCTGCTGCATAGATCCGGCTGAATCTGAGCGATGGCCTGCGTTATGTTGGTTTTCAGGGCAACGGTCGAATGTGGTTTATTGGCATAGACCTGCGACTTCAAAACCCCACAAGAAAAAGTCTAGCGGAGTCAAATCACACGATCTTGGTGGCCAATTCACGTCACCTCTGCGAGATAACCCTACCCTCAAACCGTTCATGCAGAATGTCGATTGTGTCGTTCGCTGTGTGGCAAGTAGCGCCATCTTGCTGGAACACATGTCGTTCACGTCCATATTGTTCTTCTTCTTTGGGTGCCTATCTGTTCCAGATGCTGGCTATCAAATTGGCTAATCTAACCTTTGTTTACAGCTGCTCTAAATAATTCTGTGGTTGTCATCGAAAACCATGTTCTTAAATTTTCAACCACGAAATCCTTCTCCTTCCTACACTTCTTTTCCTTTCACTTTGCCCTGTAGTATGCACTGTAGAAATTCATATCTGTTTTCGTTTCGCTTAATGTGGCCTAGGTATTGTAATTTTCGTGTTTTAATTGTATTTAAGATTTCTTTTCTTTTGACATTCTTCTTAGAATTTCAATGTTTGTTACATGTTCCATCCATGAAACTCTCAACATCCTTCTATACAGCCACATCTCAAACGCCTCGATCTTCTTTGTCGTTGCTTCTGTAAGTGTCCACGCCTCCACTCCGTATAGCAATACTGAAAACACGTAGCATCGTAACATCCTGAGTTTTGTGTTCAGGGTTAGTTCTCGGTTTTTAAATTACTTTTGCCATTTTAATGAATACACTTCTGCTCTTTTCTATTCGAGATTTGATTTCTACAGAGGGTCCCATTGCTCATTAATGATAGTACCAAGGTATGTGTATTTGTCGACTCTTTAATTGTTCCATTATCTAATTTTAGTTGTCGGGTAGGAACGTTGTTCTTGCTTATGATCATGTATTTAGTTTTTTCGATGTTAATATCCAGTCCATATCGCTGGCTACTGTATGTTAGTCTATCCATTAGCTGTTTTAGATCTTGCATATTATCGGTAAATATTACTGTATCGTCAAGCGTATCTGATGTTATTTAAGCGCTGTCCATTTACCAGTATTCCCTCTTGTGCATTGTCCAGGGCTTCTCTAAATATGTGTTCTGAATAAATGTTGAACAGTAGTGGCGACAATACACATCCCTGTCTTACTCCACGCAAAATTTTTATTGCCTCCGTCTGGTCTTCCCCACTCTTACACTTGCTATCTGGTTCCAGTATAAATTTATTATTATCCTTAGGTCCTTGTCATCTATGCCTGTATTTTTAAGGATTTCTATCAGTTTCTGGTGCTGGACCCTATCAAAAAGCTTTTCTATAGTCTGTCACGAAACAAACATGGACCTCACAGTTCATATCTCTACACCTCTGGAATAGAACTGTACGCTAAATAAAGCTCTCCTGGTTCCTACTGCGTCTCTAAATCCAAATTGTGTTGGTTCTATTTGTTCTTCGCATGTTTTATATATTCTTCTGTGTATGATCTTTAGAAACACTTTCAATAGATGGCTCATAAGGCTTATTGTTCTATATTCCTAGCATTTTTGGCCCCTTTTTTTTGGTAACGTTATGAACTCTGACTTAAGCCATTGTTGCGGTATAGTACCCGTGTTATATATAAGATTGAATATCAGTGTTAACCACTTAATTCCTTCGTCATCCATTAGTTTTAAGAATTCCGCTTGGAAGTTGTCTGGGCCTGGAGCTTTGCCATCTTTCATTTGATTTATTATGGTTCTTACTTCGCAGTTAAGATATTTGGTCCAGTTCTTGCCTCTATTTCCATTGGTGCTGGTCTATTATCTTGAAATAGTTGTTCTATATATATTTTCCAAGTGTTTTGATGTCTTCCTTGTCAATTATTATCTTTCCTTCATTGTTTATAACTTTGTTTACCGTTTTGTTTTATATTTTCCAGTAATTTCTTTAATTTTCTGTGTATGTTGAAATCGTCATGCTTCTTTTGGAGGTTTTCTATCTCTTCACATTTCTCTTTGCAGTCTTTTCTTTCGCTTCTCTTATCTTTTGTTTTATTGTTTTCTGTATCCTGTTGTATTGTTCAACATCTAAGTTCTTAAATTTTCTTCTTTCCTCCATCAGTTGAAGAATTTCATCAGTCATCCACGGTTTCTTCTTGTTTGTGTCATCTTTTTCAATGTTTCTTTTTAATTTTCTCCACTGTCTCATTTAATTTCTTTAATTCGTCGTCTATATTAGTAGTATCTTGTGTTGCTACGAATTTTCCTGCCAACTCCTGCTGTATTTGTGCCTTTATATTATTCTTCTTCATTTTTGTAAGTCGCATTTTGTGTTTATGTTCTTCTTTTTACTTTTTCATTTTAATATTTATTTTCCCTACCAGCGGGTTATGATCTGACTGTATATCGGCCCCTGGATACGTTTTACAGAGGTGCAGCTGTTTCTATATCTTTTTATTTACAAGGATGTAGTCTATTTGATTTCTCACAATCGTGTCTAAGGTATCTGCAGGTGACCTCCAGGTGTACAGCCTTCTTGGTGGGAGTTCGAAGAAGGTATTTAGTACTATTAGCTGATGTTCTTCTGCAAAGATACTTAATCTTTCACCTCTTTCATTTCTTTCTCTAGCCCATGTGCTCCAATATGTTCTCCAGTTCGTCCTTTGCCCACTTCGCATTGAAGTCTCCCATTATTGTTGTGAGATCTCGTTTGGGAAGCTTATTCCATATTTCTGATATATCTGAGTAAAACTGTTCCACTTCTTCGTCATTATGGTCAGACGTCGGAGCATATATTTGGATGATGTTTACTGGGACTGGTCTGCTTGATATTTGAATTAACAATATCCTCTCCGATATAGGCTCAAAGTTTGTTATATGTCTTGCAATGTTTCTTTCTGCAGTCATTCCTACCAATTGTTCAATTTAAGCTAAAAGAAATTGTTTATCATTGATCTGGAGCGCTCGCCATTGACGGTGATGGCCTCGCCACGTCGTTTTCGAAGAAGTACGGACCAATGACGCCGCCAGACCAAAATCTGCACTAAAGAGTAACTTTTTGTGAATGCATTGCCACCTGATGAACCTCATGTGGGTTGTGGTCATCCCATATACGGCAATTTTGCTTATTAACACAACCATTCATCCAAAAATGTGCCAAAATCGGGGTGCTTCTTCCAAGCGTTCCGAAGCCATTGAGCGAACACACGGCGTTGTCTATGGTCATTAACTTTGAGCTCTTGGGTCAGTACGGATGCAGACCCAAGTCCTGACGCAAAGTTCTCCAAGTTGAAGTCTGCGAAAGGCCGAGTTCTTGTGCACGGCGAAATCGACTGCCTCGAGGTCTCTTGAACACTCTCACGCACAGCGGCGATGTTCTCGGCCGATCTGGCGTTCCTTTGACGTAAAGGTGTTGGTTGGTTGTTTCACCGAACCGGTTGTCTTAAATTTAGTCACCAATCGTTGGAGAGTAGACTTTGAAGGGCCACGAGTCTGCCGTAAATGGGCGCAATGCACTAACGAACACCATTTTGATAATAAAGTTTTATCATTTGCTCAACCGTGTAACTTGCCATGGTGATTTGGCATCAGTGACTGAATAAGAAAAAACAGATTTGACAGATGCCGCCAAAACAAAATGGCCGCCACAGATTATTAACATCGACCCGCTCTATTTGAAAGACCCTTTATTTACTGATAAAGCTACCTTTACTATCGATGGGGAGGTCAACTCTCAGAATTTCCGGTTTGTACTAATCCTTTATTTTTCCATCAAAAAGTCACAAATGTTTCTTTTATTATTTATATTCAAAACTTAACTCGGACAGTACCCCCAAAAGGTTAACGTTTGGCCACCCCGATCAACAGACTTGGCTTCTAATGATTTTTTTATGGGGTAGGTAACCTATAAGGCAAAGTTTATAATAATGTACCTATTCAAAACTTAGACGAATTAAAATATCGTATACGCACTGCATGTAATGAAATTAATCCACAATTTGTTCAAAATTCTTTACGTTGCCTTTCAAGACCGCTTAGCTTATTGTCTCGAAAGGCAAAGGTGGACATTTTGAGTATTTATTAGGTCATTAAAGCAATGAATATTGTTAAAGTTCATTGATAACATGTTAATTTTACTAACCTTGTTTTCATTAGTTATTTGTTTGCGATTTGCTACTAGATTTACAAAGAAATTGCTTCTGGATACAAAAATTAATTATTCTGACCAACTTGTGCAGATTTGTGCAAGTATAACGTAGTATAACTGGTTGCCTATATCGCACCAATGATTTGATTTTTTTTTTCATTTAAAAGTACACATAGGGTGAATGTGTAACTAAGAAAGAAAAACTCAGTATATGCGTTATGAATAAAGTTACTCAATAGCACGTTTCAGTCAAAGCGATGTAAGAGAAAAAAGTTCCGTCCTAGTGTTATCTTTTTCTATCAGTTTTACCAACACGAACCTTCAAAAATACTCTGAATTTTAAATTATCACCAAAAAGTCAACCCAAGCCACAGATTATTAACCTTTTCTGTAGTCATGTTGATATCTTAATAAAAATAAATTACAGGTACTTAATAAAACAATTTTAAATACTTACAGAAGACAGAGGTAATAGTAAACAATTTAGTCTTGAAAAAGACTGTTTGTAAAAAAGCAGCAAAACGAAAAAGAAGATAAAAACCACGCAAAACAAACCCAAACACAAAACTCAAACGAATAATTAAAAATTTTAAGGTTAGCTTAGCTTGGGTTGATTTTTGTGATAATTTAAAATTTAGAGTATTTGTAGAGGATTCGTGTTGGTAAACTGACCAGAAAAAGATAGCACTAGGGCGGAACTTTTTTCTCTTACATCGCTTTGACTGAAACGTGCTATTGACTTCAATTTCATCTACGAGGCTAGTTCAATAAATATCACACGTTCGAGTTGCTGAGAACGATTGTTAGTGGAGCTACAATCGTACAAATTTGCGTAGGCCAGCGGCTGCTATATAGCTGTCTATTGTGACACATCCTCGTGATATTCGTACAGGAGACAGTTGTTGTGCGCGTTTCATTATGGCAGGAATCTTATAGTTGGAGCGTCCAAAACCGATTACCGAGCAGTCATACAGTTTCTGCATGCTGAGGGCAACACTCCAGTTCAGATTTATGGGAGAATGCAAATGTTTATGGTGGAGAGTGTCTCTTTCAAAACCACAGTCGTGGAATGGTGTCGGAAGTCACACAGATGGGCCTGTCCGCATACAGCTAACATCATCAAATCACAGATGGAGCGGATGAGGTGGGAGATTTTGTGAGCACCTCTTTACAGCCCGGATCTTTTCACCCTGTGACTTCCATATCTTCGGACCATTGAAGAAGGCTGCACTTAAGCGGACAGCGATTCCAGTCGGACGCTCAAGTCAACAGGCAGTTTTGAAATGGTTCCGCGAACAGCCAATGGACTGGTACCACACCGGTATACAGCGTCTTGTGAAGCAGTGGGATGTATAAGTCTTTTGTAGTACTGGCTAAATTTTGTTTAGTGTAAATAAACCGCTTACATAAAAATTAATCGTTCCGAACGTGTATTTATTGAACCAGCCTCGTAAGTTGAAGTTCCAGTCAAATGCCTGGTCGCTGTCATTCTTGCTTCATTCTGTTTTTTTTGGTTTAATACTGTCACTTGTTATTTTAGGTTAGTATTTCAACTGACAACCCCATATCTTGCCAACACTGTTCTAGTAACTTTCTAATTTTAACCAGTAACTATATAGTAAATACTTAAATTGACCTCAGAAGTTTTTGATATTGATTCATATGCACATACTTATGACACAGGATCTTCTTTACGGCAAGAAGTTTAGTTCATATCGTCAAGCAGGGATTAAAATTTCGCTTTTGTTTGTGTAGTACTTTAGGCCTATGTTTAGGCAGCATTCAATTTTTTTACTACTTTGTTAGCCTTTTTAATTAACTCTCTATTTTTCCTCAGGCTAACAGGGCGAAATCGTCCGCAAAAGCGACTGTGGTTGTTCCCGCTGGTAGGTTCATGAAAGGACTTGTCATATACGATATTCCAAAGGGTAGGACCCAAAATATTTCATCCATAGTTTTTACTATACTATTTCATGGGACCTCGTTAAATGCATTTATGATGTCAAGAGTGATTTAGGCGACAAAATTTGGTATTTCTTCTCTCGTTACTCTTAGACGTTTCAAGGATTTTCCTTATCTCGTGAACAGTTGAAAGCCCTTACGAAAGCCGTATTGTCTATCAGAGATACCTTTTTTGTAGATCATCTAGAATTCTGTTGTTAATTATCCTTTCATAGAATTTACTATTGTGCTTATTAGACTAATTGAACGACTTTAGATGCAGGGTCAGTACAATGAAGTTATTTAACAATTAACAAATCTTCCAATCACAGCTTAAACTTCAGCTTAAATACATTTGTTAAAACCATGACAACGATTGTTTTGAAGCAACGCCTAAGTTTGCTGTGTTGTTGCATACGGACATAAGTCTGTGGACAGCGCGGTCTTTTGTTCTACCTATCAATAATAGCAGCGGGAACTCGAGAAATTCAGTCTTTATCTTAGTTTTTTGTTTCTTTATTTTCGAGTCCTCGCATAAGACTCGGATCTACTCGCATCCAATTTTTTGTCCGAATGGAAACCCATATGGTAACGTTAACAAATCCATGCGAAAAACGATATTCACGCTATTTCGAAATCAAATTAAAATTGTTCGAAACATTTTTAGGGCACTTGTGAAGAACAGGTTCAAGTAAATACGACAACTTAAAAATGCACGCTTGAATGAATTTTCGCATGTAAATTTGTGTAAAATAATGTAATTTTTTATGGAATAGAGCAATTAACGGTATTATTCTAATTGTTATTTGTTAAAGGACGACAACGAAGGCCCGGTTACTAAAAGTATGAGGCTAACAGCTTTGATCCTTAGAAATTTGGTAATTTACAGTAACAACTGTAAAAGGTAAGAAAATGATTGGGTGTTAGTGCAGCTTAAATTAATGACTCGCTTGTTGCAGGTACTTACGACACTATGAACCTCATTTGGCGAACGTTGCTCTGAGCAATGGAATCGTCACGAACTGCAGCACAAATATTGTACGATATGAGTGATAGTGTTACTCGGAGGTGACCGTCACGCGGGCTCCAAATATAAAGTGCGACGGGAAAATGCGGACCCCATTAGTATATGTGCTTACGATAAGTGTAAACTATAAGTGGAAATGTACAAATGTTAGATGAATAAGTTGTAGTAAGAGCCTAATTGTTATTTTTATATAATTTGATGATAGGTAAAAGTTAGCTTCTTAATCTTGCAAAAAGAAATTGAGTTAGCAGTGTTTGTGAAGAAATATCATTTTATATTTCGTATTTTATTTCTGAAAAAAAGTATTTATTGAATTTTTGTGTAGAGGTGTAAATAAGGGACAATTGACTTGTGCTATATTAAGAATATTAGTTACTTGTTAAACAATATTTGTGATATGGAAGCACACGGTTTAACAGTATTATATGCAGGCGATAAACGACTTAGTGAATCTGAATCTCGTGTCCAACTTTATGTTCAGTCTTGTATACTGATAGAAACGAAATCTACTAACTCAATATATTTTCATGTGTTTTATAGCATCCTCCACTACTTACCAAAATGAAGCACTGTAAAATGTTTACGATTATAAATAAACTGCGTTTACTGTATGTACATACGTATTCAATCTATTGTTGTTTTTTAATTTAAATTTTGCTCTGCCGTTCTTAAATTATTTAAGATAAGGTATTTTTTAATTACCATAATACCATTATTGATAATCGAGAAAATAGTCAATA
>JALBCR010003048.1:0-93672 GCA_030710515.1 Abscondita cerata | reverse complement strand
GGAAGTTACGTATTGTTGGGGTTAATTTAGCGGTTAATTTAGGGCGAGGGTAACGGTATATAGGCAAACGGCGGTCTGTTAAGTGATGCGGTATGTAGTGGGAGTGACCGAGTCGATACGAAAATGCGCTTGCTGGCGCAACGGCTTGAGTGGTGTATTCAAGGTGCGAAATGCGTCACCCCAAACACAACACACGGATTGGAAAAATGAAAGTGAATGGTCAAGTTGACACACAAACATGCGCTATGCCAACTTGGACAACTGTTTGAGGTGTACTTAAGGCGCGAAAAATGCTACCCCAATACAACACACGGATAGGAAAAAGGAAAGTTAAGGGAACATAAAGCGGTATTCTGCAACATGCGAGTCGGGGAGAGAATAGCCAAAGCGGTATTCCTTTAGCAGTTAAATTAAAAAGCGGACTTTTACTCAGTATTAACGGCAGGACCAGGCGGAACAAGTATCCTGGAACCAACTGTCTCTTTAACAAAAGATGAAGGTCGAAACTAGTCAAACTACTTTATTTTTATATTATTTTTTCATTTTAAGAAAAATGTAAATACAGTATTGGGGCAGAATTTAAAGCTCATAAGTTTAGTTTTGTTATTAATACTCTTCTATTACCAATGCCTAAAATAAATCATGTGTTCTTTAAGACATTATAGTGGCTAGGTTTCCCTTCCCGTAGTGGAAAGCTTCTTCAGCCCAATATTTATAAGAAACAACTGCGTGAAGTGTCAAAACACTAGCAACGACGCGCGCAAACAAAGGTTCATAGGTGACTTTGATCAAAAGGTTTTCGTCAAAAATCGTTTATACTTATTTTCAGATAATTATATGAAACCATATATTTTCAGAAAGCTAAAAAAATCTTAAATCAATGGGATTCTTAATCTCTTGGGAAGAATTAAGGATATAGTCTTAGCAACAAGGCCCACTTCCCGCGAGGATATGAATTGCAAAATCAGGAATGCCATCTTGAACATCCTGGGCAGCTGAAATTGAGAATGCTGTTCTTTCAACACATCAGTTGTCTTTCTGCCGCATCCAAAATAATGGAGGCCATTTTGAACACCTGAGTCGCCATTAGATCCCTTTTTCCTTTATGGGTTTTATTAAAAACGATTCTTTTTAGAACCACAGACCATTTCATAAAAGAATTCCGTAAAGATAACTATATTATACCTACTAAAATCTTTGTAAATGGTTCCAAAATATATGGTCTAACATATTCTGAATTTGGATATAGTATACCTATTAGGTTTTTACATTTACTTTTTTAAATTAAAGATTAGAATTACGAGAGTAATATTAAAGTGACAATAAGTCCAAAATGTGTTTAGTCCCTTTTGAAAACTGAAATGTTCTGATGATATTTTTTTTAAATAATACCTAAATAAATTCTATTTAGACTTCACAATTGTCTCTTTAACATCTTATTCATTTTGTGCTACATTTTTAATAGTTTTAGAAAATTTACCGCGCAGTCCTCGATCTTCAAACATCCATTATTCTCATTTTCCCAATATTTGAGGTTAGGAACGAGATTTTGAAAAATGGTTTTCACTGGCCTATTTGGATGTTATTTGGCTACTTTATCATAAAGAAAGTCATATCATTCCATTTGATTTTTAAATTTGGGTCATGGTGTCAAAACTAGCCCCCTGGCGGAAAAGGCAACTAAATTAACTATATTTTGGTTGATTCTTATTGCTTAAGGAATGCGCTTTTCAACGATACCAAATTTGTTAAAATCGGTCAAACCGTTAAGATGTTAAAGCAGGTTATTGCAAAAACAATTGAACACCCCCGCCATCTTTGTTTTGAAATAACTGAACTTTTGTTTTACGAAAATGATAGATAAACTGGTTCTCTTTACAAATGTGAAAAAATTTTTTGTTTATTATGCGAATTTATAGAAAAATGCAATTAAAAATTTAAGATGGCCGTTACGCCCTCTGGTGGTCATTTTAAAACTTGAAAATATTTTCCTGCGATTTTTCATGGCCGATTTACCTAATATTTTTATACCAAAGTCATACGACGAACGGTTCCCGAGATATTGCCGAGCAACAGTCTTATTGGGTCACCGGTACAGCTCTATTTATTCGTTCAGATTTCAAATTTAACAGAAAACATCTCGAGGCAAAATGAGTAATGAAAATTGCAATGTTTTTAAGATTTTCGAAAAACACTTCAATATGACCATTCCTACATCTTTTAAAAACATTTTAACAATAAATGGTTACTAGAAACTGAAGTTCAAGAAATTGAATTATTCTGCAAAAGAAGAATTAGTTCATATAATCGAACCCAATAGACTGCACAGTTATATGGGAGAATACGCCAAAAGCCCTAGAAGATTTTAAAATAGTTAGTGGACATCAAAACGAATTTCAATGATTGCAACATTTTTCAAAAAAAAATAAGGCAAAGGTGTACAAGATGTGTGAGATTAAAATATTTCCACCCACAATTTAGCAATAAAGGTTGCAAATCTCCAGATAATGAAAACAATATAAATGTTTCAGTCGTGAATTCACATATATTTGACACGCTGAAATCATGTACAACGTCAAATGCCCTCTGAAAAGTTGCACACGCTTCAATAGATGGAAATGTATCGTAAAGACTGCCAAAGATTTCGATAACAATAGCGGATTTTCATCTGATGGTAATACACGCTCTTCTAAAATCAATGCTAATAAAAACGTCGTTGTTACACAAATGATGTAGATAAAAAACACAAATCGGCCGTGGTTCCACATTCAAGACACTGCCCATATTCTTACCCAAACTCAGAACTCGACTTCTGAAACATGGAATAATTTACTGTTAGGTAATCATGTTGCTACTGTGAATCATTTCAATATTTAGTGAATTCTGTCGGCAAAGATCTCAAATCCAAGATAAGATGAAAAAGTTTGTTCACAAGCAGTGACACTTTCGGATTGTCAGGGAACACTTATTTACTTGAAGCTCATGCGATACGTTCTCTCTGCTTATCTTGATACATCGATTGAACTGGGAACCAGAATATATTACATATAGTTCATCGCGTCTTCTTTTTAAGGCTATGGCGTTCATGGATAAAAGAAAATAATATTTTTACTGTTCGCGTTAATTTTCTAACAAGTAATAGTTACCTTAGCATATAAATAAATGCACATCCTCTAGTGAAACTAGTTTTTACAAATGAAATAAGGAAAACTTGATCCAAATTTATTTAACATTCAATATTTTAGTAGTCAACCATGAGAACAATTGTTAGAGTCGCCTTAAAGACCTGTTACTACAATTGATAAATAAATATCATTAATTCTGGAATGACAGATTTAAAAGAAACCTTTAATTTTCTTAGAGAACACAAACAATTATTGAAAACTACACTCAAAAACTCAGTACGTAGTAATGAATATATCAAAAATTTAGACATTACCTCGACTGTACCACATTGCCTCGACATTGACACAAGTTTGTCAACCAATGTGGCGGTCGATCCAACACAAAACTTTGATACAATTACTTTTTGGTCTTTCAAAAGGAAATGAGGAGGAATACAAGTCGACAATGTTGAAACACCGCCCGAATTGAAAGTTTATTCAGGAAAAGGGTCAGATATATCAGATAAACCACCATATTTAAAAATTGATTTAGAAAATAAAACCGTAATTATTAAGAAATCTGCATTATGTTGGTTGCTGGACAAATGCAAAGAAAAGTAAGCACCAATAAATTACAGAGGTTTATTTAAAAAAAAAGTGGCGGGGACAAACAGTCTACGAAAAGGTCTAAAATACTTTCGGATACAGGCAAAAAAAAAAATGCACCACTAGTTCGATGAAACTACAGATACAACAATTAAATATGACGATAGCACCGATACAGAAGAATTTTTTTCAGACCACCAAAGTCTGGAATAAGAGGAATCTGAAATAAAATCTGCCAAAAATTAATTGAATTTTTGCATAAACCATAATCCAAAATAACATTTCCTCCTTAGTTCTCAAGCGGTTGCTGATTGATTTCAAGCTGGAACCCCAACACGTTTTACCAAGAAAACATCGAACGCTTAATTTGATAATATAGCATCTAATAAGCCCTTAATTATAACATGTGTAATAACGTTTGATTCTGCAATGTGTACCTACTCGGAAATTGTGGGTCTGAAACAAATATTACCTACGCTATTAGAAAGATCACCTATTGTTATGTGAAGAGCCAAACAAGTTAAAGGAAAATTAAGATCAGAAAACCACTAAAAAATCATGTGATTGTTTGTTTCATTCTCTGTACTGGGACTTGTTAAGAAAGGTGGGTTTATTTAAGTCATCCAGAGAACAGAGTCAATGGTTCTGGAAGTATTTCTGGAGTATTTGTCCAAAAGTGCATCAGGTGGTTTAGCTGACGTTTTCATAATTTCGAATTACATAGTGTAATTACAGCAGGTGGTTATAAAGTTTTCGTTTATGTTATTGTTTCCTGCTTGAATGGTTTGTATAGTGATAAGATAATACATTCAATCATATTTAATATCAAAATCAGTTGTATAAAATTAAATCAATAATTAAAAAGAAATAAATTTCAAGACACCAAAGATGTAACTAAAGCTTTCTTTTGTTTCGTATTGAAAGAACCCTTCGAGGAACCACCCATTTTGTCCGAAGAACCTATAGACACAGCAGAACTGGGTCGTTTCAACTTTCTCTCAACTTCTGCCGATCCAACGCTTATGATCTCCATCTTCTCCTTAATAGTCAAATTAAAAAATATATCGTGAAACTCATAACAAGCTGCAGATATCTATAAACAAAAACTTAACAACCTCAAAACAATAAAAGCATTTATAAGAACCTGTTGTATAAGCCTCACGATGAAGCTCGACGCCTTGAGGCTGAATCGAATCGTTTTTCTCCGAATGAAGACTCATTGCGCAAATTAAAGCATCACGAATGGTTTGTATTAGATTAGTAACGCTGCTCAGTACATTTCAGTCTGCGCACCAGGTATCCTCTAACCGCCGCCGTTAAATTGTCGCAGCCCAATTGTCCAGCTCAGATTTTGAACGGGGTGCAAACAACTGCCGACTGCAACTGCGCTTTGGTACTATTTATAAAAGAAGGGCTGTAACAAAAGTCAAAATCCAATATGCTAGCTTTGCTGCTTTCGTCACAGCAAAAGTTAAATTGTCACCGGTGTCGCTGAATCTATCAACAGCAAACTCGACGAGTTCATTGGATCTGTAAATGTGCACAGCATTTGATTTCTGTTTCCTTTTTGCACATCATCTATTAGTTTGTTTTGTGAACTACTCGAAGTCCATTACCCGAGGACTTAAAAATTCAATGCAATCAATTGAGTAATCAGTTGCGACATCAACCTTAGCATTTTCTAATTGAAAATCTCTAATAAATTGGGAAATCGACTCCGTATTCTTCTTAATTGTTTCTGAATTCGATGAGTTTAGGGTGATCAATGAAGCTTCAATGCGGTTGATGGATATGTTGGACGATGATGTTTCACATGGTTCATTGAGATGTTTTTTAAATTGTTCAACTAAAATCGGACTAGGCGCGTCTAATGTATACGATTTACTTCTTAATAAACGTGGTTGCAATGGTGATAAATCCGTTTCCGGTATTTGCTTAGGTTCAGCTTCAGTGAACAAAATAAGACCACTATTGCCATATTCAGTTACGTCAATAATATTGCTAGACAATTGCGACAATTTCTTCAAAGGCACTATGTTATCTTCAGACTTATTCTCATCACATACTTCTAAGGCCAAAGGATCAAACGCTAAACTGTTTTCTAATGTTTTATTTGACAGTAGCGTGAGCTGTCGCGTTTTAAACGCTTCTATTTGAATCGCCTCTTGTCGATACTTTTCTATTTCGAGCCGGTTTTCGGGTGTGATCTGAAATTAAATTTCGATTATAACGAGTCTCGTTGCATCGATTGTCCTACCAAAGGAGGTAAAATGGGCACCCCAGCGATTTTGATGCAAGATATATAAGTTTTTGGTCATCGAATTTTCGCTGCCACTATCAACCATTGCGTTAATTAATATGGGATCCAGCATTGTATCTTATCGTATAAAGTAATAAAAATTCGCATTTTTTAAACGTTCTTTAAAATTTCAAAATCGTGTAACCATAACATGATGTAGTTCTAATGTCAGTGTGCGAATTATCTACAGCGCACGACGTACGTATACAAAGGTGTCAAAACTTATACATTCCATTTTCTTATGAAAACTTTCACAAAAAATATTGTAGTTTAATAGACGTTTTACTTAGAGAAAGATAGCAATACGGTGGTGTGTATGCGGTCAATTGACGCGTGCAACAATTGGACGTGGACTATTGAACGCGTGTAACAATTGGACGATGCAGACGATACTGTAGCATATAAGCATCGCCATGTAACGAGGAAATACCACCAGTATTCTAGGAACAGTAGCTGATAACAGCAAGATAGCGTTTTTTCATTAATTCTTTTCTTTGCAGATGTATATGCTTCTATGGAAGTATGCATGAAAACAAAATAAGTTTCTTTTACATTCATAACACTCATTGTAAGTAATGGTTGCATACATTGTTTAATAATTTTGATAGTTTTTTTCATAATTTTATTTTGTAAAATGTCGCGCATACCAAAAAAGCTACAACAAATAAATTTTGATAGCATGGTGAACCGATCACACCTACTAATCAAAAAACGTTTACCCCAAATCACATGAAAACACGCAATTTAAAAAAAAAGAAAATTGTAATAACTCTAACTTACCTATTTATGTATTTGTAATCGAGGATTCAATTTTCAATTGTCCTTTTCACCAAATTTCAAATTCACTCCCGTAATTTATTACATTAAAATATATGAAAGTACTACTGCGCCAAACCATAAGGACACTTCACTATTTGATGACGTGCACATGAAGTGACTAGGACCAACGTAAGTAAAACGTCTATAAACATGGTGTCATCAAAGAAGATACTTGCGTCATTATTTTCTGATGTACAAAATAACGTACCGATCATTGAATCAATAAGACATAGGTATGTGTAAAATAAAGAGGGAAGATGTACTGTATGCGTTATGAATAGAGTTACTCAATTGACTTCAATTTCATTTAAGTTTACGTTCTGTCAAATGTCGGTCGCCGTCATTCTTGAATTACTGTCACTTGCTAATTTTTAAGGTTAGTATTTCAACTGACAACCACATATCTTGCCAACACTGTTTTAGTTACTTTCTAATTTTAACCAGTAACTAAATAGTAAATTCTCAAATTGACTTGGAAGTTTTTAATATTGATTCATATGCACATACTTATGACGCAGGATCTTCTTTCCTGTCAAGAAATTTACAATGTTGTTTATTTATTTATACAATGTACGGACAGTCTGCCCTTTTCCACTAATACACATAATAGTAAAATAGATTCTGTTATATCTCAAAGGGAATATTCATTTCAATTTAAATTTCAATTTATTTGTCTATTTACATTAACAAACGATTCCATATTTTCTTAACATACAATCAAATTTTTTTGGCTCGTCCCTTCATTCTATTCTTATTACTTGTTCTTTTCTTTCTTCCATTCACTTTCTTTTTTCCACCACCTTCCTCATCCACACACTTTCTTCACCTCTCTCTCCCAACAACACTTTTTCTCTCTTTCGTCCGCTCTTATTTCACTGCACTCTAATTTCAAATGCTGTACATTTTACCACCTTTCTACACATACTACATTTCCTATCTTCGTCCTTACACCAGTACTTATTTTTATTTTCTTCGTTTCCTACTTTAAATCTTGTAATTATTCTTTTATCTTCCAATGCCATTCTTCCGGTTATGTCTATCGAATTTTCCATCTTATTAATTCTTTATACTTCGTGTTGTATTTTCCTTCTCTAATTTTGCTCTTTTTTCTTGAGCCGGTGTGTCTCTATCTCTGTGTACTATTTCTTCTTCCATACTTCTTCCCCAATGTCTTATCTTTTTATTTCTTCCTTGCATATCCTCCTCTTTCATAATATCTTCTTCTAGAACTTCACCATATTTTATCTCTTGCTCCTCTACTTCCTTCCAACATAATATCTTATTTTCTTTCTTGCTTTCCACCTTTTTTTAATACCGTATTGCCCTTTTCCTGTCTGTATCCTTATTTTTCCAGTTTACATTCTTCTTCGACTATATAACCTGGGGTTTCCTTCTCAAACCTAGTGTCCACTTCCAATACATTTCCTGTATCTTCTCCAGTTTCTCCTATTCTCTACATCCCCACACCTCTGCTCAATACTTCAACACAACTTTTACTATTCTCTTAAATATCCATCTTCTTTGCTCCAAGTTTTTCGCAAATATTCTTTCGCCTATACCCCATACCTCCCTTATTATTTATTTCCTTTTTTTCTAGATCCTTAATCTGGTCTTCGTCCTTGTTGTCGTACCTCACCATATACCTTAGATATTTATACTTGTCTACCATACCTATCTTTTCCTCTCCCCACTTCCATTTCCTCCTTTTATTCTACCTTTTTCTTTTTAAACTTCATAATTTTTGTTTTTTCTACATTTAATTCTAATTTCTTGTTTTCCAAATATCCATTTATCACTTTTATCATTCCTTTCATTTCCTCCTTTGTTTTTCCAAGACCACGATATCATCTGCGTAGGCTAGAACCCACACATTTCTTCTTTCCACCACTATCCCTCCTACCTGCTGTCCTTTAATTTCTTCTTCCTAGTTTCTTACATACAAAGAAAATAAACCAGGGCTCAGTGGACATTCCTGTCTCAACCCTTTTCCTATCCTAAACTCTCTTCCCAGCTTTTTCCCTACTCTCGTTCTGCACCTTGTTTCTTTATATATTTCTTCTATTGCATCTATTAAATCTTATTCCAGCCTTTTAAGTTTTCCTACAACAATCCTCTTTCCACCTTATCAAAAGCTAACCTTACACACTGCTCCTGTATTCCATCTGTGCTTTTTTTTTTAATCTTATTTATCGCTTCTTCCATCTCCTCCTTTTAATCCCTCCTTCTCTTATTTTCTTATTTTGCCTTTTATCTTCTTTTTTCCTTTGATTCTATGTTCACCCCTTTCAATAACTTCTTACAATGTTGCTCCCATTTTTCTCCTTTTATTTTAACTCCGCTCTTTTTCCTTTCTTTTTCTGGCACTCTGGATTCCACCATTCATTTCTTTCTCTAAATTTTCTGTTCTCACTCTATACTTTCTCTTTTTGTTGCTTCCTCCATTTCTTTTATTATCTTGTTTATCTCCTCCTCTATTCCTCCTTCTAAACTTTGTCCTTCCTCCATCTTTTCTTTCTATTTCTATATTTTCTTCCGTCTATAACTTCATCTCTCTCCTCCTCTCTTGTTTTTCTGTCTCATTTTTTTTCCCACCAAGGTCACTTCTAACGGTTGATGATCAGAATCTTTACTTTTACCAATTTTAAACTTTACTATGTCTTCCATCTCAAAGGAATAATAACAACAATCAATTGTTACAATATTTATATGCAGAAAGCACGAAAGATTTCTGTTTTTCGTTTTCTTTCAAGTGTCGATAGATAACTGCACCATATTGCCTTCTTCCTTAGTACGCCATTGCATTTCCGCGAAATTTGACGCGTCACTTGCCTTCTTGAAGTCTGTACTGCGGTTTTGGCGCGTTCAGGTAATTAATGCGCAATTATCTTTTTCAAACAGGTCTTTCAAAGGATTAATTGGGCGGCGGAGGAACGCTTTGACTTACTAGAATAGTTCAAAGCAGTAAACTGCACCCTAAATGTGGGTGTTAATTATTATAAAGTATATACAGGGTGTCCAAAAACTCTTCTGACAAACGAAGACCGGAGATTCCTCAGATAATTTTAAGACAATTTAACCCAATTCACCTAGTCCGAAAATGCTTCCTAAGGGCGCTTTGTAAATAGTTTTTTTAAAATACCTCCAGAACGCTTCTACTTAGAAAAGCAAAAACTGGTATGCTTGTTTAGCCTTCAGAGAGGAATCGATTCCATCAATTGCGAATTTCTAGTACCGGTCATAGGCGTCCGTTTTGGGTAGGTCAACGGTTATTTTAACGCATAAATTTTTTGTCTTTAACTTTTAAGCATTTGTGACACTAGATTATTAAATTTTCAAGTATTCTAGTACTAAAAGGTACTCTTACTTTAATTCATTAGGATACACCGTTTTCTAGAAAAATGGATTTGAAAATTTTTTGTTTTTTGTCATTAAAGTTAAATTTATATTTTTTGCACTAGTTGGCTCTGAACTGCCAACAAAAGTAAAACCTACGTTTTTCATTGTCAAATTGTTGTCAGTTCGCGAAGTTTATCTTTTAATTTTTTACTTTACCAAGCGCCATCTTCAAAGAGCTCTAGCTCCCTTAGGAAGCATTTTCGGACTAGGTGAATTGGGTTAAATTGTCTTAAAATTATCTGAGGAATCTCCGGTCTTCGTTTGTTAGGAGAGTTTCTGGACACCCTGTATAAATATCTACTTATATTAAATGTTGAAATCTTATTCTCTGATTTATAGGTTGAGCCTTAGCTTGTTGGTTTTCTGCTTCAAGCCTCCAGTACTTTTCAATTAACACAAATCAATCAATTAAGACATTTTCCGTATATTACAATAATCTTTACAACCTGCGACGCTCTTCGACGAATTGTTCTGCCGGGTATATGCGGAATTGTCGTTTTGTTATCTTTTTTTATATCATTTAACATCTATCTAAATCTATCATTTGAAGTGCTCGTGCTCACTACTCCATTTTTTATTTGTTTTCACTGTAACAATAATAAGCAATTAAAAATGTTACATTCAATAATTAATTGTTCGGACGCTTTATTTATTTATTTACCCGTATGGTACATTTTTAATATTGTATTGTGATGTAAGTGTTATGTCTGGTATTTCGATTTGAAATCGCCCTATTTAAACAACATGGAGTTGCATTTTCAATGGCCTGTTCTAATGCAATTTACTGTTGGTAAATGGTAGCTGTAGGAACCCTGAATGATATATTTTGTCCAAGCAAAGCAGAAAAATCAATATCATTTCTTAGAATTTTAAACAAAAGGATGAGCTCAGCATTTACTCGTCTACCTTCCAAAGAAATCAAACCGAAATAACTCTCGATCCTCCCGTATGGTTTTCTTTCCCATAATAGGCCAATCTTCTCAAAATGTATGTTGAAGCCTTCCAAGCTTATTAATGAGTGACCTCTCTACATAGGGGGATTAGACTGGGGATTATACTCTAAGTGTGGACGAACAAACGCGGTGTAGAGAACCTTACGATTCAAAACGTTACTTAGGAACTCAAACCTAATGCTTTGAGAGCTATTTTACATACACACGCAATGTGATCAATAAACGTAAGCTTTGTGTCAAAAGAACACCCAAATCCCTCACCCACATGACACGAGAGAATTTTTACCTGACTAGTTGTACTCCAATATCTGCGGAGAGATACATCTATGAAAGCATTTTTCTAGTTTAGTAACGTTACACCATTAAAAGAGATCATCAAGGCTTCTTGCAAGATCAAGTTATCTTGCAATGCACGCGAAATGAACCTAAATCACTATCATTAATGAATATAAAAACATCAGAGGACCAAGATGAGACCCCTGAGCTACACCGGATGTAGTATTGAAAAACCTTGAATTTATTTTAACAGGTAGCTCCTTCCCAACAAGTAGCTCTCTAACCAGCAAAACATAGCTCCACCACCACAAACAACAATTTCCAGAACTAAGTGTATGTCTACACTAAAGTCAGTGTCTATTTGATCTCTTACTAAACTGATCGAGAATATATTGTTCAAAAAGCAAGAGGTTAGTTAATGTAGGCCTACCAGGCGCAAAACCATTTCTGCACTGATATAATTGAATCACTTATTTGAGAAACCCGACAAGTCCCATAAACAGATAATAATCCATCGAATGCTGGATATATCGAGTTTTAAAAGTAAATGTAATCTTTGTTACCGTGCAGGAGCTGCCTGGATTTGTCTAGTTCTTAAAGCTAACGATGCGCTTGTCTAGCCCGCTGACTCTTTTATCCTAATGCTTTAATGGCATCTCGGATATACAAAAAAGGTAGATACACAGAGTTAACATTGACTAAAATCCTGCCCAAAGACGATCCCCAATTCCTCATACCATCATTGTTATTAGCCATAGTAATAGCTCTTGAGAAGGTATCAGCAAACAGGGCAGCAGGTTGTAGTGACCATCAAGTAGGAATCTAGCAGTTGGATGCGCCTCTACCAGAAACTCGATTACTGCACAGTAAACTTCGTAGCATTGGAAATTTGAAGAAATATAAACAGTTCTTTAACTTACTACAATTTTTAAAATTTAATTCAAATACAGCCTTGGCTGCACTTCCGTCAGATTCTTTTCGTTGTTCGACTACTTCTTTTCTTCTCGCCAATATGGCGCCAACCATTTCTGAAACAACGTCCACCTTTGTTCGTTGTAAATGATGGTGCTCAGCCTCGCGGGTCCATCCCGTCGCTCGACATCCAGAGCGTTAAGGTTTCTGCAGAAGTTTCTACACGGGCTATCCTATTCTACACGGGCGTTAAACGTACCATACCCGGTTGAGACACATCTCTACTCCCATGATGCTTCGATCCACGGGTAATCCATAAATCGGGCGATGTTCCGAACGAACCTATAAGTCACCCGCCCAAATAATTTGGGAAAGAACCTATCATCTCCTTAATATTTTGTAAGATTTTGTGGATCACACGCTCTTTGAGGCCTCCTCTCTCCTTGTTGCGGGAGACTACTCGCTCTGACAAGCCGAACTCCTCGCTCAAAGTTTTGATAACTCTGTCTTAATTGTTTTAATAGATTTTGCTTTCCTGAAACAAATATTGTTCATTTTGTAAAGTTTTAAGATTATTATTAAGAATTTTACCTGTACGACCTATATGATAATGGTTCAGTAGCGATAAGAACTTCGAACTGTAGAAAACTTCGATTTATGGTGAAAATGTGCACCTATATACAAACAATTAAATTAGTGAGATAATTAACGAGATAACAATTTATAGACATTTTAAAGGATTTTGAAGACCGGAAAATCAAGAAAAACCTGAATAATTGACAAAATATAATTTAAAGGTCCTATGACGTCAAAACACGTCACGATTACACCGAATTTTAAATTGAGAATAACACTAAAAATTGTTTGAGGCGTAGTAATTTGGTTAATGTTGATGGACATACAATAGAGTCCTTCTAGGTAGAGGTGGGATACATAAAAAACAACTCAGTTGATTGTAATTAGAGCTTAATTTTAATAAACACGAGGTTATTAATTTGAAAAGGTGTATACATGTTGGACCATGCGCTCATGTACAAATTATTTGAATGATTATTAGAAATTAAATGTTGTTCTGTTGTCTCGTGTGAGGAAAACGAACTTAAAAAACAGACAAAACGAGTAATAAATTGTAGTTGTCATTTAACAACTTTAGAGAATTAGCGGATGCTATGTGATTTTAATCAATTTAATATTTTCAATTATAAAGATTTTAATAAGTTTCTTAAAGAAATCGAATTACATGCATATTTTAAAAAGGCGAGTCACATTAAATTTTCATATGAGCATGATAAAAAAATTAATGTCGACCCTGAGATAAAATTTTGTTTTACACAAATGTTTTTTTTTAGAAATTTTAGTTCTTATTAGAAATCAGTGGACTTTTTAGAGCTGACCATAAAAATTCTGTTTAGGTTTAGAAAAGGACAAAAACATTCGCAAAACTTTTCTTCAAATTAAACTGAAAAATGAAGACATATTATGTTTGTTTCCTGGCTGTTGTATTGGAACGTTATTTGGGAACTTTTGGAAGAGAGTATGTTCAAGAAGCTCAACAACTATCTCACTCTTAATATGTAGATAGGGTGTGTCACCGCCGAGAAAAATTCATCACAACAGTTACAAATATAATGGCAACGGGAAAATTAGAACTATGCCAGTGGATGTGGGGGCAGAAAAATGATAATATTTTGCCTGTAGTTTCAGTTCAGGCATGGTTCGAGCACTTTAATGAAAACATGATTTTTCCGTGCTCTTAAAAAATAAAAAAATTGTTATTTTAATGACACTTGGGTCGCCTAGCTACTTGCTATCCGGGAGGAGTATTAAGCCGTCGCCTAGTTGCCATTAGTAAATGAAAATAGACTTCTGCAACTTTTACACATCTGTTTGTTGGTAAGGTTGCTTTAGTAGATTACTAAATTAAAGCTAAATATGGATCCGTCCCCCTTCGAATTTTGAAACACTGATTTTGCCATGTTATAGTAGGAATCGTCAGTACTTTTATATACTCAAAAAACATGTATCGCAAAACCATATCGGTGACTATGATCAGCGGATTAAACGTACTAAGTGTTTGAAATCCGGTAGCAATTAACCCAAAATATTTTCAGTATCTCTATATGATTTTTGCCGTTATATTGTATGTATTCATGACTGTTCTTTCAGAAATGTTTGATTTTTGATTTAACCCTACATTTTGACGCAAATTGTAACTACAATAGCCAGCTCGACCCTGTTTGAGCAACGGACACTCCAAAAGCTCCATCGATTGTGGGACAATCATAAAACGCAGATGTCATTCCTCTTTAAAGAAACTTTTGGTGACATTGTTTTGTCCACGCGATGAGTGAGCCCATGCTTTTGACTGGGAAGCGATATCCATGCCAAAAAGCTCTCAACTGTCAATAAACAAAAGCAAAAATGGGACACAGAAGTCTGCCGTCAACAAAGGAACGTGGTCTATCGGTCCAGTCTAAGTTACGATATAATAATGTGCTTAACTTATTTGGTGGTGAACAACTTCTCCCAAGTAGTCATTCTCAAACAGCTTGAAAACGTCGTCAAAACTACAATAAGTCAATGGGCGTTTCACGTGAGACAAGTTCACATACCCCGGTAATACTAATGATAAATAATTATTAGTAATTATTAATGATATGGTTAGGTAACAGGAATTTACTAGATATTTAGTAATCATAAATGATTATGTTGGGTTTTGTTAAGTTATGATAAATATCAGACATTCTCAGGTTTTTCAAACTACTTAATATTTTATGGGTTATTCATGAGTGGTCTATGCAAGCTTCCTAAATGATGGGTGGTGAAGAAATAATCGACGTTCAAGTTTGGAAAAAGAAAATTCAATAGAGGGAAAATAGTCGTTGGTACTTGGGTTTTGGTGGCGTGAAGAGGGGAAGCAACAAGATGTTTATAATACCGGTGAACAGCGTGTCCCGTGAGACTTTGCTCTCTATAATTAAACAGTGGATAAGACCTGACAGTAAAATTATTTCGGATTGCTAACGTGCCTATCAAGAATCAAGAAGAATACACACACCAGACTATGAATCACTTGAAACGTTTTGTAGATCGCGTGAACAAGACCCACACAAATCAAATTGAGAGACCTTGGACGCACGCAAAAGGTTCGTGCCGAAGGCTGGTCGTCGCGATTCATATTTCTCTGAATGTCTGGCACACTTTATGCTCCACAAGAGTCTCACCCAGATGAGTTGTACTTAACCTTAGAAGAGAGGAATGATGATGTTTTTTGATCAGTTTGTCAATGTTAAGATAAAATCGCTTTATTTATGTGGTTTGCGATGCTATGTTTACTTGGTTTATATGAAAGTACTCGACGAGTACTATAGCCTGGTGACAACCGTGTTTCAAAATTCGAAGGGGGACGATTCTGAATTGAGCTATAGTGAACAGATTTGTGATGTGGTGGCCTTCGGCAGTTGCCACAAGGGGCCCTAAGACGAAAGATTAACCTATTCTGAGCCTTCGTGTGCCTATTTATCAACAAAGGAAACTACCCAACCTTTAAAATTTTGACGTAATTGACAATGGTTGTCAGTGTCGAAATTACCAAAATTCAATTTGTAGTAGTAATGATGTAATGAGTCAAAACGAATCCGTCTTGACTCAAGAGCAATTGAGGCAAGAATGTATCGATAACTTCTACCTCATCGCAACAATACAAGGACGCTTCGCTTACCTGCTAATGTCAATTCACGCCGTAAATCCCTCGATGCTCATATCGTAGGTACACCTTTTACCAATCCCGTTAACAATTACAGCTTCAATAGGTTACTAGGGAGTCAATCCGGGGCCGTTCCTGTTCAAGAATATGATGTACGGTCTGGCCGTGCATTTGCATTCAGACCGCACATGCAATTGCTCGGCGGTATTCACAGAACGATCTTTAGGTAAGTGGGATGATTCGGGAGAATGCTGCGATCAGGCGCTGTGGTTTCAGCGTGTTGGGATCTGTGATGTTTAATAGCATGACGATGATGGTGTATGAGTGGCTCGTGAAAACACTGCCTAAGGATCGTCCGTATTTGTTGACGTTTGCCGGATTCGCCACCGGAAGAATCCTCATGGTGTATTTTTGGCGTATTTATACCACGTGGACACGCGGAGCGTAGCCGGGCGCAACCTCAGAAGGGATTTGAATTACGAGACCATGTATTTGTGACGAATTAAAACGTGCACGTATTTACAATTTTATATTTATAAGATTAGTGTTTTATTTATAACAAAAAAAATAGGTAATAAATACAACGTAACGTAATAAATACTAGATCGGTGTATATGTTGCCAGAAATTCCTGGCGCGACCGACTGCGTATATACAGGAGATAAAAATAATGACTAAGTCAGTTTGACTCAGAGCTGCAATAACAACGATCGTTGTATTTAATATTCCTAATGTAATCACAATTGGATGCAGTTTTTACAAAAAACCTTCAATGGAAATGATGCGTGTCCGAATGCGTGTCGGATCCTCCGTGGCTGTGTTCGTGCCCAGCTGCAACAAAAAACAGAAATTTTAACAACGCCTTCAGCACATTATTTTGTGATTGTGCCAAAACTGAATGTTTCGCACAATCTGAGGAATTCGCGCTCCAGATACCTAAGAACTGGAACGTATTAATCATTGTGAACTGATTTTAGTATATTGAATTATCAAGGGCATCGACCGCGCAATTGAGAATAAATCAATTCTATCTAATAAATATAAACGTTAAGTTATATACTTTGGAATGTTTCGAAATTTCACGGCGCCATCTATCCGCCCGAAAAAAAATATAACGTCGCGACGATTGATCGCGTGCAACATCCGCAATTGGGCATCAAGGTTATCAAGATTCTTACAAACAATTCGACGAGAAGTAATAAGCAGGATGTAACAGAGTCGTAAAATCACAATTAAATTTGTTTGTTCCACACGAATTAATCGAAATTGTTCGCACAATTATTAAAGAATTTTTTGTCCCGAAACAATGAACGCTAATTAGAAAAAAACCTGTCAATTACACGTACGTGGAAATTCCTTAATACCGCTCATTGTTCTCGTCCACACCAGGAAATGCAAAACGACCTTGTTGCACGAAAGTGAAAATAAAGTGAAAAAAATTAGAAACCTTCGGTTTCGAAAATGTGGTCGTCGCTTTCCATTTGGAACTTTTGTTAAAGATGCTTTAATGTGAGCTTAATGAAATGGAAAAAGAACAAATTATTATTAATAGATAGTGAAAGTGAGTTCAATGTCAACTCGTTTAGTAATTGAACGGATAATTAAATTAATTAACAATGCTCTGTTCACCGAATTACCTAATTCCGTCTGGGTTCGATTTTGCAATGCAATACAAAATTCAAATTATAACAATTTTCGTTCAATCCTGGCGTCGAAATTGGCGTTGGGATATTGTGTCAAACAAATTCGGGTTAGGAATCGTACAATGTCAACGCCAACTTCGAGCCGGATTTTAAAAACACACGTTACTATGGTGAATCGGTAATCAATTTCTTCGAGTTTAGCGACATAAAACTATCAGAAAATCAACAACCGCAACACATTGAAATCAAACACTACAAAAAAACTATAATATACAAGATGAAGCAGTAGTAAACCACAGTTAAACATATACCAGATGAGTCATAACTCGAGGGACAAAAAATCTAAGATGAAATTTTGCTTTGTTAAAAAGAAATTTGATTTTTAAATTCAATCAAGTATGTATGTACCTGAAATCTGTTAATTAAAAAGTGTCAAAAATCAACATTGACAATGGAAAATTAAATAATAAATCTTGGAAAACAAATAAACAAAATAAATAAATCTAGTTGGCAACCCCCAGATGCATAGGGGAAAGACCCTGCAGGCAGAACGGAACACCTATTTTTTCTTATGTCTGTATCGCCATCTATCCGTAGTGAGTGAATGTAAAATGTAATACAGGTAGGCAACGTCGGACACTGGGTTAGCGACGAGCAGACGTGGCGTAACTTTTTAATAAATTTTTATTAATATAATTTGATGTAAATTTGTTATTTCTATGCTTGCTGTACTTTTCTCTCATACAGTGCCGAGAATAACCGACTTTACCTGTTGCAATAGTAAGGTCTTAACTTCCAAGAACCTATTTTACAATGTTAGTGCATGTTGACATAACCTCATAACAACCATGTTTTGTTGAATATATTGAAAGGACTAAATGGACCGGGCACAACATGGATCGTTATGCCTTCTCATGGGCCATTTTACTTTCTTCAACAAAAAACGACTTGTATTTTTATTTCACGTCTTCAGATGGTTAGCAACTATAAAAGGAAGTCGAACAGACAGACATGGTCTAAGGATTCAATGAAATTGATTGTTGAAATAGTATTTAGCAAAGCGTTAAGACTTCGAAAGGTTTCTGAAACATATGACATCCCAAGAACAACATTAAAGCACAGAGTTCAGTTGTATAGAATAAACGAAAATATTGATAAGCAACAACAAAGAAGATAAGTTGTTTTGCTACTGTATTTAGTAATGAACAGAAAGAAGAGCTGGCAACTTACGTCAAAAATATGGAATCTTGGTTGTTTGGCTTCACAATCAAAGATCTAATATCTTTAGTTTAGCAGGAAAAAATCGTATAAAACATAACTTTGACAATGACACAAAATGGCCGGCAGATATTGGCTTGCAAAATCCTGAAACAAAAGACTCTATTTTCTAAAAACCAGAAGCCACTTTGGCTGCTAGGGCAGTGGGTTTAATCCAGTTGCAATTGAAACTTTTTCTTGATTTTTTCATTAGTTGACGACCGAAAAGATTTTTAACGTTAATGAAACTGGTATGACCACTGCCAGTCCTCATCAAAAATAATTGGTACCAAATTGGATTATTAACATTCGCTGAGCGAGGTCAACTAGTCACCATTGTGTGCTGGTTTAGTGCTGATGAGTCATACATGCCGTATCTACGTAAAAGATTTAAACCAAAGTTGATGAACAATGCCCCTAGAGAATCCTAGGTGGAATGCCATGAGATTGGTTTGAATACAGAAGAACCTTTTTACAAAATGGTTTTAGAAGTTTATTACATTTTCAAAAGCTTCTAAAGACACTCCAGTGTTGTTACTCTTGTATGGCCATTCAAGGCACACCCAAAATTTAGATGCAATTAACTTGACTAGTAAGCACGGTGTGCATATCCTTTTGTTTCCGCCACATTGCACCCACCGCCTCCAACCGCTAGATGTGAGCTTTATAAAACCGTTTTCTGCATATTATAGAGATGCTGCAAATAAATGAATAAGAACTAACCCAGGCAGAATAATTACGCAATTTAAAATTGCAAAAGTTGTAGGCAATGCATTTTATAAAGCTGCTACTATTCCGACAGCACATAATGCTTTTTGGGCAACAGAACATGGCCACCTGACTAAGGCATTTTTACAAAAGCTGATTTTCTAGCAGCAGACACCACTAATATTGGCGTCAGGAGGAAGAAAATATCGTAGAAGAACCTCGCCCTTCTTGTTCAAAATTGTTATCTCGAGAAAATATAGTTTTAAGACAACATAAAGAAACTAAATCTGATGACGAATCACTTAGTCAGCCTTGACTTCATGAAGTGATTCTTCGTACATCAAGCAATTTTCTTGTTCACCTGCACAAATCAATAACCAAAAACAAAGGTACACGCAAGAGGGGTAAAACTGCTGTTATTACCTGATCGCCATATTGTAAAAATTGGGAACTTCATAGATGCAAAGCAAGTTAAGAAAATTGAGTTTAATAACCCGGAGCAAGGACATTAAATGGAAAACCAAAGAGACTGTTACCAAGGACTTAAATGTAAATCAGGATTCTTCTGATGTTAAGATAGTGACGTAGACTGTTTATATTACAAATATTTATATTCAAAGTCTCACAAAGGTTGGATCCAGTGTTCTCAATGCAAGAAATGGAGCACACTTTTTGGCGTGGTTGAAGGGGAGGAGAAAGGTTGCTTTTTTTGTTTGTGAAACCCCCAAAGTTAGATATTTTCTTAGGGTCCATTTTGCCTTCTCAGTGGTGTCATTTTACCTTCACGTTCGGGCAGTATGGACCAAAAGCGTTTTTAATTTTTATTTTTTTAATCTAACTGATGTTTATACAAGAAGAATTGTTACTTGATTTTAATTTATAAAGTTATAGTTCTCTTAAAAATAAAAATTTCCTTAGCAGTGCCGTTTTGCCTTCTGTTCCCCTACTTAGAAATTCTTAATTCAAATACATACTAGAAATTCTTCTCCTTAACAAAGCGAAATTTCAAAAAAGTTTTTCTTCAAGTATGCCATTACATAGCCGAGCTGATAATGTTTAAGTGCCACTTCATTGCCACGACACTGTCAGCAGCGCTTAAGTACTTAAGCGCCGCCGACAGATAACTTGCAACAATATGATCAATAATTTAATTTTGTCAAAAAGTATTATTTAGATATTTTAGTTACAATTTAATTACTAGCTGAATTGTACAATTATTACAAAGCAAAGGGATTTGCTGTATAAAATTCCTTGCTGTTTATATGGCTGTTTTGTTTTTTTTTTTGTTTTTGAAGAAAAAATAGTACATTTTATGCGGAGATTAAGTGGTTTTTGTGCTTCGGTTGTTTTGTCTGCCTTTAATCTAATATCCTCAGCACAAAAAGCATCACTTAAGTGCAATTTCATATTAGAATTCAACGCAAGAAGTGTGATTTTTGACTCACCCTGTATATTTGCAACACCTTAATAAAACATCAGTACTATATAAGAATACCGAAATAACTTTAGACCACGATACACCTTTTTCGTGAATAGCATACATTGTAAAAAATTCTAGAGATAGATAAGATTCTAGAACTTTGAAGCAATAAGAACAACGAAACATCTTTCAATTATCACGATCTGTAAAAATTAAAAAAATGGTACTTGTACCCAAAAACACCTTTTTCAAAGTATTTGTGGAAAATTTCTAGAACCTCCAAAAATTATTTGTTGTGTACATTACTTTTCAAAATATAACTTTTTTGTAATTTAAATTTTATTAACTTTAAGATTCAAAAATAAAAAAAACTTTAACTCATAAAACATGGAATAGCAAAAATTTGAAAAAAAGTATCAAGGAAATAGAAAATTATTTAGTACCTCTAAACGACTTTCGAAATGTGAACCCTATTTTCCATAAAATATTTTAAATTTTATTAAATTTGAGTTTTAAGCAGTAAAAATTGACTTCTCGAACCACAGAACACCTTTCGAAATAAAGCTGGGCTGTACACCAATTCAAAAGTAAATTAATTATATTCTAAATTCAAAATTTAAAGCAATAGGAAAATTACTTGTACCCAAAATACAAATTTTTAATGAAACAATAGAAAAATGACTTAGTACCACCAAACACCTTTTTTAAAGTATGTGTGGAAATTTTGTAGAATCTTCAATAAATCACCGATATGTTCACTACTTTCCAAAATATAACCGCTTTTTGCTATTTTAAAATTTATAAGGATTGAGATTTGAGAATTAAAAACTTACAAAACACCTTTCAACAACTACGGTCTGGAACAGGACAAATAGATAACAGATTATTGAGATGTACACCAGCAAACACAATAACTGATTTTAAAAAAATATATGAAGTTTTGGTTTCAAACAATAAGAAAATTCTTGAGTGCCACAAAACACCTTTCAGCGAAAACTTTCAGGAATAACACCTTTTCCAAAGTATGTGTGGAAATTTTGTAGACTCTTCAATAAATCACCTATACGTTCACTACTTTCCAAAATATATAACCGCTTTTTGTATTTTAAAATTTATAAGGATTAAGATTTGAGAAAACTCACAAAACACCATTCAACAACTACGGTCTGAAACAGCACAAATAGATCCACAATAACTGATTTAAAAAAATATTATGAAGTTTTTGTTTCAAGAAAGAAGAAAACTCTTGGATGCCACAAAACACCTTTCAGCGAAAACTACATTAAAAAATAACGAGTTTCTTTTATATTTTAAATTTTTAATGTTTAAGTTTCCAGAAATACAAAAAATTACATAAACACCATTCAACCAATACGGTTTGAAACGGATTAATTCATAAAAATTTCGAAAGATGGTTAAGTTTCAAGCAATAAGAAAATACTTGGGTACCACAAAACACCTTTCAGTGAGAACTGTCACGAATAGTACACGTTTGTAGTAATTTCGAAAAATGGCGGGTATGCAAACCACTTAAAAAATAACAAATTTCTTTTATATTTAAATTTTATAATGTTTACGTTTCAAGAGATAATTAAAAATGAATTGCGACAATAAAACAATGGCCAAGGTCAATAGTAGTAAAATTAATTAAAAAAATTGAAAGTATGAGAATTATTGATTTTTTCTTTAATATTTTAAATTTTATAAAATTTTAGCCTCGAACAATAAGAAAATGACATAGAACCACCAAACACCAATAAATTTACAAATATCAAGCAATAAAAAATTACTTGTACTCAAAAACACCTTTTCCAAAGTATTTGTGAAAATTTTGTAGAATCTTCGAAAAATATGACTAATTTTTTTAAAATGTTATAACATCTCGTGTTTTACGCTTAACACGTAGCATTGTTGTTGTTGTAAATTTAGTATATTGTTATCGTCAAAAGATTTATTGTTACTATTCTTATCGTTTGCTTTTCCGCATTCACTATCGCGAAGTGATTAAACGCAGCCGGATCGTATTACACTGTTAAGAGATTATTTATTTTAACACGTGCAGTTCTTATAATTCTATATAAATAAATACACACAATTAATATTGCACGTTATAATTTATATCAACTCGAATTCAATGACAACTTAGAAGTGATCAAGAACTGCATGACTACGTTTTTATAGTTGTAGAATAATATTGTAGAAGATAATCGAAAGTTCTGGTGATTGTGGAATCTTCGATAATTCTTATTTATTCTTGTAACTCCACTGGCGTAACAATATGATTAAAAGTTGGTGTGTTTAAACGTCGATGTGATTAAACGTCGGAATGTCTAAGTATAGGTGTGATTAGATGTCGGTGTGATTATATGTTTACCATCCAGTCTTGCATCAGTGCAAAACTAAGTAGTCTAAACATAATGCCTTAATATTCAAAATTATCCTAAACAATTTTTGTTCTGTCTAATATAAAACTTGCAGTTTTGGCACCCTGTATATATTAGTAATGTGCAGTTTGATAATAAAAGTGTGTGTGAGTGATTTTCAAATATCGACTTTACATCCAGTCGGGTTTTGAAACAAAAATTTGATTGATTTTGAAATTCTGATTTTACACAAGGTGGAGAATAAAAAACCAACCCTTGCAAAACATAATTTAAAATTAAAAACCAATTTGTATACAATACAATACAACTTTCAAAAATTGCATGTTGAGACACTTTGGTGAACTTTTTAAAGTTACACGAATAGAAAGAAAGAAAGTAACATATACAGTGTCATTCAGAAAAGAGGGGCATTTAACAATTTTTTATCTTGTTATTTACAAAAAAAAATTAAACAGTGTTTTAATTGTGATGGTTGCAACTATGTCATGGTACTATTTCATTTCCGATTTAAATATTTAGAAACGGGAACAACTGTTTTTTTAAATGACACTATATAAATTTTGACATTTTAGAATCCGCATTTTTTTTTGTTTAATAAAAAATTGTATGTATATTGTTAAATTGAAAATATTCTATAATTAACCAATTTTTTAATATTTAAAAGATTTAGCATCAATGCTTAAAGCTTCGGTATTAAAAAAATAATGCAACGTAGAGGAGAAGCATCCACTAGTGTGCCGTCGTACACAGGTGTGGATTTTAGATGAATCCCTGGTCCAAATAGAGCAGAAAAAGCGAGTCAAGCAGACTGATCGTTGACCAATACACCCTGAGTAGAAGTGGAAAGCATACTAAAATTCTGTGGCTGCAGAAATAAAAGGGGCTGCACAACGGCACGAATTAAGAATCTGTATACAAAATTTATCGTCTCAGTGGAAAGAGGTAATTCACAAATGAGAATATACAAAAATCGAATGGAGATTTCGTCAACACAGGAGCTGAACCGACGAACAGCTTTACATCAATGAGGAAGCTGCAGGAAGGAAGAGATCAAGACTGCACTAAAATTACTAAAGAACTAGGTTAGATAGTGTAGTAGCTGAGGCCATCAAGGCCGGCAGCACTATGCTTACTGAGCAGAGATATACTCCTATTCCACCTCGTCGGTCGGACTGAGCACATCAGATCAGCATGTAAGTAGGTGGCCATCGTACCCACTCTAAAAAAAGGAGACAACAGAGACATCAAGAGCTACCGTGGCATTAGCCTGCTCTCTGTGCGTGGAAAAGTTTGTATGCGCATCATCCAGCTGGCACTCGAAAAACACCGGAAATCCACAGGCAAAGTGGTCTCATTTCTTTGTTATTATTCAATAAGGCGGTGGATGTAGTGATGCGTAAAGCATTCCACGGAAGACAAGGCGTGCAGAGCAGTGAACACCACTTCCTCACTGATCTCATATTCGCAGACGATAGTTCATTCTTCGTGGAGAGCGATGATGAGGCCACTGACATTCTATACGACATTTCATATAGGCTGCTGGCTCAACATTAACTTGGGCAAAATCATCGAAACCTTCACCAGAGATGAATGATTCATAAGCTTACAGAGCTCAAATATCAGTGAAGAAATCCAAAAACGCAAGCTAAAGTGGTTTGGACAACCTTAGAGACATTCGTCGACCAACGACATCCACAGCAACGTATTGGCTTCGGGAACGCCCCCAACCAAGCGCCCGCTAAGGAATCGAGAAGAAGAACCATACTAACGCTTTAGGAAGAGATTATAAAAGAATTGGTACCAAAAATTTTAGAAAAAATCTACTTTTACAAATCTATGGTATCCACCAAAAAATTGTTTTAAACAAAAAATAACAATTTCGTAAGCTTTTAAAATTTCTTTTAGAATTTTGAAAAAATCATCAATTACTCATAAGCTTAAAAATACCCAGAAAGATAAAAAAGTATTTTCCAAACAAAATTTAGATCGATCTATTAATAATTAAAAAATGTACATAATACTCGAAAACACTTAAACATTCAGGCCCGTTTGGCTGTATCCATTATGACCCAAATCTACAGTATTATTTGCAATAAATACGAAATGTTTAATTAAACAAACAGTGTAAAATCAAATTAGAAATATTTTTAAAAAATAATTTAAGATAACTTGCAATGTCATTGGATTGATAAATTATACCCAAAATAATAATAAAAATTAAGTCAAAATTTAAAAAAGTAGTTTTTAAGATATCGTGCTTTTTCTTAAAATAATTAATTTGTTATTTATTAAAGAAAAAAAATTTAAACAAACTTGTGTAAAATTAAGATAGACACATTTTTATTTGAAAAAAAATTATGATAAGAATATTTTTGAATAAATTCTAAAACAAATAATCTTTAGGAACAGCCACTTATACTTAATCGTAGCAAGCAGTTAGCCCGAAATCGTTTAGCCCCAAAGGATCTGTTGTCCCAGAGATACTTAGCTCCGGGATCGCCTAGTCCCGGATCACGAATCCCCGGAATCGCTCTAACCCCGATATACTTTATCCCCCGACAGTCAATCAGCCCCGACACCTAAACCCTTTAAAATAAGATTTTTAATTGCTATTGCTATTACCATTTTCAAGCACAAATACAAGTTTGACTTGGAAATAGGTTAGGTTTTTTGTTTTAACCGGTTAACAGCGTTGGTTGGGAGGTTACACTTATCACATATTCTTTCTTTAAAAAAATTACACCCATATTGACAATATACAATATAAAAACAAATTGCAAATAATAATTATTAAAACAAACGATTGTTTCACGTAATATTTGTTTCAACCCATTTTAAATTGTTTTCTTGTAATCAATAGCGTTAGTTGGGAAGTTACAGTTATTACAATTACTTTCTTTTAAAAAAAACAAAAATTGATCCTAGTGGTCTCGGGGACAGCAAATCCTTCGGAATTAAAAATTTTCGGGGCTAACTAACTAGAACGATACCAAATAAATAATGAGTACAAATAGAGTGTTGAAGACTTAAAAAAATTTATCGGATAAAAAATTGTTAAAATTAAATTTAAATCAAACAATGCATATATAAGAAAACACTAAAAATTCCAATGTTTAAATTGATGTTTTGGACGACTTGCGTTGAAAAGTGAAATAAAAACAAAAAAAAATACGAGTGAAAATTGTGGAAAATGTAATTTTTGCTTTCAGAACTTTATTTTATACAAGGTTGACAGATTCGTAAAATACCCAATACCTATCCTACAATGCATGGATAAACCAAAATAAAATTGCGTTTTAGATAAAAAAATTGTTCAAACAAAAGCTATAGACAATAGAATTTCCAACAACTTTTCTCCCTCTACTTTTTTTGTAAAATTTATATTGGTGGAGATATTGTTACAATTATTGTCACGTGATTGTTGTATCTCAGTAATTACTTATCGGATCAAAAAATAGTGTATAATTAAATTCTAAACAAATTTTATTTGAAACTGAAACGAAAATGTGTAAACTAAATATTTTTTCTAGTAGGTTAACGGCTACATATAATATGTCCAAAATCTAATCAGATCTGCGAAATTATAAATAAAGTCCATGTATAAAGTTTCATCAAAATCGGACGGGTGGTTTTCTTGATATCTTGTTTACATACGGACGGACGGCCGGCCATCGGACGTAAGATTTTTTTTGTTTTATTATAACGTATTAACTTTAATTCGTCGGAAAAAGTTAAAAATAGGCGTGTTTAAATTTTTAGGTTTGGAAACCGTCGCATAACTCTCATCTTGTTTCATAAGATGAGGAATAAAAAAGGAATTATCTGGTATGTTTTTCAAAATATCACGAAGTTTGACGTTCCTTTGATTTACAAAGTATGACAGCAAAATAATTAAAAAATCTAATTTCTAATTAAAAACTTTAAAAAACAAACAGAAAAGAGTATTGGAGTTTCTATAACTGCCCCGATAAACTTTAGCCCCGAAATCATATTGTCGTCGATACCATTTAGTCCCGATACTCACTACCTCCGACACCTAAACCGTTTAAAATTCTTATCGAAGAAGATTTGTTAAATTAAACTAAAAGCAAAAAATGTGTATAAGAAAATACTAAAAAACGCTTAGCCCGCTTGTCCTCGAGATCACTAAGCCCCGGAATCACTTAGCCCTATGATTGCTAAACCCGGAAGCTTAGCCCCGATAAAGCTTTAGCCCCTACATTTAAACTCCTTAAAATCTGAATTTTAATTTTTAACGCTTAGCCCCGCTTGTCCCTGAGATCATTAGCCCCTGAATATCTTAGCCCTAAGTTTGCTAAGCCCCGGAATCGCATAGACCCGGAATGACATGCCCCGATAAACTTTAGCCCCTACATTTAAACTCCTTAAAATCTGAATTTTAATTTTTAACGCTTAGCCCCGCTTGTCCCCGAGATCACTAGCCCTAAGATTGTTAAGCACCGGAATTGCATAGATCCGGAATCGCTTAGTCCCAATAAACTTTAGCCTCTACATTTAAACTCCCTAAAATCAGAATTTTAATTTTTAACGCTTAGCCCCGCTTGTCCCTGAGATCATTAGCCCCTGAATATCTTAGCCCTAAGTTTGCTAAGCCCCGGAATCGCATAGACCCGGAATGACATAGCCCCGATAAACTTTAGCCCCTACATTTAAACTCCTTAAAATCTGAATTTTAATTTTTAACGCTTAGCCCCCTTGTCCCGTCGAGATCACTAGCCCTAAGATTGTTAAGCACCGGATTGCATAGATCCGGAATCGCTTAGTCCCAATAAACTTTAGCCTCTACATTTAAACTCCCTAAAATCAGAATTTTAATTTTTAAGGCTTAGCCCCGTTTGTCCCTGAGATCATTAGCCCTTGAATCACTTAGCCCTAAGCTTGCTAAGCCCCGAAATCGCATAAACCCGCAATTACTTAGCCCCGATAAACTTTAGCCCCTACATTTAAACTCCCTAAAATCTGAATTTTAATTTTTATCGCAGCCCCGCTTGTCCCGAGATTACTAGCCCTAAGATTGTTAAACCCCCGAATTGCATAGATCCGGAATCGCTTAGTCCCAATAAACTTTAGCCTCTACATTTAAACTCCCTAAAATCTAAATTTTAATTTTTAACGGCTAGCAATACTTGTCCCCGAAATCACTGAACCCATTAGCCCCGAAACCATATTAGCGTCGATACCATTTAGTCCCGATACTCACTACCTCCGACACCTAAACCGTTTAAAATTCTTATCGAAGAAGAATTTGTTAGAATTAAACTAAAAGCAAAAAATGTGTATAAGAAAATACTAAAAAAACGCTTAGCCCCGCTTGTCCCCGAGATCACTAGCCCCGGAATCACTTAGCCCTATGATTGCTAAACTCCGGAATGACTTAGCCCCGATAAACTTTAGCCCCTACATTTAAACTCCTTAAAATCTGAATTTTAATTTTAACGCTTAGCCCCGCTTGTCCCTGAGATCATTAGCCCCTGAATATCTTAGCCCTAAGTTTGCTAAGCCCCGGAATCGCATAGACCCGGAATGACATAGCCCCGATAAACTTTAGCCCTTACATTTAAACTCCTTAAAATCTGAATTTTAATTTTTAACGCTTAGCCCTTGTCCCCGAGATCACTAGCCCTAAGATTGTTAAGCACCGGAATTGAATAGATCCGGAATCGCTTAGTCCCAATAAACTTTAGCCTCTACATTTAAAACTCCTAAAATCAGAATTTTAATTTTAAGGCTTAGCCCGTTTGTCCCTGAGATCATTAGCCCTTGAATCATTAGCCCTAAGCTTGCTAAGCCCCGAAATCGCATAAACCCGCAATTACTTAGCCCGATAAACTTAGCCCTACATTTAAACTCCCTAAAATCTGAATTTTAATTTTTATCGCTTAGCCCGCTTGTCCCCGAGATTACTAGCCCTAAGATTGTTAAACCCCCGAATTGCATAGATCCGAATCGCTTAGTCCCAATAATCTTTAGCCTCTACATTTAAACTCCCTAAAATCTAAATTTTAATTTTTAACGGCTAGCAATACTTGTCCCCGAAATCACTGAACCCATTAGCCCCGAAACCATATTAGCGTCGATACCATTTTAGTCCCGATACTCACTACCTCCGACACCTAAACCGTTTTAAAATTCTTATCGAAGAAGAATTTGTTAGAATTAAACTAAAAGCAAAAAATGTGTATAAGAAAATACTAAAAAAACGCTTAGCCCCTTGTCCCGAGATCACTAGCCCCGGAATCACTTAGCCCTATGATTGCTAAACTCCGGAATGACTTAGCCCCGATAAAACTTTAGCCCCTACATTTAAACTCCCTAAAATCAGAATTTTAATTTTTACGCTTAGCCCCGCTTGTCCCTGATATCATTAGCCCCTGAATATCTTAGCCCTAAGTTTGCTAAGCCCCGGAATCGCATAGACCCAGAATGACATAGCCCCGATAAACTTTAGCCCCTACATTTAAACTCCTTAAAATCTGAATTTTAATTTTTAACGCTTAGCCCCGCTTGTCCCCGAGATCACTAGCCCTAAGATTGTTAAGCCCCGGAATTGCATAGATCCGGAATCGCTTAGTCCCAATAAACTTTAGCCTCTACATTTAAACTCCGTAAAATCTGAATTTTAATTTTTTAACGCTTAGCCCCGCTTGTCCTTGAGTTTGCTAAGCCCCGGAATCGCATAAACCCGGAATTACTTAGCCCCGATAAACTTTAGCCCCTACATTTAAACTCCCTAAAATCTGAATTTTAATTTTTTATCGCTTAGCCCTTGTCCCCGAGATCACTAGCCCAAAGATTGTTAAACCCCGGAATTGCATAGATCCGGAATCGCTTAGTCCCAATAAACTTTAGCCTCTACATTTAAACTCCCTTAAATCTGAATTTTAATTTTTAACGCTTAGCCATACTTGTCCCCGAAATCATTAGCCCCGAAATCACTGAACCCTAAGATCACAGAATAATAAATATATTCACTGCGTTTATACAGAAATTTCACTAAACGATAATTTTGTTCTTAAGTAGCGTTCGCGCTGTACCCACGCGCAGCCAGGAGTAGCCAAGGTGTAGCTAAACTAAATTCGTCGATTTCCGATTGAGCGGTATATCGGGAATAGCCACTGCTAAGAAATAGTAAACTTTCTATAACCTCTCCGCTCAAGTCATAAATAACATTCTTGCGCGTGGGTAGGGCGCGCGATTTGCGTAAAATCACCGACTTCAAACGTTCCGACGCAGTAAAACTTCTGCGCAACAAAGTATTATTATTCTGTGCTAAGATTGCTTAGCCCCGGAATCGCATAGACTCGTAATCGCTTAAACCCGATAAACTTTAGCCCCTACATTTAAACTCCCTAAAATCTGAATTTTAATTTTTAACGCTTAGCCCCGCTTGTCCCCGAGATCATTAACCCCTGAATCACTTAGTCCTAAGTTTTCTAAGCCCCGGAATCGCATAGACCCGGAATGACTTAGCCCTGATAAACTTTAGCCCACATTTAAACTCCCTAAAATCTGAATTTTTAATTTTTATCCTTAGCCCCGTTGTCCCCGAGATCACTAGCCTAAGATTGTTAAACCCCGGAATTGCATAGATCGGAATCGCTTAGTCCCAATAAACTTTAGCCTCTACATTTTAACTCCCTAAAATCTGAATTTTAATTTTTAACGCTTAGCCATACTTGTCCCCGAAATCATTAGCCCCGAAATCACTGAACCCTAAGATCACAGAATAATAAATATATTCACTGCGTTTATACAAAAATTTCACTGAACGATAATTTTGGTCTTAAGGTAGCGTTCGCGCTGTACCCACGCGCAGCCAGGAGTAGCCAAGGTGTAGCTAAACTAAATTCGTCGATTTCCGATTGAGCGGTATATCGGGAATAGCTACTGCTAAGAAATAGTAAACTTTCTATAACCTCTCCGCTCAAGTCATAAATAACATTCTTGCGCGTGGGTATAGAACCCAGTAAAACTTCTGCGCAACAAAGTATTATTATTCTGTGCTAAGATTGCTTAGCCCCGGAATCGCATAGACTCATGTCAGCAAACCCGATAAACTTTAGCCCCTACATTTAAACTCCCTAAAATCTGAATTTTAATTTTTTTAACGCTTAGCCCCGCTTGTGCCCGAGATCATTAACCCTGAATCACTTAGCCCTAAGTTATCTAAGCCCCGGAATCGCATAGACCCGGAATGACTTAGCCCTGATAAACTTTAGCCCCTACATTTAAACTCCTAAAATCTGAATTTTTAATTTTTAACGCTTAGCCCCGCTTGTCCCCGAGATCACTAGTCCTAAGATTGTTAAGCCCCGGAATTGCATAGATCCGGAATCGCTTACATTTAAACTCCCTAAAATCAGAATTTTAATTATCAAACACAAATACGAGCAATCCCTGAGCTAAGCGGTTCTAGGGCTAAGCCATTTCGCGGCTAAAAGGTCTCCTGAACCCTGAAGATAAACATTTCAACATTTTTATCTTATTGTTCTGCTTTATTTGAAGAGGGTATTTGCCCTGGTATTGAGATGCATTAAACAGCGGTTGCAAAATAACTATTTTCTGTAGAAATAAGGAACATACAACGTTCAAACAAATAAATCTGGCAAGAGAAATTGTGATTCTACGCCCCTCGTGTAATAATTTTTTGGTTTTCTCAAAATAATGACTAAACTTTCAAAAAATAACTTAATAACGTGATAATGTTTCCTTCAAAATATGCATTTATTGCATCAAACAAAATTACTGTTAAAAAATTTATAGTCAATTAAACCTAAAATACAAAAATAGTGCTAGTAGTCTTTGAGATATCGTGTGAAATGATTGCCACATGATACCGTATCACAGTAATTATTGATTATTAAATTAATTGAAAAGAAAATTCTAAATTATATTTTCTACTACTTTTACTTTCTTTCTAGTTCTTTGACGCAAGCAAACGCTTGTTTATAATACGTGGGGTACAAAAAACAAAGTGAAGGGCACAATAGAACGTTCATCAAATCAAAACATTGTATGATCATTGGCCTTGTATTCATTCATTTTATTGTTTCACGGTTACTTAAACAGTTTGGCACGCGAAATATAAATACAAAAGTGGAGGCGATAACCAAGAAGAAAAATCTTCGAATTCAGTCAATAAAGCCTTGAAAACTATGGCCTTTGTTCTCGATTGTGAAAGTTGATTTGAACGAGATATAGAAGAACGTGTGTGCATTTGAAGTCGCGAAATTATGTTTTCTTTTATTAATCATCGAGACGATGAGGTCACGTTCGATTTCTATTTTTCTTCCCACCTAGCGCTAGCTCCTCGTTTTCGAAAGATTGCAGGCAATTACATAACTATGACCTTTACTGACGTGAAGATTTGAACACTTACTGACGAATTGTAAACCGAGCATGACGCCGAATCCGGCGATGATTGCAACGAGCTGCCACACTCCGCTGTGGCTGTTGTTACGTTCCCTAGCAAGGACTTCGAAGAAGACGACGTAGAGCAATGTGCCAGCGGCCATGCCTTGCAATACCACGGAGACGACGTCGTCTTGCGATTCTCCCACCTCTTTCAGGGCGATACCTATGCCTATTCCTGCGAAGGCAAAAAGGTCTTCAACGACTGAGCGCGTGAAACGCGTTGATACTAACCTAGTGGTGTTACCACGGCGAAGGTGCCGATGTATATGATGATCAGCACAGTTTTGACGTTCGAAACGGCCAATTCCACGCCGACACAAAACGCTATCACCAATTTATGAGTAGCGATCGCCGCGAATAAGTACCACACTTTTTGAGTGTTGTTCTCCAGACCTACGGCGAGGCCTTCGAAGACCGCGTGAAAACTAAGTGCCAGGACCGCGAGCAAGCCGCGGAACGAGTTTTTACGGAGCTTTCTATGTGCAAGTGGCTGTGGCCGTTGTGACTCGTGGTGCTGCTGCTCAAGTTGGTTTGAGAATTGAAGAGTTCTTTGGTAGAGTTCGATATGTAGCTGGCGCTGCCGTCCTCTAACTTGTTAAGAGTCACCCGGGGGATGGTTAAGCTGTCTTTTACTGCATTTAACCGAAAGCGTGCGGTGCAGTGGTGCGCTCTGGTCCATCTTTTGTGGAGGACCAAGTGCGCCAGCTCCTCGATGAGGTACACGAAGAAAAAACCTAAGCAGAAGATTAACTCGGATAAAGGTACACCAGCCCCTAGCGTCGGTATTTTGTTTTTCGCTTCCAAAGTCGTCATCCCTTCGCGTACTTCCGGCTGCAAATGGAGGAAGGTCGTGAACAGCAATACGCCGCCTCCGAAGCACAACAACAGCGAAATCACCAGGTTCTTATCCTTATCGGCGCTTTTAATATTCACCAGCTTGGTAAGTTTTATGGGAATAATCCCGATGAAGAAGGAGGCGATGCCAAGTACGGCCATCGACACCACCTTCGCCGTGATTAAGTTCGAGTAGGTCTTGTCGAGTTCTTCGACATGATGGTGTTGGTGGTTGTGCATCGTAATGCAATCCTTTCACCGACAAAATTGACCCGAATTGTGTTCAATTAAACTGATTTAAGGTCACCCCAACTCTTGCATTTATCCTGCAATTTGCTATTAGGAAAAATTAGGCAAAACCATTAAAAATTAGCACATAAGAAGTTAGCGCGGCACTCGAATTAATCGAAAAGAAAAAAACGAACCCGGTTTCACAATCACTTCGCCGATTTTAAAAGTGAAAGAATGCACGACTTATTCTTGAGACTATTCGACGAAGACTGAATTACCTGCAAGTACACGGTGAAATTCGAAGCCGTCAACTGAACATTGCACAGGTCGTGATTAAAAAAGTATTAATAACGAACGCGTGCGTGTGCGTGGTTATAAATAACTGCGCTTGCACTTGTACTCATGCTGAAAAATTTCAAAATACGCATTCGGATAAAAATGCATCAGCACGTACTCGAGAGAAAAAACAACACGAAAAACAACAATAGTTATCGGCGGTATTGTATTCAACAATTTCTGGAAACGCTAATTAAACACCACGTATCGGATTCGTGGAAGCGTACACAAACTTCGTACAAACAGAATAACTAAAAAAAGAAAATATATGAAGGTCAAGGAGGAACACATCAAAATTCTAATAAACTTGTAAATCGGCGTCGCGACGCACATTCAAACGAAGATTGTTTCGCAATCAATTGCAATACGATAGTAACACCATCTAAAAAATGTTTTCAGAATAGTGTTCTATGCATCAAATTAGAATAAACTCAATCATTTAATCGTCATATTGTAGTAAATAAAATTCAGATGACAATAATCCGTTTCAGAATAGTGTTCTAAACATTAAATTTCAACAAATCATCACAAAAGTAGCTCAAATAACAATGCCATCTAAAAACCGTTTTTAGAATAGTGTCCAACGCATCTAATTAGAATAAAGAAAACCATCGTAAGAAATAATCACCCACTCATTTAATTGCCAATGTAGCAGTAAATGAAATTTATATGTTCCGTTTACAGAATAGTGTTCAAAACACAATTCTTGCACAAATAACACTATTTTGATGCGGAGGATGCATTTGGTTCTGCGGCGTCATCTTCAGAAAATCGAATAGGTGTTGCTCTACCAAAATTCGATCTAATAAAGAAGTAGTTCGAACATTAGGTACTAGTAAAGCAATATGTGACAAAAAACTTTAGATCACTGCTCTCACGTGGGTAGCTTTACAACTCTCAATTCATGTGACTACGGCATTCAAAACAAAGATCGTATAATACATTAGCAACCGTTTTCAGAATAGTGTTCTAAGTAACAAATTAGAATAAACCAATTCTTTTAAATCCAATCATTTAATCGTCATATATACATTGTAGTAAATAAAATTCAGATGTCAATAATCAGTTTACAGAATAGTGTTTTATGTATTAAATTATAATTTTACACAAAAATTTAAAAAAAGATTTCAGAGTAATTAATGTTCTACGCATTAAATTACGATAAAGCATCAAAAACTACCTTATTACAAAATCACAACGCAATCTAAAAACTGTTTTCAGAATAGTGTCCTACGCAACAAATTAGAATAAAAAACCATTGTAATAAATAATCACCAATCATTTAATTGCCAATCATTTTCAGAAAGTTTAAAAATAGTGAGTTCTACGACAAACGTCCAATGCATTAGAAAAGGTGCGACGCCATCTACAGAATAGTGTTCTACTATTATTCTATAATACAATAAAGCATCAGTAAAATAGACCTTCACAATATGCATCAATAGTTCTCGTAAAGCAAGATAGTAGATAGTATAGAATTAAAGTTAGTTCTTAGATGCGAGTAATCGATTTACAGAATAGTGTTCTACCCATCAAATTACATAAAGCATCACAAAAGCAGCCTTCTCAAAATATCGACTAGTTCGACTATTGGTTTAGAAATAGGGTTCTTCTGACGAATCCTACGTCACAAAAAATTACAAAAAGCACTTCTTGTAAAAAAAATTCGTGTTAAACATCTACTCATCAATTACAATCAGTGGATGATCGACATGTTGGTGTAGCCAAATGTTTACAAAAATTTGTGCGTTCAAAGTAATGATCGTACAATACATAAAAACCCTCATTATAAACTTTCTTCAAAATGTTTTGTAACCATTTAGGTAATATTCTGCGACGCCATCTCCAGAAACGATTTTCACAATAATGTTCTTCACACAAATTACAATAACTTTCTAAAAGTAAAATTTTTTATTCAACTTTTAGCTCAATGGTTGTTGGTCCCAAAATTAGCCCATAAAAAACAAGCGTTTGCCGCAGAACTCCACATCGTCAAATAAGTAAAAATAAAATTGCGTTTTAGAAAAAAGGGTTTAAACAAAAGCTAGAGACAATAGAATTTCCAATAACTTTATTCCCTTAACTTTTTATAAAATTGATATTGGTGGAGATATTGTTACAACAATTAATTTCACGTGACTGTTATATCTTACTAATTATGAATCAGATCAAAAATATTTTAAACAAAGATATCTATAATTAAATTATAAACAACTTTTATTTGAAACAAAATGTGCAAAATAAATATTCTTCTAAATATTAAAATTATAAAATCTGTGTAGGTGAACGCCCCTTTGGCTACATAAACGTGCTCAAAATCTAATCATTTCTGCAGAATTACAAATAAGGTCCATGTACAAAGTTTAATCAAAATCGAACAAGTGGTTTTCTTGGTATTTGTTTACATACAGACGGACACCCGGCCGGCCGTCGGACATAAATTTTAACAAGATGGGAGGTACGCGACGGTTTCCAAACCGAAAATTTAACCCCCTTTTGTTTCACTTTTTCCGACGAATTAGAGTTAGCACCTTATAATGAAGCAAACAAAAATATTATTTCCGATGGCCGACCGGCCGGCCGTCCTTCCTTATGTAAACAAGATATCATGAAAACTAACAGTCCGATTTTTATGAATCTTTGTGCAAAGATCTTATTTATAATTTCAAAGATCTGATTATATTTTGGGTATAATGTATGTAGCCAAAAGGACAGTTAACCTACACAGATTTTCAAAATTTTGAAATATTTAGAAAAATGTTTATTTTACACATTTATGTTTCAAATAATAGTTGTTTATAATTTAATTATACAAAACTTTTGTATAAACTATTTTTGGATCCGATAAGTAATTCGTGAGATATAACAATCACGTGACAATAATTGTTTTAACAATATCTCCACCAATATTAATTTTACAAAAAAAGTTGTTGGAAATTATGTTGTCTATAGCTTTTGTTTGAACTATTTTTTTCTAAAACGCAATATTATTTTCGCTTACCACTGCGATGTGGAGTTCTGCGGTAAACGCTTGATTTTGTTTCATTATAACATACTAACTCTAACTAGTTGGAAAAAGTGAAAAAAGGGGTGGTAACATTTTCGATTTGAAACTGTCGCATACCGCCCCATCTTATATCATAAGATGTGGAGTAATAACCACCATCTCTACCAATCATTTTCAGAATAGTGTAGAAAATTACAGCAAAGCGTCACTAAACTAACCTGACTTAAAACTTCACTTATTGTGTCACATAGCTTCCATAAGTATGTACCTTTAGTACGCTAAGATATTCCAAGTAAAAATCTTATAATGCATTGGAAGCCTCGTAATACATTAGAGTATTTTCAGAATAGTGTTCTACGTATCAAATTACAATGAAGTATCGGAAAAATAGCCTTTTAAAAATATCCATTGAGAAAGACTCAATCTAATAAACAATTAGTTCGAATTCTTCGAGTAACGCGATATATTGGTATAGTATTAGAGTACATCTGACGACGATGATGATAAAGTGTTCTACGCATCAATTAAGATTTAATTTAAAAATTCAGTATTTCACTCAATTGATGATCGATATGTTGCGCATAATTTTTTCAAAATGTTTTGCGACCACTTACATACGATACAGCGACACCATCTTTAGAAACCGTTTCAGAATAGTGTTCTTCACACAAATTACAAGAACTTTTAAAAGTTTTTATTTCAACGTTTAGCTCAATGGTTGATCGTCGTGAAAGTAAGACAATTTTTTCAAACTTTTCCCAAAAATTATCACATAAATCTGATTCTAAAATACCATCTCTAGAAACCTTTTTCACACAAACTTTTTAAAAGTAACATTTTTTTTCAAGTGCAGCTTAATACTTGACGTCGTGTCCGATTCTAAAATACTACCTCTAGAAACCGTTTCAGAATAGTGTTCTTCACACAAATTACAAGAACTTTTAACAGTTTTTATTTCAACGTTTAGCTCAATGATTGATCGTCGTGAAAGTAAGACAATTTTTTCAAACTTTTCCCAAAAATTATCACATAAATCTGATTCTAAAATACCATCTCTAGAAACCTTTTCACACAAACTTTTTAATAGTAACTTTTTTTTCAAGTGCAGCTTAATACTTGACGTCGTGTCCGATTCTAAAATACTATCTCTAGAAACCGTTTTTAGAATAGTGTTCTATGCATCAAATTATTATAAACCGTCATAAAATACCTTGTAGAACAAACAACATTGCAAAGGATGTCAATGTCAAGAATTCGTTTGTAGAAAAGTGTTTTGCGCATCAATAAAATTTACAAAATCATCATAAATTTCACATCGCGACGCACATTGAAGCCGAATTCTAAAAATCTCAACACAAGTTGAACGTTTTTATAAACTAAGAAATGAATAAATATATTAATGAGGCGTCGAAAGTGGGTTGTCACCACTTACTTATAGTATAAGATTTCGCGACACCATTCCTAGAAAAAGTTTTAGAATAGTGTTCTACTTATAAAATTACAAGACACAACATTATAAAGGAAAATATTTGTTCTCATATACTCGTGTTCATCAATTCGTCTTAAATTTAAACTGGCCAAAATTTGGCAACTTGTGAATATAAATGACAAATAAATTTAGGTTAAATTTTTCTTATGCTCCACTTAATTATTTTGCAGTTTAAGAACCTCTATTTTTATAATAACGGATGTCGTCACATGTTATAAATCTTTCGAAGTTTAAGTTTAAGACTGTGCTTAAATTGGTGAAATACAATATGGACAACAGAGTACTAAAATTTGTGTATTTTAGATTAGAACAAACATCCCTATAGATCCAAAAATTCGTTTACAGTGTTCTATGCACCAAATGAAAACAACGTAATATTTTTACTGAAATCTTGATCGAATGTACACTAAGAAAATGTTTCCCATTTTTACAAGAATTAATTTTGATTAGTAGAGAGCGACGCCAAAAACTACTACCTTATAAATTGCTAATTGTTTGTTAAATACGTCTTTTATCATAGATTTTCGTGGAAATACGTACACATTTATATGTCACCCTTTCAGAATCAATTATTATTTAATTGCCAATATTGTACAAAACAAAACAAGATCCAACTTAGACGCCAAGAACTGTTTGACAGAATAGTGTTCTACGCATTAAAGTACAAGAAGTCATAGAATGAGTAGCTCAAACATTATCTAAATCACAAATTAAAATGTATTATCTAAGCTCGAATGATTCGAGAAAAGTGGATGCAGTTCATTGACGTTTCTACCTCCATAAAAAGGACTTAAATACTAGTATGTTACCATTATGTAAAATTTCTTTAGAAATAGTTTTCAGAATAATGTTCTGCTCATCACGAAAATAACCCTTTCAAAATATTTCATTAAGTAAGATTCAATCTAAGAAATAAATAGTTCGAATGGTTCGAGTAAAATGGATGCTAAAAAGTCATATTTTGAGGTTTCGATCTTCATCAGAAGAACTTCGATACTAGTACGTTACAATTATGTAACAATTTCTTTAGAAATCGTTTTCAGAATAGTGTTCTGTTCATCATGAAAATAACACTTTCAAAATATTTCATTAAGTCAGACTCAATCTAAGAAATAAATAGTTCGAATAATTGGAGATAACATTTGGTTTTGACGTTTCGACCCTCATCACAAAAGCTTTGATACTAGTACGTTACAATTATGTAACAATTTCTTTAGAAATCGTTTTCAGAATAGTGTTTTGTTCATCATGAAAATAACACTTTCACAATATTTCATTAAGGTCAGACTCAATCTAAGAAATAAATAGTTCGAATAATTGGAGATAACATTTGGTTTTTGACGTTTCGACCCTCATCACAAAAACTTCGATACTAGTACGTTACAATTATGTAAACATTTCTTTAGAAATCATTTTCAGAATAGTGTTCTGCTCATCACAAAAATTAACCCTTTTAAAATATTTCTAAGAAATAAATAGTTCAAATAATTCCAGTAAAACGGATGCTGAAAAATTTCTTTTTTCACGTTTCGACTCTCAAACATTTTTCTTTAGAAGGCGTTTTCAGAATAGTGTTCTGCTCATCACAAAAATAACCTTTCAAACTATTTCATTAGTCAGATTCATTCTAAAATAAATAACTCGAATAATTCGAGAAAAGTGGGCACTGAAAAGTCATATTCGGACGTTTCTGACCTTCATCAGAAGAACTTCGATACTAGTACGTTACAATTATGTAACATAACAAATTCTTTAGAAATCGTTTTCAGAATAGTGTTCTGTTTATCATGAACATAACACTTTCAAAATATTTCATTAAATCAGACTTAATCTAAGAAATAAATAGTTCGAATAATTGAATAATTAAGTGGAAGATAACATTTAGTTTTTGACGTTTTAGCCTTCATCACAGAAACTTCGATACTAGTGCGTTACAATTATGTAAACACTTCTTTAGAAATCATTTTCAGAATAGTGTTCTGCTCATCAATATTGTACAAAACAAAACAAGATCCAACTTAGACGCCAGAATCCGTTTGACAGAATAGTGTTCTACGCATTAAATTACAAGAAGCCATCATAACCCATAAAATGAGTAGCTCGAATATTATCTAAATCACAAATTAAAATGTATTATCTAAGCTCGAATGATTCGAGAAAAGTGGATGCAGTTCATTGACGTTTCTACCTCCATCAAAAGGACTTAAAACTAGTATGTTACCATTATGTAAAAATTTCTTTAGAAATAGTTTTCAGAATAATGTTCTGCTCATCACGAAAATAACCCTTTCAAAATATTTCATTAAGTAAGATTCAATCTAAGAAATACATAGTTCGAATGGTTCGAGTAAAATGGATGCTAGAAAGTCATATTTTGACGTTTCGATCTTCATCAGAAGAACTTCGATACTAGTACGTTACAATTATGTAACAATTTCTTTAGAAATCGTTTTCAGAATAGTGTTCTGTTCATCATGAAAATAACACTTTCAAAATATTTCATTAAGTCAGACTCAATCTAAGAAATAAATAGTTCGAATAATTGGAGATAACATTTGGTTTTGACGTTTCGACCCTCATCACAAAAACTTCGATACTAGTACGTTACAATTATGTAAACACTTCTTTAGAAAAATTTTCAGAATAGTGTTCTGCTCATCACAAAATAACCCTTTACAAATATTTCTAAGAAATAAATAGTTCAAATAATTCCAGTAAAACGGATGCTGAAAACTTCTTTTCACGTTTCGACTCTAACAGAAGAACTTGTATATTATTGCGTTATCATGTTTTCAAAATTTTCTTTAGAAGTCGTTTTCAAAATAGTGTTCTGCTCATCACAAAAATAACCTTTCAAACTATTTCATTAGTCAGATTCATTCTAAAAATAAATAACTCGAATAATTTGAGTAAAGTGGGTGCCGAAAAGTCATATTTGGACGTTTCGACCTTCATCAGAAGAACTTCGATACTAGTACGTTACAATTATGTAACATAACAAATTCTTTAGAAATCGTTTTCAGAATAGTGTTCTGTTTATCACTTTCAAAATATTTCATTAAATCAGACTCAATCTAAGAAATAAATAGTTCGAATAATTGAATAATTAAGTGGAAGATAACATTTGGTTTTTGACGTTTCGACCTTCAACTTCAACTTCGATACTAGTGCGTTACAATTATGTAAACACTTCTTTAGAAATCATTTTCAAAATAGTGTTCTGCTCATCACCAAAATAACCCTTTCAAAATATTTGTGAGAAATACATGGTTCGAATAATTCGAGTAAAACGGATGCTGAAAAGTTGCTTTTCACATTTCGACCTTCATCAGAAAAACTTCGACGTTACCATGTTTTCAAAAATTTCTTTAGAAGTCGTTTTCAGAATAGTGTTCTGCTCATCACGAAAATAACCCTTTCAAAAAATTTCTAAGAAATAAATGGTTCAAAAAGTTCGAGTAAAACGGATGCTGAAAAGTTGCTTTTTCACGTTTCGACCTTCATCAGAAAAACTTCGACGTTACCATGTTTTCAAACATTTCTTTAGAAGTCGTTTTCAGAATAGTGTTCTGCCTATTACGAAAATAACCTTTCAAAATATTTCATTAAGTCAGATCCAATCTAAAAAATAAATTGCTTGAATAATTCGAGTAAAGTGGATGCTGAAAGGTCGTTTTTGTCGTTTCGACCTTCGTCCGATAAATAAATAATAAAATATTAAAATTGTTCTAATGACGACAAAATATTCAGAATAGTGTTCCGTGTATCCAATTACAGTCCTTGTGTTTTGTAACTACTAGTTACATCCTATGACATCATTTCTGGGAACTATTTTCTGAATAGTGTTCTGGCATCTACGTACGAATGTTTGTGATTGATTTTGAGAAAATCAAAACTCCCTAGATTGTAGTAATATATTCAATTCTTTTCATTTAAGAATTAAAATTATGCTGAATTGAAATGAACGAATTTTTATTTGTATTTATTGAATTTTAAATAAAAATAAAATGAATTTCCTTTACGTACATAGTTTTAATTCTTAACAATAAAACTAGGGAGTTTTGGTTTTGGGTGCACATACTGATGATACATAAGATATATGCATGTAGAAAATTAAAATTACCTAGTCATGTCAGTTCGCTGATGATGATAGCTTAGCTATCGAAACAGGTGTTCGAGTATAATTTTTTGTGCAGTTTTTGGTGGTTTCTTTTTGTTACAGATAGACGCTGCAGTTTAGGATTTCATTCCATTGATAGGAATTTTTTTGAGCATTTCAAATTTTGTTGTTTTAATTTAACTCATTTCATTCGTGAATTAAATATGTCCTGTCATATGCGAACAATTATTTTGAAAGAATTGCGCACAAAACAACAGTACCCAAAAAAAAACTAGGTATTTTAAAAAAATATATAAAATAAAAGTCATTGCTGTAATAAAAAATAACCAAACATAAAACAATGTATAATAAAAAATCTCGTAAATTAAAATTTCAATCCAGTAATTTTATCGTTAATCTAAAAAATAATATCCAAACTTAATGTTTCGATTATTGTGAGATAAAAAAATCGTCAAGTGAAGAGCATATAAATGGCGTATGGGTTATAAATAACCATGGTAATTAATATACGATTGTAAATAGTTACTCAATACTGAGTACTACTACAATAATTAAGTAATTACGTTAATGGTCAAATTTAATAATAACCGTGAAACGGAAGTTTACCATGACCTGCTTCAATCAAAATCCAAAATTGTACAAAAAAACACCTGGTCTTGATCAGAGTTATCTGTGAATGTAGGTACACTCACTGTAGACCTTTGGTATGTTGAAATATCGCATTATGCTAATGGTAAACACGATTAATTTGTTTTAAATATTTATTTTTACTGGTGCATAGTTGTGTGAGGTGGACAAGGTCGCAAACTTTTGAGTAGGACTGCTTTGATTGAAACAGAGATGTGAAAATCTGCCAAGTACGTTGGTGGTCCAGGAAGTGTAAATTATCGATAGATATTTATAAATTGTGACTTAATTTTATGAGAGAAAATTTTTCAAATGTTGTTTTTGGAAAAATATTTTATAAATTAAATTATTTTAGATTTATCAACATATCCACGGAAATTCCTAGATTAGATCTTCATTTGTTCTTATCACAGCCAACTTAACTGTAACTGTTTTATAAAAACACACTTTACTAACCAATTCCTTCAAAATAGTAAAAACAATCTTGATTAAAACAAGAACATTTGGGTTGGGTCATTCACATCGGCGCACGTGAGAAAATAAGTTGCGAAAAATGCACGCCATTCTCTTTCAAATCATGTAGACCGTGGATTAAGCGAAAGTGACCACGTGAGTCGAAGTAAAACTGATTTACAAACAAAACGATCGCGCGCGCGCTTATCAATGTCAATGTCAACAATAGCCAAATTTAATTGCAAACAACGACCGGCCTTGTAAAATTGCATAAACAATACACTTTTGCACGCGGATAATATCCACCGGTTGTGAAGAATTTAGAAAGGACGCCATTTTTCTAAGGTCGTCTTCTTTTCTAACAGAATTCTCGAAAATAAACGCCCCGGGTTTCTAAAACCACAAAGAAATTGTGTTTACGGATGTTAATGATGACTAACGTGTATTCATTTTTTTGTGTTAATAATAGAGGTAAATTGGGTAATCCCGACGACCGCAACATTATTTATTGTTTACTTATGAAAATACACCGCAAATTTAGGGTACTAATCGGCTAAGCAAATAAGTTGTTTCAGCAAGGTGGAGTCACACGCCACAACGAGTTTCATTACCTACCGATTTGCATAAAAAGTTTTTCTTTTGTTTGTGAACGTTTGTAAACAAAATTGAAATTTCAATAAGAGGATGCCCTACTAGTTTGAGACGCTAATCTTGCGCAAAAAAGGTGATGTAAGTGTTATATAACCGAAGAAGATTTTAAATTATGCGAAAGGTGAACTTTCTAACGATGCAAACGACAACCTCAATCCGAAACAAGGTTTTTCCCCACGAATGCGTTTCGTGGTTCATTGTATGGATAACGGACTCCTTCTTTAGGCAACACGTTGTTGACAAGAATACAAATCGATGAAATTCCATCTGTACCGTCGACCCACACAAGAGATTACGACGAGTAAAATTTATGTAACTTAAAAGGAAGTCGCTAATTTAAGGTTCATTTTAAATGCATCTGGTGGGTGCAAGTTCTGCAACTTTATTTTAATGTCTGAATTAACCTTGATCAGGATATACGTTGTTTGTGGGTTCATCTCGCGTTTTCCGCATCAAGATTTTTTGATATAAACATAACGACCCTCGCCGGCTTATCTGAGCTAACTAGGAGTTATGTTTATCGAATCGGTTTTTTCACTGTTTTTATCAAAATTTTGTTGTGACGCATTTTCTATAAGCTGTTAGACATGTTTTTAATTTTTGAGCGAAATGTTTTATGACGCTGCAAACTCACGATAGATTTTTTTGCGCCTGAGTTAAGGGCTAATTAGATGCTAATTAAGTAGCCTATTGTCAAATAAAATGTACAATAACAGTCACGATAGTTTTTAACCTCAATCAAGCAAGAATCGCCACATTGCAAAACCAAAAATTATTACACATTATAATTAAAGGCTAATTAGATGTTAATTAAATGCGTTGTATTATCAAAATAAGCGCTCAAAGTTTTTTGCACAATTAGCTGCAACCGTTATGGAAACATTAGAAGCTAATTAAGTAGCCTATTGTCAAATAAAATTTACAATCAATGTGATCAAGCTTCCACCCACACCCAAAACCGAAGATGGAGAGTAATTTGGAAAAATTGTGTTCGCAAGAAGTGCTAATTAGATGCTAATTAACGGCCCTATTGTCAAATTAGGCGCTGAATATTTTTGGCAAAACTTATGGCGGTTCCAGTTTTAGATCAAGCTGCAACTGTCACGTCTTATAATTAAGAAGGAAACGCGATTGGAATTGTTTGCGCTTGAGTTAAGGGCTAATTAGATGCTAATTAAGCAGCCTATTGTCAAATAAAATTTTAAAATCAATGTGACCAAGCTTCAACGCAACACCCAAAAACCGCGAATTAGGATGTATTAAAGAGTTTAATTTGGAAAACCTATTGCGCTTGATTAACGGCTAATTAAATGCTAATTAAGTACCTTATTGTCAAATAAAATAAGCAATGTTTTTTTGATGAAACATGTGGAGGTTCTAGCTTGTGATTAAGCTGCAGACTCCTCACCCAAAAACCAAGAAGAAAGAGTTATTTTAAAAAATTGTTTACGCAAGAGTTAAGGGTTAATTAGATGCTAATTAAATGGCCTTATTGTTGAGTTAAGAGCTGGATGTTTTCTTAATAAAACGTGCGGCGGTTTTAGCTTGAAATCAAGTTGCAACCACCATGCCTTAAAACTAAAAAAAAACATTATTTCTAAAACCTATTGCGCTTGAATTAAAGACTACTTAGATGCTAATTAAGTAGTTTATTGTTAAATAAAATATACAATGTTTTAGTTTTAGGAAACAATGTTGCTCACAATTCTAAGACCGAGAATTAAAGCTTAAGAATCAAGATTTAGCCTCTCAACCTTAAAATAAAGAAGGAAGCAATTGTTTAACTGCAAGAATTAAGGACTAATTAGATTAAATTAAAGTTCGTGCAAATTAAATGCTCTAGTTTTTAAATTAAGTTCTCGATGTTTTCTTAGTAAAAAATGCAGCGGTGTCACTTAAGTCTAATACTCAGAAAAAAAACATTATTTTGGAAAACCTTGATTGCGCTTGAATTAACGGCCTAATTAGATGCTAATTAAGTGACCGTATTGTCAAATAAAATAAACAATGTTTTTTTGATAAACCTCATGTGGGTTCTACATTGTGATCAAGCTGCAACCCTCACCCAAAAACCAAGAAGAAAGGATTATTTTAAAAAATTGTTTACGCAAGAATTAGAGCTTAATTAGATGCTAATTAATTGGCCATATTGTTGAATTAAGTCCAGCTCGATGTTTTGTTTTTAAACTGACGCAGAATTCCAGCTTAAGAATCAAGCTGCAACCACCATGCCTTAATAAGCCTAATTTTTAAATAAAGAATTATTAACGTAAAAACTATTGCGCTTGAATTAAAGACTAATTAGATGCTAATTAAGTAGCTTATTGTCTAATTAAATACTTATGTTTTTTTGGTAAAATGTGTTACTATTCCAACTTGTAATCAAGGTATAAGCCTCCACCTTAAAACTAAGAAGGAAGCTAATTGTTTACGTAAGATTAAGATTGATAATTAAATTCCAAATTAAATTATTAATTAACCTATGTTGAATTAAGTGCTCCGGATGTTTTACTTAGAATAAAATGTTATGAGGTTTCAGCTTGAGATCAAACACACTGCTTCATCTCAAAAATCAAGAAGAAAGGTTATTTTGGAAATTACTTATTGCGCTTGAATTAAAGGCTAATTAGATGCTAATTAAGTCATTTTAATGTCAAATAAAATATACATGTTTCCAGTTGAAACAAGCTCTAAACTAAGACCGTAGAATTAAAGTTAAGAATTAAGTTTTAAAATGGTCCAAAGATTTTAAGCTTTATTAAATAAAGAAAATTAGAAAACATTGTTTAACTGCAAAAATTAAGGCCTAATTAGATGCTAATTAAATGCTCTATTGTCAAATTAAACGCTCGATGTTTTCTCGGAAAACGTGTACTATTCCAGCTTGAAATCAAGCTGCAACCGCCACACCTAAAACTCAAAAGAAGGAAACATTATTTTAGAAAACCGATTGCGTTTGAATTAAGGCACTAATTAGATGCTAATTAAGTGGCTTATTGTCTAATAAAATGCTTAATGTTATTTTAACAAGCAAGTTGCGGTTCTAGTTTGAGATCAAGCTACAACCGCCACACCCAAAAATCAAGAAGAAAGGATTATTTTGAAAAATTGTTTATCTAACTGTCATAATTAGTCGAATTAACGTTGGATGCGTTTTTTGGTAAAACATGTAGCGGTTCCAGCTCTGATACAATCTCACCCCCACAAATTAAGAACGACAGTATGAATTTGCTTAAATCTATATTCCACTTTGCAACCAAAAGGCTAATTAAATGTTTTTTAAAACTAAAAGGAAACATTAAGCTGGAAATTTTCAGATAGAAATTAATTGCAAATTAGATGCTAATTAAAACCCTATTGTCAAATAAAATTTATCAATTTTTTGAGAAATATGTGGGTTCTAGCGTTATTCTCAAAAATTGTCTTCAGGCCCAAGAGTTAAAGAGTAATTTGAAAAATTGTGTTGCAAGAAGTGCCACAATTAGATGCTAATTAAATGCCCTATTGTCAAATTAAGAATCGATGTTTTTTTGAAAATGTGGTTTCAGTTAAGATCAACCTTACCTCTTAAAACCTTAAAGAAACATTATTTTGAAAATTATTGCGCTTGAATTAAAAGCTAATTAGATGCTAATTAAGTAGCTTATTGTCAAATAAAATTTACAATAAAAAAAATAAAAAAAAAAAAAAAAAAAAAAAAAAAAAAAAAAAAAAAAAATAAAAAAAGAAAAAATTAAAAAAATAAATTATTTTTATAAAAAAATTATCTGCAAAACTATGCGGTTCCAGTTTTGAAATCAAGTCTAATACACATAATTATTAAGAAGCTAATTAGATGCCAATTAAGTAACCTATTGTCAAATAAAATGTAGAATCAATGTGATAAGCTTTAATAACGCCACATCCAAAAGAAGAGTGAAGAGTAATTTGGAAAAAAGTGTTCGCATGAATTAAAGGCTAATTAGATGCTAATTAAATGCCCCATTGTCAAATTAAATGTTTTTTTCGGTAAAATGAGTGGCGGTTCTAAATTGTGATCAAACTGCAATAAAAATCCACGATTAGAATCCAAGAAAGAACCATTAATTTGGAAAACTGTGTCGTAAGAATTAAGGACTTAATTAGAATCTAATTAAATGCCTTTTGCCATTGCCAACTGCAAGCGCTCTTTTTGGTAAAATGTAGCCATTTCAGCTTGAGATCAAGTAATTTTAAAATTGTTTACGCTAGAATTAATGAATAATTAGATGCTAATTAAATTCCATATTGTCAAATTGCAGCTTGATCTCAGCTAAAACGTCGCGGGCTTAATTTGACAATAGAGCATCTGATTAGCCCTTATGAGGTGTAAAAATTTTTGATTTTTGAGTGTGGCCTTTCCAGCTTGATATGGGCTAATTTTTTACTTTGTTACTCTGCTTCATCCGTGTAATAAATGTAGTAATAAATCAACATAAAGTGGGGCTATTTGCGCAGAAAGCTACACGCAGAAATGAGGTTTACGACGCATACCAGTTTCACACACGTAGAAATGTAATATGAGTCTGAAAAATCTAAAGAAAAACTACAGCACGAGGAGGTTAAAATCATTCAGAGGTTATGTTAGTCACTGTAATTTCTAATTTCGCTGATGTGTTTGGTACTTTCCGAATTCAGAGCAATTTTTGAAGTATCGAATCGTAAGTCGATGTTCAAAAAGCGCGGTTAAAGTGGAGCGTTTTTATTACTCCATCTGTTAAACGGATAGACTTTGATTGATTAATTAAAACTAAAATTTTGATGATTTTAAAAATAAATAACGTTTTTTTTACTTGCGAAATATTTAGTTATTATAAAAGTAAATATGACATAAAGAATGGGGGTTTTTTGTACTTCCAAGTAGGTGATTAACTAAATATAATGAGAACATATAACAATAAAAACAAACAGTAAATAAAAATGAATCAAATAATACACACGACAACACGTCTTTTTTTCCCCCTGTTTTCATGCATTAGTTATCAGTTGTTTAACTTCTGTTAAATATCACGTTCTTAGTTTCGCATTGCTATTTAATTTGTTTTAAATAAACAAAGCGTGACTAATTTCAAGGTTCTAAAATTTCCAAAATTTAGTTTGTTCCTAATTAGGTACTATCTAATTCCAAAATATTTTGTTTTATAAAATTGACTGATGTCATCACACTTTATATAGTTCATCAAGACTATCGCAACCCCTGCAAATAATAGCTCATTAATTGTCACTCATTGCAAAAATGGGAGATTATAGGAAGAATCCGTAACTGTTTTCTATAATAACTTTGCAACAGAAGTCGACAACTGACTATCCTCAATACTCCCATTCGATGGGCCAAATCCACTAAATATTATTATATTTACCTGCGCATCAGATCCATTATTAAGTAATTACTTATTAACTAATTAAGACAAAGGAGCCGAACAGCTTTATGTAGGTACCGAACACTTTAATTCAAAGTTGTTAAATTTTGCTAATTGGTTTTCACTGATAGGTTCTAGAATATGATGATGTAGTAAACTTACTCAAAAATACAAAAATAAGGATGGATAGGACTATTATTATGAACTAGAAGGGTATTAGAGAGGACACCAAGTCTAATGGCAGGGCTAGAGTGGCTGGGAAACTGTGGCAAAAGAAAATATCGAATAGAAAAGATTAATATGGGGACCTATCTTCAAAATTGTATAAATGAGAGTTGAACGAAGAAGGAGAAGAAGAATAGGACCTTATTACTAATTCTTAATTTTTTGCTCTCATCTTTACACCTTTCGCGTCGGTTTTAGAAAATAAGGTCCTCTTAAAACCATTTTTTCCGCTTACTTCTGGCTCGTGCTTGTCTCTCTAGTTCAATAATGTGTTATCCACGTTTTTGATATCCTTCAATCTTCCTGCTTCTGTAAGGATTCATCCGTTCAACTTGATATCTTCGAGCCGGGACAGAAATCACAGTTTTACCAGTCGATACAAAAGGTTCATTCTATACAATTTTCGAATAAAAAGTCACGTCGTTTCCAATCCCGAAATCGACCAAAAGTCGAATTTGCACCAGTACTTGATCAAATGCTTAAGCTATTGCATTGCAACCGATATCTTCGTACCCGATGAGGTAGGGATTCGCAATTTCACAAGTCGATAGAGAAAGGTTCCTTCTATACAGTTTTGAGTAAAAACTCATGTCGTTTCCAGTCCAAAAATCGCATCTGCAGTGGTCCAAATGGTTAAACTCTTGCTTTGCAACCGATATCTTGGGAACCGGATAAGATAGAAATTCGCGGTTTCCCAGTCAATAGAGAACGGTTTATTCTATTCAGTTAGTTTTTAAATAAAAAGTCCCTAAGTCTGTTGTTTTCAGTCTAAAAATTTCGAAATCGATCATCACACATGTAGCTCTCCAAATGCTTAAGCACTTGCTCTTCGAAACCGTCTCTAGTCCAAAGTTTTTAAATTCAAAGACCGTATCAGTAGTGGTTCAAATAGTTAAAAACTCTTGCTTTGCAACTGATATCTTCGTAAACAGAGAAGATAGAGTTTCCCGGTTTCACAAGTGAATAGAAAAATCCAGTATATGTACTACGTATTCAACAATTTCTTCTAGTTCTTCTATCTCCTTACCGTTATATTCCATATTCCTAATCTCATTTCTTTTATTTCCTTGTCTCTTTTTACTTTTCCTTTTTCCGCCATCTGGTGGTACATCCCATGTTTCAGTCGGCTTAAAATTATAACTTTATACGACTTTTCGTTAGTTCCATTTGCGTTCAAAGGAATGGAACACTAAACTGCAGCGTCTATTTAACAAACAGAAAAACACCAAAAACTGTACCAAAAAACTTTACTCGGACACGTATTTCAATAGCTGTTATCATCACAGCGAACCGATACTAAAATTTTATCCATTCGCTGATGATGATAGCTACCTATAAACACGTGTCCGAGTAAGGTTTTGGTGTTTTTCTGTTTGTTCCATTTGACTTAAATTTGTCACATTCTATTTCCCTGAAAATCTTTGACTCGTAGGTCAATAATTTCATCTCTGTTTCCTTGCTCCAGAGACAATTTCTCCATTTATTAACAATTTATTTTGGGGTAAAAATGTGTGATAACTCGTTGTTCCAGAAAATCTTTGGCAAAGTCTTCCTCGATGCATATTTTTGATCCTTTTAGTTTATTGACGATTCTTAATTTCATCATTATTGGTCTCCTTCTTCTTTGTTGCTCTCTTCTCATTCTTCCTTTTTGTAACAAGCCTCCTTTATCCTCTTTATACTTTTTTCCCTTTTCTCTTCATTGATTTATCCAATCTATGTATTATTATTTTGATCCTTTTCTCTCTTTGTTATCTCTTCTATCATTTTATAGTTCATGTTCTTTCTCAACTAATTCGTTTTCTAATCGTCCGTTGATAACCTTTTCAATACCCGGAGGCAGTAGTTCTCTACAATATTTTTAAACCCAGTCCTGTATGTGATTTAGAAGAGTGCTTTACCTTTAAGTTCGCTTCACAATCGTGTTAGGTCCGTGAGCTGCCACCTTTATGTTTTAACCAAAATATTGATGTCAATAGTATTTGTTTTAATTTATATGAAAAAATCATATAGTTGAAAACTCAATCTATCTATATAAATTAAGATACACCTCCTTAGGGCTACGATAGACTTGATAATGGATTTTATAAACAAGTGAAAAGTATTATTATTAATATTTAGTTGACACTTTTTATAAGTAGTTCAAATGTTTTACCAAGATTATTGTAAGTATATCTCCACTAAGTCTATCGTAACCCCGCAAAATATGTGAACCAATTTCAACGAATAACCCACATTCTAAATTCGGAAGAAAAATGTTTTGCTTAGTTGAGTTTTTAGTTCCCTCGTTTCGCCTCTATAAGGTTACGACAAGCTTGGTAGACCTATATAACCTATAACTTCATAATATTTATATTATTTTAAAGAGTTTTTATTCAACTCAAGGATTATTATTGATAACAATAAACAATAAAATAATTTCCTCAAGTAATCAAATGTATAAGCTTCTTTTATTTAAATATTTGTTACGTTAAAGATATCGTGACTTTTTGTGCACAAAGTTGGAAGACTACATGTGGTTTCAACAAGATAGCGCTACACGACATACAGCAAGAGACTAACATCATTGCAAAAATCCAGTGCATGTAATCTGCAAAAGGGTAGTTCATAGGAATATTCTAAAAACAATTTTAGTTTTGGAAAAGTTAAAGGTGTGGTAGAGGCTTCATTATGCAGAAAAACAATGAACAAAATTTGATGACCTTAATCTAAAAATGAAATTGAGTTGGTGTGGTATAGACCCCATTATGTAGAAAAGTAATGCAAAAGTATTATATTTTGAACACACTTGCCATATATGCCGCTGTTATTATCGATAAACAATTTTTCAGTGCTGACTGAGTTAAAAAATCAAACTTAACATAATTAACAAACAGTGTACACAAAAATTAGTTTATTTATTTATTTTATTTACGAATAAATAAAATGAAAAATATAGTGATAATTGCAGATTTCCAAACAACAATTATTTAAAGGTACGCTCCTCGACAAAAATAAAGCCCATGGCTTGAAGTGTTCGAACAAATATTTATTTTAATAATTATTTAGAAGAGTATGTTAATTTTACATTTATACCCAAACTTTATGTATTTTCACAAAATATATCTGAACTTTATTTTGTCACCGGGTATACATAGAGATAAATATAATGTTACCTTTAAGTCAAGAGCAGATAAATTATATTTTTACTTTTACTAACATTTTTTCTAAAACGTAACGATTCCATTCACTTGTTTTTATTTAACATTCCTGCATTCTTTTATTGAACACGAAAACGAATAAACAACAATATGCTAGTGGAGGAGTTACTGTTAAATCGTATCTTTTGTTAATACAACAAAGACATAATAAAATTAAATTTAATTACAACATTAAGCATAAGAATGTCGGTTTTAATAGAAATTAAAACAAGGACGTCGTTAAAAACGTGATGAGGGAAAGGCACAGTTATTAAATATGTAAGTTGATCTTGTTGTGTAATATTTTACAAAATAACAACAAACTTTTTGCTTTCATATTTTATTGGTATTATTTGTTACTAGTTAATTCGTAATATTAATTTGTAACGACGTTAAATATATATATATATATATATATATATATATATATATATATATATATATATCCATGTTTTTTTTTCTCAAACATAAACTTGTTACCCATTGTTTAAATTAACTGAAATGGTGTAAACGCCTTGTTGGATAAATTTGATTAAATCGTTATTGAATAATACATTACGCGACACAAACCCCGGGTTCGAATCCGATTGCTTTTTTTTTATTAATTTTTAATTTATTATGAATAGTGAGGATTGTGAGCAATGCCACTCTTCCGTGTTCAGCTTAACACATAGCGAAATTAAATCTGTTGGCATAATGTATAATTTCGCGTGTTAAGGTTAACATGGAGGAGTGTCATTGTTCCTATCACTTACTTTGTTTTAATTGCACGCGTTACTTGATTCGTTTTATATAAACTTTATTATAATTAAATAAATAATTTTTTGCGTGGAAATCACTATCCTACAACGATTTAATCAACTGTACCAGAAAAAGATTTGCGTTCATTTTAAATTCAAGGCGGTACAGAGTCGGCAAAAAACGGTAAAAATACTTACTGAAAACGGTGAGCAATAGCATAACCAAGAACCCAGCTAATACCGCCAGATACCTCTTCAAGCCGCTACTTTTGTCTTTTTGTAAAATTTCAAAAACACTACATATACTAGAGTTCCGGACGCGAGTCCTTGTAAGATCACAGACACTAAAGCGGTCGATTCTTGTTTTTCAACAGTAATGGCTATGCCGATTCCAATCCCTAACGGACTAACCACCGAAAATATGAACACGTAAATCACATTTAAAATGAACTTGGTCTTGGTGGTGACAAGTTCCACGCCGATACAAAAAGCTATCACGAATTTATGCACAGACACTGCGGCAAACAACACCAGACGTTTGTGCTCGAAGATTCCAATCCAACGGTGAGTCCTTCAAACAACTCATGCACGGATAGGGCCAATACAACGAGCAACCCTCTTATACTCTTAACAATCGAGTCATCTTCTATAATGATGTGACTATGTCCGTTGTGAGAGTGACCATGTTCTTGTTGGGTAAAAATTTTTCCACGCTCCTCGTCGGCCTTCACCAAATTTGCGGACGAATTCGAGTGTGCATCCCCGGCATCGTCCAGTTCGCATCTTCTGATTGATAACGTCCGTTTAAACGTGTTCAGCTCGTTTGCTTTTTCTTTTCTATGCAAGTATAAGTGAACGCACTCTTCGACAAAATATAAAACAAAGAAACCGATGCACATAAGCATCTCAGTGAAACTGATTTTAGTTTCTGGAAAACGTCCGATTTCTATTAGCTCGTGTAGATTTTCATCGACTTCGGGAAGCAAATGGAAGAAGATCGTGCAGATGAGAACGCCGCCGCCAAAACATAAAGAGTTGCCGCAAACTTTTACTCTTTTTGTTTGACTCCCATTTGAGCCATTGTGACAGTTTGATGGGTAGTATCCCCATTGTGAATGAACCTAGAAATAGGCAAACCATGGCTACTGATTTGGCAATTATTGTGTCCGTATTGGCGTCCCTCGTTTGCGCATCTTTGCCGATGTACCCACTGATGTAGTTGTCCATTGCAGTCTGAGAAAAAATAGAATCATCAAACCGATGTAGAATATAAGTAGTTAATAATAAAAACTACAGTAAAAATGATTAAATAAATAATTTACAAAATACAAAATAAAATTTGGCGCTCAGCGTGGGGAGGATAGAAGAGAAAAAAATATGACAGTAAGTGAATTGTTGATCGTTGGAAAAAATTGACGTTTACAAAAATCTATTTACTACTTCCTGAGTTATCAGATCTCTTTATTATAGTTGAAGTAAACTAACACTAATTTATTCAACTAGAAGCAAGGTATAGAACAGTGTCAGACAAGTACATAACACTTCATTTTTGTATCTTGCACAGATAAGATTTTTACTGACGTATTAGGCGAAATATACTTGAGTTACTTTATTTCTACATCGAAATGACTATAAATTTATTTACTTGCCTACTTACTATAAAATAAATAATGTAATTTTAATTTAATAGCACTCAAGATTCAATGTTGAAGGTTAATGTCAAAAAATCCTTTTGTTTTCCTTGTTTTAAGCACTTTAATCCATTGTTTTCTATTTTAATGTCAAGGTTATACAAACGCTTCTAGTTCGTTATCAAGAAGAAGGCACATCATGAACACATACCAGTCTATTTTCCAATTTTCATTGTAATGTTCTAAAATAGATTTAAATTGATCGGAGCTGTTAAAATGAAGTTATATTTTGAAGACACTTAAGTAATATTTGTAAACGTTATATATTTTGTCACAGAAACTCATTTTATAGTTGATTTGTCAGACGTTGTTGCTTAATCGGTAACTGCATGAATCGTATCATAAATAAGTACATTGTTAAAGAAATATTTGTTAATGGTGGAATGAATTTAAATTTTTCATAATAATATCGGCTATTTGTGCAAGATGATGCATTCGCTAGAAGAGGGCGGCTACTCCCTTCACTAGAGCGGAATTCTTCTGTGGTATTGGCAAACACACAATACAGGAACCGTTCCGGAACGACAAAACACGAGAGAGGATAAACTACCAGGTATAAGACAATCAAATATTCTACTAAACTAATGATTGTCTACAGATTAGTAGAAATAAGCTCAGAATCCTCACAGGATTTTTCACAGGCCAATGGTTACTAAACAAACATTTTAGTAGGTTAGGTGTGACTATGAACCCAGAGTGCAGATTTGGTAATTCGGCAGATGAAACCCCTGTTCATCTACTCACAGAGTGTAAAGCCACATTCTTTAGAAGATCGAAAAGTTTCGGGGACCAAGCGTGAACCTGGAGGAAATCACTCCATTGAGATGCCTCAGGGACATTGGTCTTTAAACACTAAAGAGACAACATAATAATCAGGATAAAAACTTCTCAATATTGCTCCACTAGATCTTCCTAAAGTTAAGACAAGGGTTACTCCTTGATAAGGAGGAAGACTACAATGAAGAGGTTTTCAACAATTGCTCCAGCAATCAGTTAACTACGTTTATGATTTCAACATACTTCAATCCCTAAAGATAAGGAGGTTATTTTGATTGAGTCCAGTTAGTTCAATTTGCTCTATTGGCGATCACCAAAACAAAGAATTCAATTGGAGTCACACTCCAGAAGAACACGAAGTATAAAGTTTGATGGATATCTGAAAGAAGAACTTGGTAAGCGTGTCAAGTTACCCCACACTTTCAACAAAGTGGCAGGTGCTCTGAAGAAACGTTTTAGATGAGAAGACCTTTTGTCTCAGTGCATTACTTAACCTCATCATCTCTATTGTACCCAGTAAAGAGATCCTACATGAAGTTGGAACCTCAATCGCTACTGATAATTTGGGGATGAAACAAAAAAAATCAAAATGATCGTAATATTTCCACTAGTGGAAGACACTACGAACGTTTGATAAAAAGTTTGGGTGGAAGTTAAACTTATTAACTACTTTTAGTTGATGAATTCATTATGTTTAGGAGTACAACATGGGCTACAAATGCTACCAAAACAAAAGCAACATTCCAATAATATTAAACTGAACTGAAGAAATCACTAACGAAACTAGAAAAGGACCAGAAATAGTCACTGTATCTGGATTAACTTCCATCTACAAAAACATGTGTCGTAAAGTGAAGGCATGTTATTGTAGATAGTTTCCAAAGAAGTTATTGGTAAAAGGCAAAATTATTCGGATTCTAATATTAGTGAAATATAAGACACAAAACCTAAGAAACCCATGGTCTGCTCTCAGATGTCCCAGTCTCGGAGAAAACATTCTATTCAGCACACTTCGTGTCTAGACTGTTAGATCATCTTTATCTGGATTAATACGGTTTGTCAGATATTAACCTTTAACGTTCAACAACTATGCGTTGATACGAGCTTTGCAAACCTGACGTACTTGAGCAAGTCCTCTGATGCCATTTAGCCGTAAGTTTTCTAAAGGTTTATTCGACTGGAGAACATGGGAAGCAAGAAGTTTTTTAGGAACAGCGTCAGAAGAGCCACAGTAGACCAACGACGGTGTCCAAAGTAATAGTTAAAATGATAACTGCTTACTCGCCAACACATTTGAAAAGCGTAGGATTTTATTTACAAAAAATTCTCCAAAGTTAACCATGAAGTTGTCGAATTAGAAAGATTGCAAACTAAGAATATTGTGGAGATCAGAAAAGGCAGAAAATTGAAACTCTTTCAAAAGAGTTCTGGTTCCACTAATGATAAAAGATATTTGTAGAAAATTCAAAAGAATCATGTCATCTTTTAAAATCTGAACGACAATGCGACGCCAGTTGCAGATGATATTTTAGTATGAAATGAATAATGGGTATGATTACTCCAGTAGTCGTTTAATTAAAATTATTCCTTTTCTAATTGAAGAATCTTCCTAAGGTGGATGTAAAATTAACTATCTATTTATAGAAGTATTGCCGACGTTTTCGTCCGTAAGGATTGGGGCTTTTCAGGCAAAATCCCACCTGAAAGATAGTTTTCACCTTGAAAAGTTCCCATTTGTTAAGGGCGAAACTTCGTCAATACTTACGTGAAAAGGTAGTTTTACTTTTACCTTCACCTTAGATTCTTAAATTAAAAAGAAATAATTTTTGAGTAGAATGAAGTATTTTCATTCTAGCAAGAACATCTTCACTGAAGAGAATTATTACTACTGAGAACTTATTGAAGTGAGATTGTCTAACACTGTTAAGTAAGCGTGGATTAGAAAAGAGCATGATGTCACATTTGGGGAATGGATAAACTGGCTGACTTACCCGTATGTGGATTGCATTCCAACTAAACAAGTGAGTCATATTGACCTGAAAGTCAAATTGTTTAAAAATGCCATAACAATCTTAACGATCAACAAAATCTTCACTTTATTCGGAAGGTGGGTACGATCATGAGATAAAGTCAAAAGCGTTTGAACATCATGCAGCTCCTAGTTTCAAAAGTGACACTTCTGAGAAAAATTCAGAGATTCAGTCCAGAAAAATGCGGATCTTAAGGCAGATTTTAATTACCCCATTTTGATAAATTCCAGCTTCAACATAATTATAGGCTAAGAAGGTAATGCAGAGTTAAACAGACGGAGTTATCAAACTTTTGAAACTCATCTGATAAGAACGGTTCATGAAAGTAGATTTAACTTACTCAAATAGAAATGTCAGATGTGTCATCCCAGTTACGATATTTAGAATTTGTGGTGAATCAATTAAAGTTTGATGTAGATTCCGAAAAGTTACATCCATCATTAAAACTCAAAGACATCGGAATACTTTAAAATAAAGAAGAATAAACTTTGGAACTAATCAAGCAGTTGTGAAAATATTTTTAAGAAAGTTATAAATTGTTTTATTTGGAGTAGAAACTGATACACCATATTTTGGAGTAGCTCAAATGCAAGAGAACAAAAAATGACACCATGTGTGATCTATTACCTCAGTCGTTCGTTAAGTGCTGCTGAAATAATATATTCCACCACCGAGCGCGAATGTCTTGCGGTCATCTGTACTGTACAAAATTACGACCATATTTAGAATGTTATCAATTCAAGATTATTACTGACTACTATTCATTTAGTTGTTTTAGTTGCACAATCTTAAAAAAGGCTAGCTCGTTGGACTCTACATCTACAACAAAACGATTTTGAAGTGAATAAGAAACATGCGACAACTAGAAATAATTTTATTTCACGAAAGGTGTAAGAGAAAAAGTTGTATCAAAAGGAATTACATGAAATTGACAAATAGATAGAGTTAGAATCCTATTGTCTCACAAAACCGTGCAATGGTTTTATATCCATAGCTAAATTGTTACTCCGTCAATTATCCCTAACTAAGGAGCATCAAAAATTTGGTTTTGTTAGTAGTTTTGAGGAATAGATTTTAATTATACATTCATCCTCACTTCTACTTCGATGACATAATCAAAGAATAGGCGCTACCATTATTTTTAAATAGCTGAAAGTAAACAAAAATAAGGAAAACGGATTCCTTGCATTCGAAATTAATGCTAGTTTAGTATTTCAAATTAATTTACCGAAGAAATGTGAATAAATCCTTTCAATTGATCTTTTAAATAACAATATCCTATTTTTATTAAGAACTAGTGTTTAAAACTTTGTCATTTTACAAGAAATCTGGTAGTTTTGTTAGACCTATTGTGCATTTGACATACATCTTGGCCGTCGCGAATATGAATTCAATCATCGTTCAAATGGGAACGACTGTTTTCCGTACAATTTTCCAAATCGTAAATTCAAGATTGTCTCCATTATTAGTCGGAGGTGATGTTTTCTACAGTTTTTAAAAGAAATTTAGGGTTGCATTATACAAGAAAATTTGACACATGAAGATTGGTCGTCATCAAATAGTTGTTGTTAACCTAAAGTTTAGAGAACCCATTTTCTATCTAGAAGTGAAAATGGCTGCTTTTCAAGAGAATACGATCTTCTCAACCCGCGTATTCGAATCGACTTAGACATTTAAGGTTAGATTTAAAGAATGGATTGTCAATCAATTTACGAAAAAGCACAAACAAGGTGGTGTCTGATTATGGAATTAGGTCAAGAGGATTAGTTAGAAAAAATTGAAGAAGTGCGCAACGTTCGTCAGATAATTTTACTAAAAGCACTGCTGGTAGAGCGGATTATGGAAACGGCTTATCAGATCTGTGAGGACATTCTGGAGTGAAATACTCAGGAGTGACAAATTAGGAAGTGTCTGCTTGTCGTGTAAGTAAATAAGTACCACTATGACTGAATATAATGAAGTTCTGGTTCTTCTTTAATCCCTACGCTGTTCCTGGGCGTGATACAAAACTTTTGTAGTAATCTGGTTACGTGAGCTATAAGTAGATCAAAAATGTTCGAGTTAAACTTCGACACCTTTTCAGAAAGTGGTAAATATCCCATTTGGTTTTGAGTAAAAAGTTAAAGGGCACGTTGTCCCACAGCTAAAAAAAAATTCAAATTGACCGTTGGGTTGCCAAGCCTAAGAGAAATGTTTCAATAACCTTAGGTAAAATTAATTAAAAACAAGTTTTATTTTAATAAAAAAAAATTAAAAAAACTTAAAATTCGGCTCGACTAATAATGTTCAAATTCTAAACAAATCAATAAAAATACAAAAAAGTTAATTCTTCGATTATTATTGCCAAATAAGCTTTGGCTTAAAAGACTATCTCAAATCGTCTGCTGTAAATTGCGAACTGACCGGAGAAACACCCCGCCAGCTGTTTCGTCCTTTTTGAACCCTTTTAGGAGTGACACAACTAGAGTGTAAGTTCATTATCGTAATTTTATTTTAATCGTATGGTACATTTTAAATATTGTATTGTGATGTAAGTGTTATGTATGGTGCCCCAGAAGATCAGTATAAACCTGTACAGTGTGGTGACGAAACTGTGTGCAATTGTGGATTGGTTCGTCTTGGCAAAGCATTTACTTCAAGGTTTAGGAAAACCACTAAAACCTAAACATGCCAACCCGTACCCACCTAGTATTCACATGTAATAATATTAATTAAGTGTGTATTTTGTGTTTTGTGAAATTATTGTAATATATGCGCGGCTATTGACTTAATCCATCATCTTGGACTAATAAGATCGTTTTAAGCAACCTTATTGACAGATGTGAACGTAGTTACAAAATTAATTGATTTAAACCGATACATTTGTATAAACATAGTTCAAATGAGTTTTGTGGAAAATGTAATTATCTACAACTATTGTTTTAGTTTTTGAAGTATGGCGTTTAGATGCAGACGGACGGCACAAAAAAAACATATTCAATAAACAAAATAATTAATAGTCAATCACTGTAAGAAAATAAATAAATCCCCTGAAGACCTCAGTAATTAACAATGAAACACGACAAGATGTTTATGATTAATTTTAAGAATGACATCAACTTCAGTAACCTTAAGAAAATGATTTATTGGATTTGTCTTTTTTTTTTTTTTAATTTTAATTGTTTGTTTGTGTTGCAATTACGCAAGAGCATTTAAAAACAAAACCAACACCTGCCGTGAGAGTGACGCATTTTTTTTTTATTTTACAAAATTCAATATGAAATATTATTGTTTTTCAAATGTCCAACTTTTCTGGAGACAAAAATATTAGTTCTAACAGCATCCGATGTCCCAATGAAACATAAAATTAGTTCTCAAACTTTTCATTGATGTGCATGCAAATCTTCATCTTCTTAATGATTATTCATGTCAAATGTTACCGTAAGGATAAATGCATGTAAATTTTGTATGCATGTACTATAGCTGTAAAATGTATTGAGCGATGAACGGTATAAGTATAATCTGTTTATGTTCTCGCATTCGTGTACATTTTTGTATGTTTTTCAAAGAATTATTAGACAGAGATACATTTTTGATAGTGAAAATATATTTACCTATAGTCAATTCACTTTTATGTGCATCAGAGTCGGGTGGTATTCATGAAATATTTAGTAAGAAATTTTGTTTGTGCTTCGAATACTGCTACCAATATACAGTCAATATCAAAACATGTTGTCTGTAATAGTAGAGGATCCATTTGTTATCACAAAACGTCGCTGTATACATTAAAACTGTCAAATGCAAATAGTCATATTTTCTGAATTTTTATTGAATATGAGAAAGTTCAGAAATGGCTAAATAGACTCGTGAGAAAGACATTCCTTTATAGGAATATTTTTTAAACAAAAGTTTTACGGTATTAAGTTGTAAATATATTTTACCACATTACATGTACTGTTCATTCACTTAATGCCAACTTAAGAAAATGAAAACCCTGGCAATTATGATAGACTATAACATGATGTGGTCAGGGTGTTTATCGATATTCCATATATTTCCACTCAGTTAGATTAACAGCCACTGAAGCATGGAATTTGTTGTAATTTACATTTAGAATAAAGGAGGAAAACGTTTGCGGCTCTTAGAAATCCTTAATATAGAACTGAACCTTCTCACTGTAATAGAGCATTAATTTTCTGCCTTCTTAACTGTAAATACTGTTTACTAACTTCCTGTGATTAGTAGAATAAAATAACTGTAATCAGCGTAGATGTTAATAACAAAAATACACTTCATGGCCAAGTTGATGTGAATTATCAATTTATTAAAAAAAACAACTCTCAGCGAAGAAAACTGCACAGTTTATCCTCTCGATGACTGTTAAAAATAAATGTTAAAAAACTTGCTACACAAAAAACAAACAACAATTGGAAGCGACAACTATAAATCATCATTAATTAACAGCGCTTCCCTCATAAGAACGACAACCTTGAGGTATCATAACAGATTTATTATTTATTTACTCAAAACATTTTCTGACAATTAACGAACTCGATTCACATGACTCCGCTTAAATAAAATAAGCGACGCGTGAAACTTACACAAAACGAAAAAAATATATATTAAAACTCACTGTTTTTTTCCCGCCGATTAATTGATGACGTGAATTTCACTGACAAGAACGCGTCCCGCTCTCGTATCAACATAAAAGTAACTAAGATAATCGCCACTGCACTATATATACAAAGAGACTGCGTCAAGTGCCAATCGAGGCTTATAAAATCTGATTCAGCAGTGGCTCTTCAACTGGGCACTGATAAACTAAGTGTATTTTATAGCATTTCGACGGTGGAAGGGAATCTGACCACGATATGCTAAGCGATGGTTGTTTTTTTCCCGAGAATGAGCCGGCAAGAAATTAAATTTTTGCGGTGCATTCGAGCCGGACCGATTTCGCCAAATTTTCCGAAACAGTTGAGGACCACTCGAATCAAATGATACTGTATCAGTTGCACTATGATTTAGGACAATATCTTGATTAGACACGAACTTTATCGTTGAATAAATAAACAATAAGTTGTACGTCAATTTTTCCCAATGGGATAACACGGTCGCCAACAATTACGGAGACCTCTTTTACCGTTTAATAAGCATAATTGGCCACTAATTTCCAATTTACAAGCTTAATAACTTTACTCCAATTACGCAGATGTAAATGATAGTTGGTTTTCTTCGAAGTCATTCAGTAAAAGTTTTGAATTAATTTGTAATGTTTGGTTCTCATCAGTTTTCTCGCAGTCGCAATTATGTTATTCTAGTAATAAGACTTTGCCGCAATCTTTGGGAGTTCTATGAAGAGAAAGCTGATTTACTATACTTGTCGCGAAAAACCCATGGAGTAATGCGGTTAAATACAGGCACAAAATGTTTAAGTCTTATAAAATAGTAATAGATTTAAATTTTACATACAGAAATGAAATTTAATGTTGTAGTGTAAACGAAATTACTGAAAACCATCACGTGAACATAACGTGACTTCTCCACTCGTTCGGCGCCGCAGTATAGTAAATTAATATTTTTTAATTTCGCAATGACTTTGGAATTTATTTGTAAATTTTACGAACTACAGCTAGTGATGTAAAAACAGTTTTGGTTTTAGAAACGTTTTTGAAAAGGTTGCGTCATTTAAAAAAAATTAATATTCAATTACAAATTATAAGTAACTCTCTAACTAAAAATTCTGTTAATGATTTCCTATCAAAATTTTTCATCGCCATCATCATCTGTGGATACCAGTTTTCCAGACCTTTGATTTTTCTTTCTCAGAGCACCATGACCCCAGGACGCCCGTCTTTTCTTTCATTTTTTTTCTATCTGTACTTCTTTATATCTTTCACTTCTTGTTTCCAGTTTGTATACTCACTTTCTTTTTAATCCTCCTCCACTAGATCCACCCACCTTTTCTTTTCTCACCTTCCAGCTTTCTATGTAAAGCTCTTTTTGCGTATCTTTCATCTTCCATTCGGCTTATATGTTAGTCAAGCAATGAAAAGGTATAGAGAAATATTTGGAACACAATTTTGACTTCTTAACTTTATTTGGACTAGTTAGGAGGTGAACATATCAAAACTCCAGCCCGTAGCCTTTGAGCCGAAAGAAGGTAGGGTTCGTAAGTCCCATTTTCGGTTTGTCGTTAATATCCACGGAAACTCTGTGTCCTAGTGACGTAATTACTCTATACAAAATGAGAGTTGATCAAATTTGCTACACGTTTTACTCAATTAAGTTTTCGATATCTTATATAGTTTTTAAAATATCACCTTTGCCTCACAGTTTTACCGATGAACCCAAAAATTAAAAACCGGCTATAAGGCATGAAATTCTTTTCAATAATCCATAATATATTCATATTACTTTACTATTTTATCTATTTTATTTTATTTTTTTGGGGTGGGAATGACCTTCATCCTCTTGTCTTTGTTTTCATCTTCCATTTCTCAATTATCTTCTACAATGAACTACTATGTCGGAACGGTTAGAGAATCCTCCTGCTCTTCTTCATTTTCATTAGCTCTGTCAGCACTGTACAAACTATTCAACATTACGACCAAGGATGTACATGTCGCTCTACATCCATAAAGTAATTTGGCAAATAGTTGCTAAGATATCGTCAATCTGCGAGAGCTACATCTACGAAGAACTACCACGGAAAGAGATGTACTGAAGTCAGCAACGATTATTCCATATCAACCTCAAGCACGAAAACAGTAGAGCAACATAGAAGTTATCAACTCAGCAAATCTGCTGACATGTATTTTACCAAAGACACCAAGATAAATGTCAAGTTCAAGAAATGTACCTTCATCAATACGCTTAAGGTGACGTTTGAGAAGAATGGGATCATGACCTTTCAAGCAGAAAGTGATGTGGACGTTCTGGTCGGGAATGCGGCTATGAAAATCGCTTGGAAACAACAGCCAATCGGCATTGTGAAGACGTCGACCTCATAGTCTTTTTGATGGCTAAAGCTGAAGCACATCAGGACATTATTTTCATCAAGCCTGGATGTGAAAAGCTTCTCGTCCCACGAGCTTCAGCAACAAAACCTGCTAGTTTTACACGTCTTTACCTAATGAGGCACAACCAAAGATCCAGAAAACGGCAAGTCCGGAAAACAGCAGTTATATTTTCAAACTCTTTTCCACCACCGCTCAAATACAGGTACAGGTGAAACATGCATATTGAGGTAGTATGGCGTTCCAACAAAACAGGTATCCTTCAATACTAGTACGTATGTATTTTCCTTGAAATCGGTCTCTATGCCTTCTCCCCAACAATAGTTATATATATATATATATATATATATATATATATATATATATATATATATATATATATATATATAGCTATAATTACTCCTCTTTCCACACTTTACTCACTATATTATATAACTCGCGTTTTATTTAGTCTTTACCGTATCTAATCAGCTTGATCGTACTGTGTCCTCACCTGGTACTTTAATATTTTTCATGCTGTTGATTGTTTCTTCAAATTCTTCGTATGCTGGCAATTCTACTATTGTCTACTCTTGTTCTTGTTTCATTTCTCCTTGTTATCGGTTATCCCTTGTACGTTCAATAGGCTTTCAAGATACTCTTTTCATCTCTTACTACTTATTCTATATTTCCCAATCATTATCTCATTCATTCTTAGCTGACCTTTTCTTTGGTGTAGAACCTCTCTTCTAGCTTTTTTTGCTCCCAGTCTCATTTCTTTCTTCGTAATTCTGCTTTAACTTCTCTTACTTTGCTGTCATACTTTTTCCTCTCTTCTTGGTGTTTTTATCATACCCATTCTTTACTCATCCTTCCCTCTATTAATTTTCCCAGAAACTAGTTTTCTTCGCTTAAATTTTCTTTTCCTAATACTAGCTTTGCCTTCATCTATGTCAATTTCTTCTCCACACTCACTTCCGTTTTATCTTCTTTTCTCTAATTTTTGAAAAAACCGCTGTGCTTCTTGATTTTACCTTTTCCTCTTTCTCTCTTTCCGTCCTTATCCTTTATTTGTGTTTTACTGTAATCAGGTGATGAACCGAGTTTCCACCCGCCCCTCTATAACTCCTAACATGATGTGTATTTAACAAATGCCTTGGATCTATTAACACGTTGTCTGTTTGATTTTTGTTCGCTCATCCGGTGATACCTAGGTTGTCTTATTTATGCCTTTATGCTCGAATCTCGTACACACACCATCGTTCTCTTTATTCTGCGTTTCAAAAAAATTGAACCACTTTGGAGAAGTAACTGTAGAACTTTGAAATTGTATGGAAATATTAGGTGCATGGAAACAAATAATTGATTAAAAATGACAATAATTTGTAACTTCTCAAAGAAATTATCTCTTAGATGTCATAAGTTCGAAAACGTACCATTTTTCAGAAGCTTACGCCTTTTGAAAGGGGAAGAATTATTGTGATGCACAAAGCTTTTGTGAAGTTGGTAGACGTGGGAAGTGGATTTCCCCGAGTAACAGGAGTGCAATTCAAGACCCTGAAGAACCATCATAAGGTGTTGGGATCAATTGGATAAGAGCAATTGGTCACAGAGTATTCTATGAGTACGATTTATCCGCTCGTGGGGATTACGGTCATATTTCCTTATTTTAGTTTCTCTTTGACCAGACAACATAAACCTACCAGATTGCAATAAAGCCAAGACAGGCAGCAATGGGACCATGAATGGCAGGATATCATTTTCAGTGATGAATTCAGATTTTGTTTGCAGCATTCGGATGGATGTTTATGAGTTAGACTACCTAGAGGCCAGACGCAAAATTTACAGTATGCTCTACGTACCCATACAGCTATAACTCCTGCAGTAATGGTGTGGGGGAACAAGTCCCCCTTAGTATTCATTTCGGGCACTCTAAATGCAATGTATTACGTTGATACAGTTTTGGAACCTGTTGTTCTTCCTTTTCATGAAAACCTTCCAGAAGCCATCTTTTAGCATATTGCCCGCCTAACTATAAACTTCTTAGCAGAAAATAATGCCAGTAAAGTCCTAGGAACTTAAGCCTTATTGAACATGTCTGGGATAAGGTGGACATGATACTGCGTCATTTACCTCATCAACCAATACCCTACCTGAATTGTGTGAACAGCTTCAGGTAGTCTGTAATTAACTTCCTCAAACGGCAATCGACCACTTGATTTTCAGCATGCGTAGAAGTTCTACGGTACTCCTTCAGGGTGGTTCAATTTTTTTGAAACGAATTGTCTAAGCTTTCTTCCTTTCTCGTTACTTTCTTCGTTCAGACTATGTCTACTTGTTATCACCTTGTAGATTTCTTCTCTTCTAATCTTGTTGTTTAGATGACCCATGACGATCTTAATATCATATGTTCCCATTTCTTATATTTCTTTTCCCAGCCCTGCATAATAATAGTATAAATTCCTTATACTTTCATTTTTTTGTAAATTGATGAAGATACTTTATTCATTTTAAAAATTCTAAAATTAGCATAATTAATCGTTTCATTTTGCAAGTTTTCATTGTCGGAAACCATTAAAATTAATTACGAATTACAAGTATAAGATGTTATCAAAGTTTCAAACAATTATATGTTAAAATAAAGCTTATACAGTATGTCCCCTAAGTTGGAATCATATGAAAACTTTTTTATTATTAATTTTAGAAAAAAAGTTATTCTTTATAAAAAGTTCTGCATGTTCTAAAATCTAAAATACAGTCATCAAATATCAATTTTTTTCAGTGGTATACGAGGTTTGTCAAAAATATGAATTTTACTCAAGAGTAAAGTACCTTCAAATTTTACAATATCGGAAAATGTTATCAAAAAAGTTGATCAGAAATAAAAAACTAGGTTCAAATATGCAATTGCATCTATTTACATTAAAAATTAAGTTTATTTTGTTTTTTAATAATATTTCTATTTTGAATGAACATTTATCTCTTGTGATTATTTATTATTATTTATGATAATTTGACTAAAATATTATAATATACTTTTACGATGCTGTGAGTCATTTTATTTCTACAGGGTGTTGAACTTTTTATTTTTCAAAAATGTTCAATAAATATAATAATGTTATCAATTAAATGGTTGCAATTTGCATATTTAAATGTAGTTTTTAATTCTGCTCAACTTTTTAATAACATTTTCCAATATTGTTAAATTTAAAGGTACTTCACTCTCGAGTGAAAATTCATTTTTTTGACAAACGTCGTATACGACTAAAAAATTTGATATTTGATGACTGTATTTAGATTTTTAAACATGCAGAACTTTTATAAAGAATAACTTTTTTCCTAAAATTAATAATAAAAAAAGTTTTCATATGATTCCAACTTAGGAGAATATCTATATATATATAAAAGTGTAGTTTTCTTGGCGCTTGAGAAATTTTTATGGTTGGCAAAATAGAAAAGTAAAATAAGAAAAATTTGCTTATCAAATATGTGATGTTATCAACCTTAAAAGTTCCGTATTGTTTCCATTTTAATGCAAAAGAATTTCAATATTCAAGTTAATATTACGCGGAGTAATAGGAATTTCAAGTCGGAGACTTTATCTAACAGTTGCGGGTGTTGAACAAATTAGAGAACTAAGCAATTGTTGTCTTCATTTTTAATGTTGTAATTATAGAAATTAAAATATTGAAACTTGAATTGAATTTTTGACCTTAATTCCAACATAATTAATAATTATTACAATCATAGCAGTGCCAAATTTTAAAAAAGTTGGAAAAATAAATGATTAACTTCAGACACAATTTTCAATAGTTGAGATATTTTTGACAAATAGTGAAAAATTAAAAATGCGCTTTCTTCAATTTTGCGCAAATTTGAATTTTCGAAAGCTTAATCAAATGCAATTACAATATATGAAGGGGACTAAATTATAATAAAGTGAAGAAAATGGTCTCTTCATTTTTAAAAAGTTGAAAAGGCAAATAATTTGAGATTCAGGCCAGATAATCCAATCCCCGGACAATTTGAAGGTATGAAATTGTATCAAAATGTTGAATAGTTTTGTTCAGCAATTTTGTGTTTTTGATAAATTTTGAAAAATAAAAATGAATGTTCTTCAATCTCGAGCAAATTTGATGTTTTGGAAGGGGATAAGCTTAACTTATGATTATTGAAATGTAATTACGTTGTACAGAATATGGATAGGACTAAATTTTGTAATTATTTTATAGTTACAAAAATTATAAAATTAAAAAAAATTGGATCTTTATGCTTTATGCTTAAAAACCCAATCCTACTACAATTTTACAGATATTGTATTCTATCAAAATAATAAATAGTTTTGTTCAGCAATTTTGTGGTTCTCTGACAAATTTTGAAAAATGTTTTTTTTTAAGTTTAGGTCAAATTTGAATCTTTGAAAAATAAGATAAGTTTGCGTTACTGATATTTCAAATGTGATTACGAGTTAAATGGCTAAATTTTAATAAATTTCGTATGGTTTACAAAAATTATAAAGTGAAGAAAAATGTCTCTCCATTTTTAAAAAGTTGAAAAAACAAATAATTGATTTTAAGCTCACAAAACCCAAAACCTACCACAATTTGCAGGTATGGATTTTCTAAATTTCCACAATTTTGTGGAAGAACTCAGAAATTCTGTCAAAAGTACCCACAATTAGAAAGTTGTTGGACTAGATGTGTAAAAACAAATTTTGGTTGAAAAGAATGTGGTACACATAAAATAACCACCAGGGTGCAACCTATCTACTACCAAGGAATCTAGAAAACACAGAAGATCCGTCAAGTTTTAGCCAGTTACCTGCCTCTCAACATTGTACTGACAATCTCTTTGCATTGTTTGTCAAAATTATTCATGATCATTGTGAACGAAACAATATAATTGCAAATCAGCAAAAGTTTATGTGAAGAACACGATGGGCTGTATGAAACAATATTGTTTCTGGCCAACACGGGTGTTAAAAATCGATCCTTCTATTTCCGACTTCCTTTGCTTGCAATGTCACCGTGGAATACTCCAATCATACCTAAATGAAACGACTTTACCACCGATCATACAAATTAAAAGGGGATATTTTAGGGGATTTATTAAGCCCACTATGGTTTGTAGCGATAAACCCTCTGTTACGAAGTTTGAATTTATTTGCCATCAAACAGAATTACACGGAAAAAATACGAATAAACTACATGCTGTATATGGACAATCTAAAGCTGATGACAGCAACGAAGCAACAACTAGATTAAATGCTGAGGACAGTAGAAGAGTTTTCCACAGATCTACGGATGGCATAGACATGTGCCGCGCAATCAATATGACAAACGGAAAGTGCCAGATTGAGGCAATTCAGGAGGAGTAATAACCTCCCAAAGCAATTAACACCTACGCTTGCCCAGTGCTTAGCTATTTGTTTGGAATCGTGTCCTTGAGTAAGACCCATATTGACAGCCTACAGCGAAAAATTAAAACACTCCAGAAAAATTAGATATCATCACCTAAAGTGCCATCGGAAGGACCACGCTCCCATATAGGGGTTTACGGATCTTGGCCGGCTGCTGGATAATCAGGTGGCTGGCCTTTGACATTTTTCTTTAGGAAGGCTGCAAGCTCAGACCTGCACCAAGGGCTGTGTTAGAAAGACAACTCTACTCCACTAAGACTTAGGAATAAAGAGGTACCACTACAACAAATCTAACAGCAAAATATGCAAAAATGCAGAGATAAACCGCTGCATGGTAAACATATAAATGAGATTACGCAGGATTATCTTGACAAATCGATACTCGAACTATTGATTGGCCGCCCGCAACTACCTTAAATATATAAGTGGTGACCAGAAAGTTGAGGAGAGTAGGTGTAGGTATAGATGTCAAACATATTATCGGAGGATGCCAAGTATTCGCTTCTACTGAGTACACGGAGAGACATGATGCTGTAGCAAATATTGTGTTCTAAGAACTGGCATTGAAGCCGCGACTATGGCAGATCAAGAAAGTTTTATACTATATATACACTCCTAAACCAGTTCCAAACCGTTGCACATAATAGACTCAGAACTTGGTACTAGTAAATAGGGAGCCAGAAAACTACTGTAATCGAAGTGGCCATCCCTAATAATAACTACCTGACTGCAAAGCTTGTCGAAAAAATCCTCAAATATTGATAACTTGAACTGCGGGTGCAGAGACATTGGCAAATGAAGGCCGTTCGGACAGTGCTCATTGATGTCCTCTACAGGCGTGGTTCCAAAGTTTTTTGGAATAGTTAGGACAACTCAATCTCGACAGGTGTCTTTATAAATAAATGCAAAAAGTAGTGCTATTTCTCACGGCCCCACAGTTAGGATATACTAATAGGAACCGTGGATTCAGGAAATGAGCTCACATGAGCTTAATCTCTGATATCTAAGACATCTGGAATAAGTTGATGTTATCCCTCTAAGGGAATGTGAAAGCCATAAGGCATAAGCAGGTTTAGTACTCTTTTAAAATTTTCAACAATTGTGTTTAATTTTGATGAATTTTTCTTCATTTTTGAGCAATTTTGAATTTTGATAAGGACAAGGAAAATAGGAAATTTTAAAATATCTTTTGTTATCTACGAAAAAATGTAGGTATTGTTCCGCACTCTCTCCGTTTGTCGTGTTGGTGGGGTCACATTTTGCCCATTGATTACGTCGAAAATATATCCCTCATTCATATTTTTTTGGTCCATACGACGGACAGTGGGGTAGGGGTTTTACCCCTCGAGCCTTCCGCTTATGTCGACGCAATACCGTATTCGTTGTAAAATCGCATAATAAAATTCAAAATGCAACTCTATGTTGGGCAAATTGGGGGTGCGATTTCTAATTCAAATTGTGACTGTGGAATCGAACCAGAGACTGTTGCACATGTTGTGGAGGTTTGTCAATTAACGAAGTTTATAGGAGACTTTGTTAACATTCATAATTTAACGGACGAAGCTGTATTATAGCTTACTAATCTGAAGGACATCTGAAGTTAAGCGATATTTTGTCCTGATTATCTTTTTTTCCATTATTTTGTTTTGCTATTTCTTTTACCTGCTATTTTTTCGTCATTGTCGCGACTGGCGCTTGGATCGGTCCATTATATGTCGTCATGCAATGGCTGTGCTGTTATATTGTATGTTCTTATTTAATAATGAATACTAAGGTGTGTAATGGTTTGACATGTTTAGGTTTTAGTGGTCTTCTAAACCTTGAAGTAAATGCTTTGCCAAGACGAACCAGTCTACAATTGCATACGGTTTCGTCACCACTATACAGGTTTATACTGATCTTCTGAGGCACCATACATAACTCTTACATATCAATACAATAATGAAAATGTACCATACAGATAAACAAATAATAATTTCTAATAGTTTTAACGCTTTAATATGTTTATTTCATTTATTTTCGATTCACATTTGTCTCCATAATTACCAATTATAAATATGATAGCCTATCAATATTTGTACAGTTATCTAAATATTAGTACTTTCTGTTCTTAAACCATAAAATGCTCTAAAGTGTTTTTGTGTTCATTTTGTAAGTAAAAAAATATCTAACTAATAAAGTACACCAATAATGAGTATTGATAATAATAATAATTAATTAAATACTTAAACAAATCAAAAGTTAAACAAACGGTAAAAGAACAGTAACACATTGACTTCTGACCTATAGTTTTTGGCTTTTTATTTGAAACTATATGCCAAAAATTTTTTGTTTCCCATTTGTAAAACCAATATTAGTTTTAGTCAACATGTTTCCAAGTCTAGTAATAGTATATTATATTATAAGTGATAGAAATGCATCATTATATGCAGTGAGAATTCTAACCCTCATGTGCGCTTGCGGACAAGTGGGACACTTCTCACGAGCTTTATAATCGCATTTTTTGATCACGTATCACACGTCGATCGACGTTTTATCTTAGAGGGCATTGTAAAAATTCAAGAAATTAATGTTAGCATAATTCTATTTATCAGTTTTTGTAGTGATCTGTGGTTTGCTACAGTTATGAAATAATAAGTCTCAATGTTTTCCCCGAATTTTTCTCAAAATTAATAAAATGGAATTTTTTCCAAAAATATCAATAGTACTCCAGTTTGTTGGCATATTTTGTTCAATTAATAATAACAAATAATAAATAATATATATTTTGCATTAGGAATTGCTTTGATCTATTCTCACCGGATATCAATCTAATTTTGAAGCAAGAATATTCACAAACTCCAAAGTTTCCTCCGACCAGCAGCCCAGAGGTCTCAACCGCAAAAGGCTCAATAATGGTTCAACAAGCAATTGTATGTGCAAAACTTTCTCTTTACAGTCAATTTCACGACAGGTAGTAAGGATAAATAAACATCGTAGCGTCTATATTAAAGACTTGCCGTTGGTTGGTTCTAGTATAGAAGGAATCTTTGCAGAAATAAGTGCTAGTTTTATCAGTCAGTTGAGTTCTGAATGTCTAGACTCTAGAGCATCTACCTATGACTTTTCCACAAGTTAATCCGTGATTCCCATGTTCATCTGGTAACTGATCCACATAGCCATTGCTTAACATTGGGAGCACTAACCTTTAATTCAAGCGGGTCGATAGTGATATCCCCTAAATGCGTTAGCGTCGAGAAAAGTTCCAATAGAATTGGAGGGAGAGCAGTCAACCATGCGCCGGACTGTTTCACAGGTTGCTTTATTGTGTTTGCAATTTTGTCCAGATCTTTTGGACAAAGCTAACTTCAGGTTCCTGGTGGAAGGATGTCAACCAAACAGTTTTCGGTTCATCAAATAGGCTATATTTGATTATCCATATGTCTACGTATATGAAAATTTTTACAAAATCAAAATCATTCAATTAAGGAAGAAAAACTATACCCGCAGCCCGGCGTAGACCTATACCTCCATACGAGTAGGAAGGGTGCTATAGTCCATTGTTCAGTCCAGTTTAACATTAATTAATTTATCACAGATTCCCTAGTAAACAGTCCCATCCAGAGAGAATATCCGTAAACATCCAGCAAGAGGACGATTTCAATAGATACATCAATTTTGGAATGGATAAGCAGTGGCGAAGAAGGTAAAATGCCACATGTACAGGAAGATACTTTAAGCGGTCACAGTTCTCAGTTTTCAGGTCGAGGACGACGGTGTGGCTAAACTGTGATTGATTTCAGAAGCAAACTTGAATTGGTCCATTATTCTAATCTTGGAGACAATTCGGAAAAGTTTTCATTTCTCACAAGGAACGATCACAACAAACATTGAGTTACTGAGATTAATATCAATTCAATTCTTGTAATTTTGCAATAATGAGTCTAAGTCATCAAAACTCATCTCCTTGGCAACCATCACCAGGAAAAACAATGATTTTCCAAAAGAGTAAATGGATGATTATATGGCAAGTTAACTTCTCTTTGCAGGTACCAATGCTGAAAACTGCGTTAAATTTACATGAAAATAGTAGACAAATATAATTATTGCAACAATTGCATTCTTAGAAAACTGAAATAAATTAAATATTTTAATATGGACATTGATAAGTTTCTCTTTAATGCGTCTGATGAGACATTTTTATTAGTAAAAGTAGGTACGTATACATTTTGACATATGTCAATAAAGTATTAAATTTTTATATATTCTGTAGCTTGTGGCTGTTGTCGCAATTGCTGGCGGCTCTAGTGTGATAAGATATGTAGAGGATTCTATGCAGAATAAAGTTAGTATTGCAGAAAACTTTTGGAGATGGATATAGCAGTTCTATAAATGTAAACCATTTATTTCTTATTTATTTATTCGTATGGTAAATTTTAATAATATATTGTGATGTCAGAGTTATCTATGGTGCCCTAGAAGATCAGTATAAGCTTGTATAGTGTGGTGACAAAATCGTGCAATTGTGGATTGGTTCGTCTTGGCAAAGCATTTGTTTCAGGTGTAGGAAAAACCTAAACATGCCAATCCTTACACCTTAGTATTCATATGTTTTATTTTTTTTTGTTATCAATAAAATCCTTGTTTACCGATAGGATATATATGTACATTTACATCATAAATATTTATATAATTCAATCATTTATAATTATTTATTTATCATTTATAAACCAATGCACGCCATTCTTTTTTATTTTGAGTAACTCTTCTCGCTGATTGTAACGTATGTCCTTTCATGGCTAGATTTTCTCTATTACTCCTTCCAAGTCTTCCTGGTTTTCCTCTATTCCTTTTTGTATGGTTCTTGTTTCTCACAATTATTTTATCTGCCTAATCTCTCCTAGTCTTATTAAGGGACTATACCACCTTAGTTAGTTCCGTTCAATTACTGTCATTGTTGGTTTTATCCTTAGTTCTTTCCTTATATCCTGATTACTAACTTTATCTGTTGTTTTATTCCCATTATTCTTCTCAGGTATTTTATTTCCGTTGCATTATGCTTTTTGCTTTTCGTTCAATATCTATTTTTGTCCAAAAATAAGCACTGTCTGAATATAGATTTAAACACTTTTATTTTTGTTTGGTTTGATATTTTAGTCTTGCTTACGAAGCTTCTCTCTAAACTGCCATATATACATTGCCGCTTTTATTCTTTTGTTTATTTCAATGTTTTGACGTTCATTTATTTCAAATATATTTCCTAGATATTTAAAACCGTTTACTTGCTCAATTTTTTGCATTTGCCTATTTCAACATTTATGTCACGATATAATGTAACCCAGGTACTTGCAAAAGAAAGATTTAAATAGCCCGCCAGAACACAAAGCATACTTGGCCGGTCGCAAGTAAAAAGTTTCCACGACATTTAATTTAGAACATAACACTTCCTGCTAGTTTATTCGATGATCATGTTGTAACGTTGTAGTAGGCGCACAAATTAAATAAAACTCAAACGTGGGGATTAATAAATTTATTAGAATGGTAACAAAATAAATTTGGAATTAATATGTAAGTTGAAGCAAAAAAACCAAAAGGGGGCACCTCTCTGCCCTAGACGACCCGAGAAAGAGAGGTTAGAAAACCTCGGGTTAAGTCCGAACATAACACAAACAAAAAGAATCATACCAGTAACAGGGTCCATCAGGTTCGAGATCAAATTATCAATTTGATTGACCGATTTGAAAAATTAAAGGTCCTTGTGCACAGAGTAGCCAAAACCAAAACACAGGGGTGTCGTTAATCAGAAATAATCTAATTTAGCCCATTTTCACACACATAATGCAATTAAAACTATAGAACGTTATAGTGTCAAACCTGTTGGTTTGATAGGTGGGTCGACAGTGGCCCTATTTTTCTGGTTCTTAAGAACTCGGGAAGCATCAGAATGAGAAGTACAAATTTCAGCCATTGTAATTCTACTTATAAAAATTCAGTATCACATACACAAAAATCAAATGAGCAAAGGTCAAGGGGCAATGGCTGTTGTATCTTCTCTCCGATCTTCATCCCTTAGGTTATAAAATATTAAGTAATTCAACAAGGCCGACTTTGCCACTACTAAATAATGACCACTGTATATTTCCGCTCCTTTTTGACTCTGACATTATTTACTTTATCCAAAAACTAATAAGGAGGGGGTTGATATTAAATTAGATTAAAATTTTCTCGATTTAACCTTACTACAATTACCATGCACTTATCCTACCTACGATTTCAGAATAAAATTTTTGGTGATGACTAAAGATCAGTGTCGATATAAAATTCTTTATTTAAAACAGTGGATGCTTACATTCTTAAGTGTGAGTCCTACAGGCTTTATAAGAATATCTCCGTGAATATTCAGCATAGCTACACCATTTAGTCGATTCTCGCTGGTAGTATTTCTCAGGTAAGTATTGAGATATCGTAGAGTTGAAAAGACCGCTCACTAGTTACAGATGTGACGGATAGAGTTGCTAATATTTTCAATAGCATATGTATGCAGTTGGAATATCTTTTTTATTGCATGAACGCCTTTAATCCACTTTTTGAACAGTTGGTGATGATGAGGCAAATTGCTGCCAGAGTCTTATTTCTCTAATTCCAGAATTGGTTCAATATTTAGCAAAGGCGGAGTAAGCTATAGCATCATTCTCTGCAGTCTTGTCGAATTCGGATTGGCAGAGAAGACACTATGAAACTTTGAAGAATGTCTTTGTGTTTCAATAATCTGCTATGCAATTGATTGATGGTGGAGTCCAGAAATTGATTATAAATAGTGATGCGGTAATATTCTTCTGGGTCATTTGCACCAATGTTGTTTGCCAACTATTCTTGGCATTTTAACTTTGACTTCGAATTCGCTTATGTTTTCAACATTTTTGAAAAGTGCAGAGAATTCCTCTGTGGCGTTTCCTCGGAATTTCCGTAGAACATCATTTATGTCGGTTGCCAATTTAATTCCTGCAACTAGATCCAAGTTTTCACTTTGAAGCATTCGGCATAAAGGCAGCAAAAACTTTTGACACGACTTGCATAGAAACTTGAAATTATGTATTCTCAATTACACTCAGTAATTGAATCGCTGTTGAAGAAGAAGTTTTATCAGGCTATTTCGAGATTTCTTGTAGAGCAGCATGTGTCGTATTTTGAAATTCCAAAAACAATTAGGGATGTATGACGTTCCACTATTTTTTAGTATTAAATATTATGCACTTGGATATTATTTCTTTCTGAATTACTGGACTTATGTAGGTAGCATTTTTGAAGAATTCTCTAGTATGGTTTTCTAGCGTTTTGTCGCCCGATTTACATCTGTATCTTAGCAAGGCTCTGAAGTTTCCATCATTCTCATCTGGCTCATCCAAACATAAGGACCAGAATCTCGGTGCTCCTCAGTGCCAAACCTTGCTCCCAGCACAAAATATTACCGTTTCAATTATAGGAACCAGACTTGCTCAATTTTCAATTATTTGATTTTAAATTGATTTGTCGACGGTTCAATTTTGTTTAGCTTTATAGTTCTCCGATTTTCGGCTTGTAGTACGGCTTTTTATGATAATCAGCCGCTTGGTGAATCTCGTAGGTTTCAATGGCTTTTTCCAGTTTTAGAATGGCCCCTTGACTAGGTTACGAAGGGTTGACTTCCCACTCTATCGTATGAGATTCCAAATAATACGCAATATTTGCATAATACGGCGTCATATCGTTCGGAGTACGCTAGCCAAGAATATCTTTCAGCATGAAAACTCAAACTTCAGGTGTCGTTGCTCGCTTACTGGAAATTCTAATTCTCTTCTGGGCACCACAAACTTTTTCCATCAACTGACATGTGTTCGTTCTTGATTTCGCTATTCAGAATATTACCAATATCATTAATTATATCACCGTGATTCTCACTACTTTTGGCTTTCTCTAAGGTAGGATTCAAAGTGGCTGCGTTGCTACTGCTCGACTCTTGATTATCTCCGGATTGGATTTGGATTTTTAATTTTAGAGAAAAACTGAGTTAGTGAAGCAGTCTTCAACTTACGCTTATCACCCATTGTAACATGTAACAATATCTTGTATGAAACGTAAATTTCCGGTATGGCACAGTCTGCAGCGGCAGCATCTCATTAACTTGTAAATGAATGAAAAATGGAGAACTCTGATTTAGAAGACCTTGAGAACGATATGAAATAAGACACTTCAAATATGCAGTAGAATTACTACTACATCCAGGTTCCAATTTTTAATTACAACGCACAGCTGTCAGATTTAATCAGTTTTGAGTAGAACTGAGAGCTTTATCTCTCTGAATAAGTAAAATTGAATTTCTGTCACTCAAAACAATGGTATAATCTACCTAACAAACTACACTTGTAAGAACAAAACAAGGGTTTTTTCGGAGGCGCCTCTGCGGGTAAACGATTCTGTTCAAAGGGTTTAGCTTCGAATATATGGGCGACCAGATTAGAAGCCCGGCTGATCGTCTTTACTCCTAGTGCTTTTGAAGACATTCGGCGGATTTAGAATTAGTAACAATTCCAGTTCTTCCTGACATTTTCATTACTAAAGACGCTTTTCTCGTCAAATGATAATCTAGCTCCACAGAGATGTTCTGCTGTCGAAGGCGAAAATCAAAATCATATTTTCTTCTAACAATGTTTTGTCTTGATTATTCTTCTTACAAGAACTTTCAGCAAAAAATGATCATATAACGGATAAAAAGGTAATTCAAACTTAAATTAGCTTGATTGACATCTGAAGATTGTTGACAAGATTAGACCACGCCCAAAATTTAAAAAATAGTTACTTATATCATAAACGACCAATTATGGTATTTTGTATTAACAATCTATTAACGTAATTAGTGTGTTTTTCTAATATCTTCCTTAGCAAAGTAGCATTCAATCAGAAGTTAGGTTTATGCAATTTGAAAGCTTGAAGTACTGAAGAGTGGTCTATTAATTTTATAAAACGAAAACATTAAAGTTTGGTACTCAAATATGATTAGGTCTTTATCAAATCTAAGATATCGGATTTATACAGAGTATATCATAAATCAACATTATTAGAAAAAATAATCAACTACGCGTATTTGATTTACGCTTGTTTTATTCGGATTTTCCCCTCCTTTTGCTAAAAATAAAATATTTCATTAAATACATTAGTTGCACTTCAGTCTGTGATTGCGTCATGCAAGGTTTTTAAATAGCATCTTTATCTGGATGAAATGAGTACCGACGTGACTTTTTACGATAACTTGCTTAATCGTGTTGTTGGAATTTGTTACCTAACCTGCACCTCAATGGTACTACGGCGCATTATAAATCGGACAACATTGTAGGTACACGTGATTTCATCGCTCCTGTTAAGCCAGTAACTCCATTTAACTTGCAAATTCTAGGGCGCCACCAGATTGTAATAATTTTTTTTGGGTCGACAAAACTTACTATTATTTCTGAAGTGGATGCAAAAATCTAAATAGTGTTTTTTAGCTTTAAAAAACCCATGAGAGGCCAACAAAAAAGGGGGACCTCTTACGGTGTCAGGTCAGAAAAAATCTGTAGTAACCTTGAGGATTCCCTAGTGGATAGGGTAATCAGATTTTGATAAGTTTTGACATACTACTACTTCTAGTACTACACTTTCGCTTCTGTATCCTATTAAATATAATAATAACTAAATTTCGTTTTTCCCATCATGACCTACTACAATGGTTCAAGCGTTTGTGAAAAGTCAGTTTAGATGGAAAACACAAGAGCAAATTTATGCCAGTAAAATCTATAAAGCAATTAGGTGTAACAAATGATAAAAAGAAACAGAAATAAGTTGTTTAATCCAAAAAACAACGATGTACTTAAAAAAACATTAAACAAGTATTTTAAGTTTAATTGCACTTACTTAAGTCGATTATTGCATTATGCAACTTTTAATTGTCGGAAATAAGCACTGACCAAATTTTTTGCATAATCATATCAAATTTATCGATTGATTGTAAGAAATCGTAGAAAATTTCTACCGAAATATTTCATTTTATTTCATCAAATCATGTCAAATTTGATGTCACTGAACGCCATCTTAGTGTGATTTTTAAAAACTACATTGTCAGGTGAAGTGTTTTTAATTAAACATCGACATTTGAGTGTTATCAAAACACAATCGGTTGTTTGCTTTTTAATATGTTTTTGTACGATTTATTAAAAATTCAGACGTTCTAAAAATGATCGGTTATTCCAAATTAAATTAGCAAGCAGACACACACCCTGTAACTGTAAAAGATGTTAAACGACTCTAATTTTTCATTGTTACATTTTTAACACATTTTTATAGTTAGTGGGCGTATACTGAAGCTTAAACATAGTATATACTAACAACATGCAGGAGGGTATCTCTCGGAATAGTCGTTGTTTTACAAAAAGTCACGACCGATTGCATAATTAGTTTAAGATGAAGATACGCTGATGTGTGTTTATTATCTTGTGGTATAGTTTTAAAAAAGCTTAGTCCCTGTTCGATTTTGAGAAAAAAATAAGTGATTTATGACACAAAAATGGCAGCCAAAAGTATCAAAATGACAGTCGGGTGACATATTTTAAATTTTTTTTCTGTCGAGGTGACACTACTTTTGTATGTACTTTTTACTTTTAATTTAATCACTGAATTAATAATTTTTATTTTGAACTCCATTGACATTGAGTTTTTGAACGTACAACAAAATACGGTAGTTAATTTGCTATATTTTTAGTAATGCGATGGGGCACTATGTGACGGTATTATTTCGCAAAAATTGATTTATAGACCAATTTCTCCCTACAGTATAGACAGCCGTGTTTACACTCATGCGTTTGAACTGTGAATTTTTGTATTGAAAAATCATCTGGGGGATTTTAGTTATTTGAAATTGCCAGTTCCGACGAATTTATGTTTATTTGCTCGCAAAAGATATACCTTATTTCCTATCTGCTGATCGTCGTGAAAAAGGTGTACACTGGGAAATTTTGTATAAAAATTGAACAATTAGACATGTGCTTTGTAGTATCAATTAAAGTAAAATTGTTCCATTCAAATTAGGGAATAAGTCTTTGACTACTGTTCCTGTGTAAGCACCTTTTTCTTTTGTTTTAATAAAATATTTGCTATCACGGGTTCTATCAATTGCAGACACCTTTTTAGTTTTCGTCTTTGGTTCTTCTTCTGGTCACGTCAGACGTACCTGTTTTCTAGGGATTAATTAATCAATGGATTATTAATTATGGTTATGCTGGCAAGGATCTAGGTTTAGTATTTTTACTGACGTTGGAATTTCAAACTACCTTGGAACCTCCTTCTGGTCAAGAACACCACTCAAGATAAGTCTGTTATCTGGCCCTTCGTGAGCAGCCCAGCAAGTGTTATCAACGGAGGCCATTTTGATTTTTCCTTTTTCCATTGGATAATAAAATACTGTCCATCTGCCGATTAACTGTCGAACACCGAAGACTTCCTATTTATACAATACATTCTTTATGCATGTCATTCATAAATTTTGTCGAGTTCTATGTATACGTACCGCGGCCATGAGTTTAGCAACGTACCTCTTGAAGCTGGTAGAGAATTTTGTAAACTAGAAAGATCTTTCCAAGTACCTGATTAATTTTGTGCGCTTTTAACCTATTTAAATAATCGGCCAAGGTCCGGTACTCTCCGTAATTGTTGTAAAGTACATTCCAAACAATATTTGCCACGAGAACTCGGTGAATCGCTTGCATGGAATAATCGGTGCTACAACTGCCAAAAGTTCATAATACGCTAACCTATTTGGGGCGTTTATGCCTCGAATTTTTACTCGTGTTTTAACTCGCTCTCGTGAGACATTATTATTTTATAACTATATTTTGCTATTAACTCTAAATTATATTATCTATTGGTGTGTCTATGTATTTCTATGTGTGTTGATCGAAGTCTAATCGCTATAATAATATACATACTTCTATCAACGTACGGTTTGTTTCTACGAGTTCCTAGTGACTCTAGATATCTCTTATACGCTATCCTAGGTGGCGCTTTATAAATTCTTTGTGCAGTTTAGAAACCTTCATTTCGAACGATTCTCAATAAGCCCACGACCACTTCCGACTAACAGGAGCTGAGTTTGTTTACAAATAAACCGTAACAACTATCTTCTTCAAAAATGACTTTCATTTTGAATTTAGGTATGTGAAGATGTGAAGATAATAGCATTAATGAGAGAAACATTTTAGGTACAAGAAATCATTTAAATCAATTTTAAAATCCCCACAAAAAATTTAAAATGTTGGATGTCATTTTCAAACTTTCAACTGTTATTTGGGTAATGTAAGTGCCATGAATGTAAGTACTAGGTATCCCCAGAAATGGATAAAATTAACAAAAATAACTGTAGAAGACTCGAAATGCAACGTCCAAGTACAAGGCAAAATAACTATCAGAGTTTTTCAAAATAAAACGTGTCTAACTGTTTATCTATGTTACTATTTAACCTGATACTCAAAAAATCACATGGAATACTACTAATAAGTGAAAATAAACAATCCTAAACAAAAAAACTAACTAGTAGTATTTGCTGACGATGTAGAACTGGAAGAAAAAGTAAGAGAAGTGGGACTCAAAGTGAAGAGGAAAAACCAAATTTTTGAAAATAACGAAAAGTGATAGATGAAGGATTCGATAAAACATAACTTTAGGAGACTTCAACTTCCAGGCGGTGCAGTCCATTAAATATTTTTGATTTATAGTAAATGAAAACAATGACATAGAGGAAGAAATAAAACCACGAATATTGCAAGGCAATATATGCCATAAAAGACATGTATGGTTCATCATTATTATTCAGATCGACAAAATAAAATATATAAAACTATGGTGCGCCCCATAGTACTACATATATGGCAGTAAAACGTGACACTTGACAGTAAAACAGGAAAGTCTGCTATACACCATTAAAAGAAAAGTAATAAGAGCCATAGGAGGACCAATAAGAGTAAGAAATATTTGGGGTAAAGAGGAAAATTACTGAAAAAGAAGTATAGTAGTAGCAATACAGACAGCCTGAATAAGATGGGCGGTAGACTTATGGAGGATGGAAGATAATAGAGAGTGAACAGAATTTTTCAAGAAAATATCGAGGGAAAACGTTTACAGTAAAAGCACAGGAAAAGATGGATAGATTGTGTACAAAAGAATACTTAAGAAATAAGGTATTAGAAATGGAGAAGCAGTGTCAAGGGATAGAAGAAGATGGAGGACCCAAGATCCATTAGGTAGTTATGATAATGATGATGATGATGATAACTGTTATTTTTAGGTTAATATATGGATAAAATTATATGCCAAAATTGTCACAACTTAAGAGTTATAACGGCCGGGGAGCGACAGAACTTTGGTTCTCACTTTCATTCTGATGAACAAAATGTTCCAGCCGAAGATGTAAAATGCACAATAAATCAAGCAGAAGGTATATTCATCAATGCAAATAATATTATTATAACTTATCAATTTTCCCAGCAGTGCTGGGTCTTCTATAGGAAGGCTAGGTACGATGCAGTTAAAACACCATAAGTATTTTGAGGAAGACCACACAATTCAGGGGTTGAAAGTCGGCATCCAAAAACAATTATGGTGTTTTAATGGCATCCTACCTAGCTTCCTTATAAAAGGCCCAGCTCTGTTAGGAAAATTAATAAGTTAATAATAACAAGAAAAAAAAAAAACAACGCAACTATTATATTATAACATACAATTTAAGAGAAGAGATGGTACTATACAGGGTGTCTGATCAGAAAACGATGCCGACGTACCATTACCTAACCGATATACAAGGCGATGGATTAGAAACATGTTGGACAGCAGATTGTAAGAACAAGATTGGAAAGAAAATCAGTCTTCATGGCGGCGTACAGAATTTGCTCTCTGGATGGCGTGATGTTTTCTCAGATACAGTCTACTAATATTACTCGCGATTTAAAATTTATTACATTAATGTATTTACATAACGATAAATAAATTTTGAAAGTTTACACTAACAGACTACAGTATTGTCGTTTTGTTCAAACGTAATGTTCCATTTTGTAATATTTTCAAGGTATAAATATGTCAACGTCAAGCAAGCGCGTTCTATTATTAGACCTGCATTCGACAGCTGTAATAAAACTTGAGTATCAAAAGTTTCGTAAAATGCCAGAACACTGCTCACGCAACCCTGTATTCGACCAGTTTTAAAAGTCAATGTACAATTGTACAGTGTTATTTTAAACTACTTCGGGGTCACCACCACTAATACACCTATCTTTCTACATTACAAGTTAACCTACTTATGCAACTAAGAGAAAGTTTTTGAGTTTGCATTAACATTCGCAAAGACGTGTTGCCCTAATCGTGACCGGATTTTGTGTTGATCCTTTAATTGTTTGTGTTGTGTCGGACTCCGATGATACCTGTTTAAACTCCATGACTTGTAATATGTAATTTGGTCGGGTCTTGGTCAGGTTGTGTGGTTGTGTTGTTCGAGTAATAGTTTAATAGCAGCCAATTTAGAAACAATAATCGAGGGTTGCCAAACATTTGAAAATAAATCAGCATTGGTTTAAACCAGAAGAACCGAAGTTAATGCGGAGTAAGTCTTTGAGAAATACGTTCTAATCGTATAGACTGTTATTTATACAGTGACTAATACGTTCTAACCGGTTAAAGGTACCGATTTTATCGTAGTTTTAGTTCTGTACGCCGTGTTCGTGGTGACGCTTTTTGCAAGCCTGCTACCGATAGTCCAACTTGACCAACTCGAATCTTTATGTACAATATATCTATTATAATTTAGCCTTACCAGCCCCTCTGTTGCAAATACCATCCATATCTCACTACGTGTATCACTAACAAGTTAATCTCTTAGCTGAAAGTATATTGTAAGCGGTAACATTTATTTTAAGGAATGGTGTAGTACTAATTTTTCACTGTAGCTGTCTGAGTGAGATCGAAAGAGAATCAACTCTTTTAAGAAATCTGGCGCCCAAGATTCTTCTATTCTGTATTACTTTTTAAAATCAATCTTATCAGGTAGCAACGTCATAACATTTCTGATTTGTTTTATATTGTTTATTAACGTATTTATATAACCTTACGTAGGCTGTTCAAGTTCACGTTAGCAAGTTTCAACAATGACGTTTTAGCAAATATTTGTAAGCAGTTTGGAATTATTACATAATTGTTGGTTGGTAGGAATAAAACACGTGCAGTCGGATTCGATTTCAATACTAACAGTAACTAACTTTATTTAAGTTCAATGATACATTTAGAATGTCTCTGACATATGTCAATGTCAATCAACAACTTATAGGTACTGTAACAATCAACTGCTGCCACTGAACATACTTACTCATGGCTAATAATAATAATAAGCAACAATCATTATTGGGCATTAGGAACAACAATCACTCTTTCAAGGTTATAAAATAGGTTTCACTGTGGCCTCGACAAATGCATACCTATTGTTGATATGGCTATCGTGGCCTTATTATGTGATTACATGTAAATGTAGGAATCCACGCCTGAAACTGAAACAACAACATCCTCCGAGATTGAACCCAAATACTTGCCAACGTTTTGCCTATCCCCTTGCAATGCATCATCAGGGTGAGAGACTTGAAACAATCAAACAAAAGTTTAAACAACTTGGACAGGACTTTCAGCTTATCTGCTGATAATTACTGTAGAAGAATGAGGTCTTTATCGCCGCTCCTTCTTTTGACTGTTTATAACAAGGCGTTCTTCTAGCTTCCCGAATGTTACAATAAAAGAGTAGGTTAGTTATTTGGGTTTCCTAAGAGTGTTGGATTTGATGAGGTCTTAGTAACATCAATTTAAGAGTTGGCAGAGTTGCCAGATTCTCAATAAAATCTCTTCCTAACATAGAAAGGTCACAGTGCCGAAGTGTAAACTATATACCCAACAATATTTTTGAAAATACTACAAATAAACCTATAGAGACCGCGTACAAAACCAAAAGGATACACACATAAGTAACCAACATAAGAAAACTGGTTAAAGAAAACAAAAACAGAAGATGGCAAAAATTGAGGTAATCAACAGACCAAATTATTCAAATATCAGAAGCTTAAATATAATTAAAGCGACTAATCATGAACAACAAAGTAAAGTCACAAAGATGTTACGACAAACACGACCTACAAACTGGAAACAATAGCCAAGTAAACGTGCAAAAGAGTTACGTAGCTAGCGTGCAATAAATGCGAAAAGATTCACCATAAATACAACGTACGGACCGGAGTTCTTATACTATATACTACCAATTCACGAAAAGTAAATGGCAGGGCAAATGAGTAAAGGTGTCACTAAAATTGAATATGAAGTAACTAAAAATATCGCGCTTACTGGAGCTTAAGTCAAACCCTAGCATTCGACGCCGTCATGCCCACTTTCTATTCAATTCGAATCAATCATATTATGAATCTTTAGCGTGGTACCTTGCATTACCTTTCTGATAAATTGAAGCAACTAGTAATTTCAACAACATCAAACTTTTAGAATTACCGATGTAGATAATAGTGTAAGTATTAAGTCAGTTCTTTTCGAATAAGTTTAACGTCCCCTTTTTATCTCCCCAGCAACAACCCATTCACAAAATTTTTCTCACTGATCTCACTGACGTATGTCTGAAAAACGTGAGCTTAATAGCAATCGCCATAAAAGGTCCGTGAACAGTGAAAATCCTCTTCAAATAATATGTGAAGCTAAACGGTTTATTTTTCGAATTGTGCTTCAAATCATGTATACACAAAAAACGGCATAAGGTTTGCTTGAAAAAGGAGTCAATGATGTGATTGTTATTATGTACCTACCTATTTTGATTATTTTTTCTAATCTTTCAATGACCACTCGAATCAACTTACGATCAGTCAAGTTAGGTATTAAACTCAAACCGTTCTAGATAGTAGAAAAATAACTGTAGTAGGTCAGGGAAAATTTGTAATTAAAAGATAGTGGAAAAGGTTTTGGCAATTAGAAATTTGATAGAAAACAACTACATAAGCCGTTGATTAATAACAAAGTTAACAAATTTTGCAAAAAAAACTAAAATTTAATATCCCGTTTAAAGTAATAAGATTGAAAAATATGATGAATCATACTGAATTTTGTTGGGTACCCAAGTATCTAGCCGCGCCTATAAAACTTGTCTTCAAGTCGAAACCAACTAGGGAGAAAAGTCTAACTCTACTAAAATTTTAGAGATTCCATCTAGTGTCCCTGCTCAGATCTTACAGATTCTATTCGTGTTGGTGGTGACGCACTTTCACACCTAGAACGCATTGCTCACTCAGCTCATTGTTCTATCAATAACGGCTTTTTAAACAAACAATGAAGAACATTTTAAAGGATCATAATGTAGGTAACACGATACTGTTTACGTAAAAACTTAGAACAAAATCCCGACTGCCTGCTGGTGCCAGAGGTTGTGGCTTAATAGCAAACAAACACTAAGAATTGAGAGCTGTCGTTTCTTCTTTTTGAGACTCTTCAAGAGTGAGGGAACTTCAGTTAAGTTCACTAATAGTACAAATGCGTGTTGTAAACGTAACAGTTACTTCTGAAGAGTCCCAAAAGGACGAAACAGCTGTCCAGTGATTCTCAGTGTTTGTTCGCTATTGTACAACCTCTTTGCGAACTTACAGCAGAGACAATTCGTGATTTTTATTTTTGCAATATTGTTAGTTATAATTATCAAAGGATCGACTTATGTAACTGCTTTTACATAGTTGTCGACAAAGTTGCTGTAATGCGAACCATTTGCGTACGATCGCTAACACGAGTCGACACTAGATGTCGCAAAACTTATAGTTAGAACAAACAACTAAATATCATAATCTTGCCACAACCTAGTTAAAATGTCGGTACTAATCAATATGATGCCACATCTTGATGATGATGTTTATACTTTGTGTCTCCTGGTTGTTAGTTAGTTAAGTAAAAGAATTTTTTATACAGTTTTAGCAAGAATTATAACATATGCAATGTTATTTTCTAATTCAACTTGAAGTATTTTTGTTTAATGTTAGACAGAATGTTAAATGCAATAATAACTTTACTCCATGACTTTAGAACTATAAATGAACTTCCATTCTCTAGTATAAACGTCTTTCAACATTATAACCTACAGTAATGGCTAAAATGATAACCATGACGTTATAAGAAATTTCGTATAATGTCTACAACACAAAAATAATTAACATAAAACCCAAACAAATAACAAATGGAAGTAATTAGTTGGTCGACACGATGTTGCATCCAAAATGCTTAGACCGCTTACAAACGATTCCAAAAACATCAATTCGATCCGCTACAAACAAGAAGACAAAACAAACCATAAAATTTTGCACCTTTCCTTGATACTCCGAAATATAACCGTCGTCGTCACAGTCGCGGCTAGTGTCGATCCAAGAACGTCTCTGTTTCTTATATATTCTTTATCAAGGACATCAAACAACACCCATCTTAACTTAACTCCACCGTCCACAAGAGCCGAAATATTCACAGACGCGCTAAAATTACGGAATTTCACCAATTGCGGGAAAAGGTAGAATTTTCCAAAACGATATATTTGTCTACGATTCAACAGATGCAACAAGAGTAACGAGCTCCCATTCGAAAAAAAAATATTAAGCTCAAGTCTTGAGGTCTTCCGTCTGTCAGATACGGAAAGTTTGTCGTATACAACATAACCTCATTTAAAACTTCCATGATTAAGTTCCGACTTCATCATACTCTGTCGAATGAAAACTCTTTCAGCAACGATCACATTTCGTTACAATAACTTCCAACCAGTTCGCTTTGCAACAACGTTACAGGTCCAAAGCAGACACAAAGAACCACAAAGTAGAACTCAAACCTCGGGAACGAACCACTCTAAGTAGAGCACATCTTAGCAACCTGACGATTAATTGATGCAAGAAGGCTATCACTTGATACCAACTCGATCACACACAACAAATGATCACAATACTTTCGTGATAAACTTTAAAAAGGTTTCAATAAACACAAATTTTATGTATGTTATTGGGATACGCAATGCAACGACCCGCATTCTTTAACACATACATAAATACATATAAAATAGGCTTAGTTGAAAGTGCAACAAGGCGGTATTTAAAAGGTGTTTAAACGTTTATCGTTTTATGCATATACTAGTCTTTAAACGCGTCATACGGACGCGAATTTTGACCTATAACTTTTGACCTTAAGGTCATAGGTCAAAATAATGTATAAAGATGTTTTGTCTTGTCAAGACAAACATATTTGGTAATAAAAAACAAAAATTAATTTTAAAGTATGAGGAGAGGGTGTGAGCAGCCCCTCAGGATTTAAGTTAGAGTTTCAAAGATTTTTGCATCCAGATCGCCTTAAAATCCTCTTTCAATGGTGTATTCTGTTCTTTAAACACCTCGGAAGAGATGATAAACAGACAGACAGACAGAGATTATAATAGTTAGATTTGAAAATACCGCTAATACAAATATTTGTTCTTTTTACGTAATTGTACAGTTATCCGATAGAAGCGTCACAAGGAATGCTGAGCAGAGAATCGTTCCTACTAAAACCACACTTATGGCTGCCATGATTTGATACTATATTCCTTTTCTAATAAAAAGTAAGAGCAAGGGTAAAGAGTAAAAGTTGAAATTGAGTTCTGGTCGCATCATCAGGGAGGTCATGATATACTTTCACAGCTCTTTTTCATATTTTTCATTCACTTATTGCTTATTTTATATACTAAACTTCTTTCATACTTTCGTGTCCAGTATACCCTTACTACAATATCTACAAGACACGGATTTATTATAATATTCTTTTTTGGAAAGGGCCCAAGCAATCGTCGTGTTTGGCACACACCACTGATAATTTCTACCAGAAAGACAAAAGAAATAACGTGATTGTAGAGATTGTCCATTAAATTTAACGGACGAAGCTATTTTATGGCTTACTAATTTGAAGGGCATCTGAAGTTAAACAATATTTTGTATTCCTGGTCCTTGAATTTATCTTTTTTTCTATTATTTTGTTTGCTACTTTTAACCAACTATTTTTCGTCATGGTTGTGATTGGCGTTTGAACTGTCTATTTTATGCCGCCATGAAATGGCATGTTCTATTTACTTTTATAAAGCTTTACAACACTCTATTCAAATATTATTACAGGTGGCATGGCCCACATTTTAGTGGGTTTTCTAAACAAATGCTTTGCCAAGATGAAACAATCCACAATTGCACACGGTTTTCCAACACTGTTCAGGTTTATACTTAAATCTTCTGGAGCAATTCATACATAAACTATATTTACAATACAATAGAGAAAATAATAGTTGGTGTTCTAGTCAGAACTTAATTAATCAAGGAGCGAAACGTCGCCTAAAAACTAGGAACTTGTTTTTTTTTTTGCATCTTAAATCCTTCCTTTCAAAAGAGTCCAGAAGTTGTTCTGCAATTTCTGACAACATTAACTATTGAGTACCCAGAAGGTTATTAAGAAAACCAATTTAGTGAAAATAATGTAAACACAATGTCAACAAATAATAATATATGATCAACAATCACGTCTAGAACCAACCCAGAACCTTCCACCTGTCTCTATGGTTCCTACCTACCACTACCTAAAATAAAATAATCTATTATATAGAACGAGAAACGTAAGTCATTCTTAGAGTCCTGGATAATGCTTCCTGTTCTCTCACACTTTGACGTGACAACAACACATTTTTCTATTCATAAATCAATTCTGTCTTTTCAGTGACATCTGTTCTAACATTGTCCCCCACCGGAAAACAAGAATACTGGATGACTGCAACCCCTCCATTCCATATTTGGGGCCAATATATTGGTCTTTTTCATTTTTACGTCTGTTTCAAGCACTAGATTCCAGGCAGATTTCAATATTTTATTTTAATTATCACCTTGTCTAACCATTTCATCATGAAAAGATAGTTCACTTCCAAATGAATTACTTCCTTGTTCTGGCACCCATATAGTTATTTATAAACATTAACCATATAGTATAATTTAAGATGGGAGGGCTACATGCCAGCTTCTGTCTTCCCTTTCGGTAGAGCACTGACAATTATGTCCAGGATGATAACGCTGACCATTTTATTGGGAAAGGAGGATTGCGAACTAAAAACTAAACACAATTTGAAATCAAGAAATTCAAAATGATTTTTAATTTATATTATTTTAGAGGCGTATCATTTTTTCTTTGAAAATTAAATTACTACTATATGCGCGCTAATGATCATGATGAAAATAAAATTTTATCAAAAGCAATAACTAAAATCTGTATAATTATTATGCGGAGTAATAAATCAATTGTTTGAAATACTTTATTTTCTTTGTGAAATCGGCATTTCACGGTTAAGTAAACCAATAAATTCTAAACTGTAACATGATCATTGTGCCGCTCTTGCAGCATATCAATCATCTAGGGTTCGAGAACAATATTTAACTTGTAAACACGTTACCACCAGCTCAGGTACTGACGAAACGGTAAATCATATTGCAGATAGGTATTATACCAAGATACAAAAATAATGGTATATAATACGTAAGAAGTGATATTTGTAGATTCCAGCAACGATTGAAACAATAAAGAAACCACATATCAATTCATATCAAGGTAGATTTTACTATTATAATATATTTATTCAATGCACATGATTTCCAAATTAACAGGCACCCACGCCACTGCAATATTGAGATTTGGATACCTGACAGGTTTATTACTCCGCACCAATAGTATACTGAGTATACCTTTTAAACTCATCAAATTTCATTTACATATATCTGGACCGGATTCAAAGCACAAATAAATTGTCACTTTTATACTATGTTAGGTATCTTTATAAGATTAATTAAATTTAAAAATTTCAAAATTTGATTAGGTAAGGTTATGTTTGAGATCAAACATATATTAGTAAATATCTCAAAAGTATTCCATGTACACAGTCGTAATATATCAGTCGAAAGGAATTGCAAACCAATTTCGAAAATGCATTTAAAAATATTTTAACATTTTGGGTTCAAAGTGATTTCACTTTTTAAATTTTTGAAAATATTGACTTTTTTTAGACAACTATATGAATGTAAATATATCGGAAGTTTTGCTTTTAAAACCACGAAACACATACTCAAGCCTCTTCAGCAACATACAACCATCTTGTTGTAAATCATAAACTAATACTTCATTGCATCGCGGCTGTTATCACAATTAATAAAAGTCGAGGATGATCACCGCGGACTAGATCAGTTTGAGACTTTTCTGTGTCTGTTGTAAAGTTCACGTCTCCCTTTGATCGCTCTTTGAAATGGATTCACCCCCATCAACCCTTCTGAAGCATTCCTTCTACTCTCACATACGGCTAAACCATACTAATAATACAAATAGAATATCTACAGCTCCAGTAAGCAACTATTACATAAATCTATGATAAATAATAAATATGAATAGAATACTATATGGCCTTGAAAAGGCCGTTGGATTTAACAATAGCAATACGTAACTGAACGAAGTTGAG
>JALBCR010003047.1:0-33707 GCA_030710515.1 Abscondita cerata | reverse complement strand
GTTAATGGCTCCCAACAAACTAAATCAAGCTTCTCTCTCTGGTTTATTAAACTTAAATTGGCGCAGGTAACTTAATATCCAGGTTTTGTTTAACTACTGTCTGACAACAGCCAACTGAAATACAAATTTGCTTAATTTTACATGTAAATACGCTGTATATTGTTTACATACCTGTTTGTGTCACACAAATGTATTCTTCAGCAAAAACAATTGCTCACTTGCTGTTGTAAGTTTTACTTCAGAAATACGCATTCAGCTTCTTGGCATAAAAAGAATATCCAATTCGAACAAACCTAAAAAATACCATAACAACATTTTTTTTTATTGAAATCAGAAAAGAAAATACAGTATTGAAAGATCCATATTTAAATTCAAATATTACCCGCAATTTTTTTTATAATCGGTTTAAAATATGTCGATATGCGCAGGTCAGATAGCACCGTTATAAAGTCCCGTTAAGGGGCTGCATTTTTTTGTCGAGGAATGCGAAGCAAAGTTTTGGCATCTGGCCTCCGACTGTTAGAGTGTTAACAACAAAATTTTTCCTGCTACATATTATTTTTGGTCTGTATAGAATTGTAATTATTGCGTATTGTAACCTCGTGTTTCGTTGCGCAATTGGGGTAGAAAGCCATCTAACGTAACATTCGCATTCCTTTAAGGGTTTTTGATTACGCAATTTCAACGATGCACATTTTTTTTAATTTTTTTTTAAAAATAATATGTTAAAGATACTTATATTTAAAAACTATGTTTTATGTTATGTACACTGCGTTCCATTTCACGTTGTAAATAATTTAATAGCGTGTTTTTGATTGCCGGAACCGTTATTTTGTTGGCGCTTCTCTTTGTTTGATCCCTATACAATTAAGAGAATGTAAGATGCTTGTTTTTGATCTTTTAATTTAAGATACATTTTAAAGCGCTCTGTTGATTAAGTATGATTTAGAATGAAGCAATATCAGTGTGTGAAAGAGCCTTGTTGTACAATTAATATTTTCTGTTCCGTGAGAGACAAAGATCAGGGGGATGGCTCATAGTTACATTTATTTCTATTTATTTTAATATTTTTATGTATCTTATTGTGTATATGTGAGAATTACAAAACTTAACAAGGATTAAATTGACTGCAGTATGGCCATCTCAAAATTGACGCGATCTCAAAAATCCAACTGAATAGGCAGGTAGGAGCTTTCGCGACTGGTGAAACTCGCTTGTTACACACGGTGTTATATACTGTTAATTAACCTTCTTCAGTTTTGATTGAAAATGCATGTATAAATGAGCTGAATTGCTATATTCTGAATCGGAAATATTTTTGCATCTACATTCTAATAATGGTGGTTGTTCGGGTTTAAATATGAACTGATGAACGGTTCCCCAACAGGATACATGTATTACAATTGTCTTTATAATAGTAATAATAATTGCCTACAATGTATGTTAATTATTTCGATACATACTTTGGTTATGTTGTGTTTGTTTAATTGTTAAGGCGGAACCTGAGGTTTTCTCTTAACCTTCTTTCCTCAGGCAGCCTAGGCAGAGGGGTATCTTTTGGCTTTAAATATTTACACAATTTTGTCGAAATTGATCACTTTATTTAAAATGAATTAACGTTTAATATAATTTACGTTATCATCATGCTTGTGTTTTATTTCATTGCTGATATTACTACATTTATCACTGCACTCTAGTAGTTGTTAGGGATTTTATCCTGGATTCAACGTAGATGTCTATAGTTAGCTTTTCCCGCTTTTCGATTGGCCAAGTTCGCTTCGGGTTTAGTGGCGGACTATTCAAATCTTGCTTTTACAAGTGCCTGGGTTACGTTTGTTACATTACAGTATATCCATAAGATACAAGATCGTAATTCATTAGCCCCAATGCAATAAATAATAACGAATGATGAATATAAACTAGTTGTAATTGATGTAATATTTCGTCAAGTCAAATTTTTAAAAGGTTATATTAGTTAGCAAAAATCGAACATTATTTAAAGCACTGTATGTTCCCTAATAGCAATAATAAACTTATAACCAAATATTATCATTCCAAACCAAAATTGAAATTCACTTATATTTTCTAGCTAAAAAGAAATAAATGTTTTTAATTTAATTTTGTATAGTTTTTTTTAATTAACTTTTTTTTATTAAAGTTGTGTTAATTTTATTTTTTAATATGATTTTATTTCGAAAAATGACAATTTTATCCCTAACCGATATTAACAAAAATAAGTTAGGGATACATTGCATTAAATAGGTATATTTAATTCCTTAAATTTTTTTCTTGCTTTAGATTTTAATTCGTAAACAATAATTTTCAATTCGGGAGTGTTATCATTTTAAATACTTTAAATAATACTTATTTTGTTTTTAAACTAATTAAAATATATAAAATAACTCTTAAATTAAAAATTTTGCAAAAAGCTAACACTACACCTCCAAAATCAATATAATGTGAATATTTCCGAAAACTTGGCTAAAGGGGGAATAGAATAGAATTGCTGCGTTTCCCCTCTGAATCGCGACACTGATTCTTTTGGTCAAAAAGGTGTGGATCTAGGTTTCCCTGTCTTTTCTCGTAGCCGAGATCCCAGGTCACAAACTAAATTAAGGGCTTTATCTCCAAAAACTCCAAAGGTTTCAACTGCAAATGGACATAGGATATATTGACTGGGCATGGCCGCGTACGTTTGACGTTTGTGGGCTTCGGCTGTGGCAGCTGCCGCTCCGGGAGTATTTGAAGTTGAGGAAAGGTAGCTGGCAGCCAAAGTGTCCACACAAGTGGCATCCCACACAAGACATTTTCCTTGGGACTATGGCATAATTGTTACGCCATCAGGGCGTTTTCCGTCTGCCCGAAAAAGATCTGTGGGTTCCAAAATGGTAGGAACGTTTACAGAAGAACATGCTCTTTTGATGATGTCGTTGATCGCCGAGTGACGGGAAAATCTTCCTGCACTTTTCTGACAGGTTAGTCCGTCGGTGCCGTTGGCTCTACTTCCTTCCTGCATCGGCAAGTGTGAGGGTGACAGAGATTGGCACCTAGGCGAAGGCCCTTAAGGACTCATCGTCGAGCATAGTTCCAAGTGGCGGGAGGGGGGTGAGAGCGTTAAGCCATGCCCCCGATTCTTTCCTCGAGCACGCCAGGAGACGAGCTTTATTCTGAGGTGATTTTGCATTCTCGAGCAAGCGCGCAGACTGGTTCTCTAGAATCGGGGCTTCCCATTCTTTCCGTGTGTTGACTGCCGGGAGTTGAGGATTATTGGCTAGGAGATTCCAGGTGTCAAAGGCTGCCATTCTGTCAATATCATTTGTAGGGTCAAAAGGTAACATGCTGCTGACTAGCTGGGTTGTACTCTCCACAGAGGACATAAAGACGGGGACTGCAATATCACTGGCACGACGGATGCCAATTTCTCCATTATGGACGGTGAGGTATGCTTGCAGGTCGTACAGACCAATCCGGATCCTCTCGTCAAAATTTTCCAATAGTTCTGGAAATTTGAAAGTCGGGCAGCACCTCTGTATATACAATAACTTTGGTATGGCCAAACAGTTTTTGAGCACAAACAAGGCTGTGTGCCTAGGAAGAGAGGGCAAGTGTTGAATCATACGGCTGACTTCTTCAATTTTGTTGACCACCCCCTGAGGGATTGCTTCGTCGGTCAAAGGGGTTCCCAAGAGCACAGCCTCGTCCCTCTTCAAAATTTTGATTTCTGAGTGAAGGGTAGCAATTGCTTCCACCCATTCTTGATCCTCGTCTCCAGTAACCAAGAGTTTACACTTTTTGGGATTAAGGGTATCATTCAGTAAAATTGAAAATCGTACTACCCCTAAACATAAGCAACCCAAAAAGCAAAACTCGACAAGTATTTCAAAAATGTAAAAGACTGTAAGACAACCCGGGTTGTAAAACGTTGTAATCCGTTTACACTGAGTCAATTTTATGCTTATATACCTGCTCCAACCCTTTGCTATGTTATTGACATTTTTCTGTTACTTTTGTATTTACTCACATAATATACAAATCGATTGGAAGCGTTTGTCGGACTGCGATAATAATTACTTATTAGTTAAACAATTACTTCTTTATTATACATGATACAACTCAATTTTATATGCAAACATTTTTATACTAGTAGGTATTTCATTTCTTGTAATGTAGAGCTACTTTTTTTAAAAAGACGAATAAACAAGATGATTGTTTATGACTAATCCGCATCCCTGCATCGTGGTAACCGTTACGGTGGAGAAAGGGTGAAGTCGTTGAAAAAGTTGTAATTTTTGCCAGTTTTGTATTTCAATCTTTCGAACGTGTTTATATTGTTGTGGTTGTGTTGGATTTTGTTACTGTTATTTTTGTTATTGTTATTTTCTATTTGATTTTTGTATCCGGATTTTGATCTTTTGCCTTTCTCACTGACTTTGATTTTGGTTTGGAATTAATCATTTTCAATATGGGGCGGAACAAGACGTATCTTTCTAAGACTCCGCGATTGAGTACGAGACGAATTAGTATTAGGAAAAGAATGCAGAATGTCAGGACTGCTAAACAGCATTGCGAAGAAAAATCTTCACCTATGTCTACGACATCTACTGCGTCGCTGAATATAAATGAAAATAGGATTATCGAAGTTGAAACAGTAATTTCAAATGTTTCAGATTTAGTTCTACCCCAAAATAACTCTATGTTGAATAGTGCGACAGTAAATCTTGAAAACGTAGAACTTGGAAACGAAGATCAACAACTTCCGGAACTGGAAATTGAGGTGGAAAAACCACCAATAAAGGAAGATAAGTTTAGCATCCATGGGCGCCGAATTGTTGATATCAGTTACTTTCTTAGAGCCCTAAAACAATTAAAACACGATGGATTTGGTTGTTCTTTTTTTAATATGGACATTGTTAGTGAGACACGTAGAGGATTTATTTCTGTTTTTACAATTCAATGCAACATGTGTAATCGTTTAGACACCGTTTTAACAGAAAACCCGGAAAGTACGGACATGAATGTCAATTTAGCCGCGGTTTCTGGGATTATGTCTATTGGATCGGGATATGCTCAACTTACTGAATTTTCAGCGGCGCTAAACATTCCTGCACCGTCAAGTGGTACGTACGCAGACTATCACGATAAACTTTCGGGTATATTAAATGAAGCAGCTGTTGATGCCATGAAACGGGCTGCCGAAGAAGAAAAGAGATAGCCAAAGCTAATGGGGAGATTGACAAAGAAGGACACGCTAACATAGCAGTTGTCGCTGATGGTGCTTGGTGCAAGAGATCCTACCGCACAAATTATAGTGCTTTATCTGGTGTGGCGTGTATAATTGGAGCTCGAACAAAGAAAGTAATTTATATGGCCGTTAAAAATAAATTTTGTATTATATGTGCTAGAAAAGACCTGTATAAAAACAATCAATGCCGCGAACACACATGTTTCAAGAACTGGAAGGGTCCTTCTACTGGAATGGAAGCGGCAATTATTGTGGAGGGATTTCAAGCATCGGTATCACTTTATGGCATTAAATTTATTAAATTAATCGGCGATGGTGACAGTAGTGTTTACCGCAAATTAGTACAGTGTATGCCGTACGGTCCTTCAATAGTGGTTCAAAAAATTGAGTGTAAAAATCATATTCTGAGAAATTATTTAAACAAAATTAAAGACTGCATTAAAAACCCAATGTTGATAAACAACTCAAAAACGCGATTTCTGGTAATATTCTAAGATTCCGTACTGCGGTAATAAAGGCCGTCGAATTCAGGAAAAATCAAAGAGGATTAATGAACGATAAAATAAAGGAATTAGAGATGGACATTTTAAACGGGCCTAACCATATTTTGGGCGATCATGCTGGGTGCAACTCTCGGAATTATTTTTGCACAAATGAAAAATTTGACGAAATAAACATGGTACCGCAGTTGAAAGAGAGTGGTATTTTTGAAAATTTGATGGTTGCTGTACGTCGAGTAGCAAGTTATTCAAATAGTCTAATATATGACGTTACCAATAATTCCGCTGAGCAATATAATGCTCAGGTGGCAAAATTTGTTGGTGGTAAGCGTGTAAACTTTTGTCATCGGCGATCTTACCAAAGCAGATGTGAAGCCGCTCTAATAGCACACAACGAAGTTGGTATGTTTCACCATATCGTACAATCTACTGCGACTAAAGAGCCAGGAATGTACACTAGGTTGTATTGTAAAAATAGAAAGCGACGTTTGCTCCGGAATAAGGAAAATCCAAAAGATTCAGAACGAAACACTTTTATGGCGCAGATAAAGATTACGGCCCACAAGCTTCAGAAATGCTCCCAGATATGCTAAATACTGACGTCGAGATAGCTAAAGAACAATTTCTAGAAAATTTATCAGTAAACATTGATAACATTTTTAAAGACACCATAGGACAACATAGAACAATCCGTTGGCATGAAGAACGTCGTAAAAGAGTGACTGCTTCAAATTTTGGACGTATCTGCAAATTAAGATGTACAACATCATGTGCAAATACAGTAAAATATGTTCTGTACCAAACATTTGGTGGAAATGCGGCTACACGATATGGAGTCGAGAACGAGCACAGGGCAATTCAAGATTTTGAAGAACTAATGAACGTAATTGTTAATCCCAGTGGTTTATTTGTGAATAAAAATTATCCGTTTTTAGCCGCGTCGCCTGATGGTTTAATTAATAGTGACTCCATTTTAGAAATAAAGTGTCCCTACAATGCGAAAGATTTAACACCCGAAGAAGCAGTCATAAATAAAAAAATTAAATTTTGTGAAGTTGACAATAAGCAACTTAAATTAAAAAAACTGATAATTATATGTATCAAGTGCAAGGTCAATTAAACATTACAGAAAGGGATAAGTGTTATTTTGTTGTTTGGACGCCAAAATCTATTTCCATAGAAATTATAAAACGTGACGAACATTTTTGGAAAACTAACATGCTTCCCAAACTAAAGCAGTTCTATATGCAGTCGTTACTTCCCGAAATTATAGATCCAAGGCATTCACGAAACGCGCCACTCCGAGAAACATATTTAAAATAATTGGTATTTACTGTTACTGGTGCGAAGAATTTATTCAATAAACAGTTTTAAAATATCCTACACTAATTATTACATAAGTGAAAATTCATTATTAATAAATGCAAATATTGTTATTTTGAATAAAAAGTTTCTTGTTTGCACATCTGGTAGTTTTCGTCAACGCAGGTATAATTTAGTCTCGAATTCAAGTAATTCAGTTTACAATGGGCAACAAAGGATTATAGATAATCCTTTTCTGCTTCTGTATTGTGGGTTGCCTAAAATCATTTTTGATCTTCAACTTCAGCGAAATATTTGTCAGTTATTTTTATTTTATATTTCAAATTATAACTTTATTATAAGATTTTAAAAAAGATTGATAGTAGAATTTCATACTAATTTCTATTACTTTGGTGCTACATGAAGATAACAACAAAAACTTTAGTAAAATGACGTTTTTGTGAAATTGAACGATTTTTATAATAACGTTCTGGTATATTTATTTATTGTTTAATTTAAGTTTTCTTTTGTAGCATATGAATAAATAGATTAACGTATTCTTCTACATAGAGACTCGTATTTTAATTCTGACAGGTTCTTCATAGGAACGAATCTAAAAATGCCAATTTTCGTATTCAACACGAGAACTGAATAATACCCTTAAGGTGGGGTGTGGGTTTTTGCGGCTGCAGTGACCAATTGATATTCCTCCATTTTTTTTTTTTTTTTTTTTCCGGTGTATTTTTTTTTATTTTTATTTTAAAAAAAAATTTTTGGATATATTTTTTTTTTTTTTTTTTATTTTTTTTTTTTTTTAGTTTTTTTATTTTTTATTTTTTTTTTTTTTTTAATATTATTTAATAATTTTTAAATTTTAAAAATAAAAAATTTTTTTTTTTTTTTTTTTATTTAAATTTTTTTTTTTTTTTTTTAGCGTTTTTTGTTGTTTTTTTTGTTGTTTTTTTTTTTTTTTTTTTTTTTTGTGTTTTATTGTGGTTTTTTTTTTTTACGAATCAATTTGTTACTTTACTGTATACATTCATAATATGTCTTAACTGAGGTACCAACCTCTAAATAGTTGCTTTTAATGTTTAGACAGTAAAAAGCGTTCTTAGCGTCTGCCAGTAGTTCAATAATATGCCGTTTTATTGTCGCTTGAAGAAAATAGTTATTTATCGCCAACCGTCAGTAAAGCCGTCAATTATCAGATTGATTTCGGAAGTAAACAAACAGTTTACCTTATCCTATACCAACAATGTACTTTATCTGCCTCGCGGCAGATAAAGTGACATATGAGTCTGGCAAAGTGACATATGCGTCAGGTAAAGTGACATATGCGTCAGGTAAAGTATTTTGACTTTGACATTATTCGAAAATTATTATCTGTCAGTGTCACGCTTCTCCCTATTACGGCTCGATAATAGTTTTCTTGTAATTTATTCATAACAAATTATGGAAGATATTCAGTGCACGCCACCTGAAATTGAAGAGAAGTCATTAGAGACGTCTTTAGAACTTCTACCAGAAAATCCAGGAAAAAATACAATCGCCAGTACGACATTTTTATGGAGTGGTGCAATAGAAACAAAGTAAGGAAATATAGTGAAAACGTGTTACTGGCATATTTTTTTGATTTATCAAAGAAGTATTGCCCCCTTCAATGTGGTCCTATTATTCCATGCTTAAGGCAACCCTTTCAGTGAAGCAAGACGTCAACATCGGTGAATATATAAAACTAACGGCTTTTTAAACAAAAGCAAGGAATCATGTTCCAAAGAAATCCAAAACTCTTTCACAAGAAGATATACTTACGTTTTTACTAGATGCACCGACGAAATCTACTTGATGATGAAAGTAATTTGTACAAACTTTCAAAACCAAAATGATATAATGTTGCATTTTTTAGGTTTGTGTTTTATTTGGAATTGCTGGAGCTTTACGTAATGAAGAACTTTGGAATTTAAAAGTATGTGACATAGAGCACAAAGAAACAATTCTGGTATTCATATACCCAAAACAAAGACCAACAAGCCTCGTTTATTTGTAGTCACTGAAGAATTTGAAGGAAAAGTAAAATCCATAGAACTATTTAATAAATATTTATCTCTGCGTCCTAAGCACACGTCTCACGATCGATTGTTCCTAACCTACAGGAACGGTAAATGCACTATTCAGCCGATTGAATCCATACTATCGGAAGTATTCCAAACAAAATTGCCAAATATCTGCATCTGCCAGAACCATCACTTTACACGGACATTGTTTCCGTCGAACATCCGCCTATCTTTGCCAACGCAGGCGGTAGTAAAGAAAATTTGAAACGCCACGGAGGATGGAAAAGTGACACGATTGCAGAGTCCTATGTTGAAGAATCTGTGCTCAATAAAACAAAAATTGCGAAGAAAATTTTAGGCGATGATCCAACTGACAACTCAGTTATCACCAAATCTAAAAAGAAGATTTGCACATTTTCAATATAGATAATAACCTCAAACGTTTTCAGTTGGAACTCCTTCGACTTCAGGGATTAACTTTTTTAATGCATCAGGGTGTACGTTTAATTTCAATATAACAAATAATAAGTATATTTGCTGTTTACCGTCTCAATAAAATGCAATTAAATATACCTCAGTTTCTTATATTCCGAATTCTAAACAGTTGGCGATAAAATTTTGTAGTGCACCACGTCAGTAAAGTGTCTTTATCGGACTCGCCTGTTATTCGCCTCGCTCGCTTCTCTCGCTCGTCTATAATTTAGACTCGTCCGATAAAGAATCACTTTACTGCCTTGGTACATAAATAAAATTATGAGTGTATATCCTTGCTTTCTAAATTAATAATTATTCTAATTTTTCAAATAAAGTTATAGGCTTCAAGTACTCAGTGAACAAGACAGACCAGAATTTTAAGGTTAACTGGGTGTTCATAAACATGGTATAAGGTAGGAACATTATTTTGCCCTCGTGAACAGTCTGACTCGGAGAGTCCTCCTTCTCTTCCTCTTCTTCTTTTACCAATTTAAGATGCTGCTTCATCCAATTAGTCCCGTTGTACTTCCTAGGATGTAGATTTCGGCTTTCACACTCTCTCTTTGGTGGACGTCCTGGTGATCTTTTCAATTTACAAGTGTTGCTTTTATCCTGGAAACGCTTTTTAAGTGGAATGTATAAGTAGATCTTCTAGTTTTTTGATTAAACAAAGATATATTGGTTTAATGTATGATTTGTCATTCAGCAAAAGGGAAACACTTAATAACCTTGTCATTTTGCAATATACAAAAAAAAAATTAATCGTTTGTTGATGTCTACTATTCGGTGGCACTTTCACATATTTTTTTTTAATGACAACGCGTATAACTTTTGACATTTTTAGATTTCTGAAATAGCACATATCATCACAATTTAAAAAAATTTTGAAATAGTATTAACTGTTTTGTTTTTACTGAATCACCCTGTATAGCTTCTATAATTGATGAGTTTTAACAGAATCTTTGCAGTGTCTTCTCTCTTTCACTATGGAATCTACTTTTTGAGTTTATTTTTGTAGCTATGGTGCTTAGTAGACATACAGTAATTTGTAGGTTGATTTTTGACCCTTCCTTGAAGATTGGAATAGTAATTCTTAAGCGTCATTCTTATGGTCAGTGTAATTTCGTTTGTGATTTGATTGAAATCGGAAGCTTTACGTTTTTTTAGTTTTTTAATCACTGATGTTGTTTCATTTTGAAGAAGGTCCGTGTGTTTTAAAATTTACTCTAACAAGGATTTGAGATAAAACTAGTAACCCTAGAAATTCAAATTTTTGTCTACCGTTAACGTGAATTCCAGAGCCTACATTTACAAGACGGATACGACAATACTTTTGATAATAGTAGATTATATCATTAAGAGTAGAAGTAGATCGTTTTGTGGTGAGCCCAGAGGATTGACGAACGGGCGAAGCACAAAAGACCTTCTACTCTGAATTATATATACTATTCTATCTTCAAGCGGGATCAGCCGATTCCGCAGGTAGAACAAAATTATTAAATTCACTGAAATGTAGATACAAAAACGATCAAAATTTTTAGAAATTCACCTTATATAATATACACCAAACGATTACAATAATGAGTTCAATCTTTGTACCTACGTCACTTTTGCTTTGCTACATGCGTTGCGTTTCGTTTTGACAATGAGAGTTGGGAAATGGGAATGTCATGCACATGAACATTGGCGGCTCGTGTTAAACACTATAGGGGGTATCCGTTAAGTAATATTGGTTAATAATTTGTTATTTCACTTTTTTTGAGTTTTCTTTATTAGATAACTCAATGATTAAATAATAAGTGTAAAAACCGATAAACACATCGTAATTTTAAATTCTATAAATACTTTCAATGAGCGTATATTTTTACTTGGTCGAGCCGACCATGGATATTTCAACTCCTAGGATTTGAAGTATTTCAACTGCGACTAGAAAAAAACAAGTCACTTCAACAGTTTCTATAGAGATACACAAAGTCAACATTTTCGACCGCTTGGAGATAAAAAAAATATTCACATTTTCAAAGGTTTATATGAAGTTTCTATATTTTGCTGAAAATCATCGAGAACAACAACAGATAATTTCTCACCATCCTTAAACACAAAAATAATGACCCGCTCTATCTGCTTACTGAACAAAAAAAAAGAGAAGGAAGTTGTTTGACTCCTATGCAGTTTAGTTCATTTTTAAAGTCAATCAATCAAAACTTTTCCAATACTTGAGTTTGAATGACTGATGGTTCTACTTGCATGGGTAACACCCTCACATTCTCTTTTTCCTGCAAAATGACTTCATTAACGACAAAACCTACGTGGTAAGTATTTTACAAGCTTATAGCATAAAGAGAAACAAACAAGTTTTGGCATCAGCGATTTTTCTCAATATTAAGAACATTAGATTCAAAAATATTTGAAAAAACTTTAGATTCTTTGTGTCATGTAGATATTAATTTTAAATATTTTTGAACAAGATACATAAAAAATTTTCTACAAGTAAGTGGTGTGACATCTAGTGTCATAATCTCGTGCTGACATAGCGCAGCGCGCTCGAATAAAAAAGTTTGCCACTTTGATAACTAAAAAATTGTCACAAATTATTCTTAAACGTATTTCCAAACATATTTAAACTTTTGGTCGCATAGCATTTTCTAAAAAATGTACAAATTGTAAAACTTCTGTCAAAAAATTAATTTTTTTTGAATTGTTCAGAAGTCTATTCAGCAGAATTTCAATGAGACGTATCTGTTTACTGAAGAAAAACTGTCATTTCTGGATAATTTTGGGTGCGAAATAAAACTTCAATATACCACAATCTTTTTAAGTGGGTATTAAGTTGAAAATTAAGTAAAAATTTACTACGTAATTTGTGGCCCAAAAGTAATGTCTGAATTAATTTAAAATTTAGCGATGTGTTTTTGTAAAAAATACGTTTTTATAGTAAATTTGTATGTACAGGGTAGCTCAAAAATAAGTTACGACCATCGAAAACCTTTTTTAACAGGTCGAACAATTTCAGTTGTTGCAATAAAAGACCAGAAAATGATTACGTGCCATAATTCAGGAAATGATTGAAAACGTGATTTATTGATTGCCTTGGATATTATTAAACAGCAATTGGCACATATTTTTGACATTTAATTTGATTTACTAATCAGTTTTCTGCCGAACTTATTGATCTTAATTGTTTCGACAGCATGAGTGTATTAAGCATAGGAAATGTACCATGAACAAAAAAATTAAAATTGACAATGATTTTAGACGTTACTTCTGGGACGCATTGTATATGATTGTATAGGTAGTGTATAGTGTTTGTTTGCTATTGTACAACCTCTTGATACCTTACAGAAGGTGAATCGAGATTCTTATTTTAGCTAACACTTTGTTGGCTATAATTATCGAAGAATCCACTTATGTAACTGTTTTTACACATCTATCGATATTACGTACGTGATTGTTAACACGAAGTAATACGTTTACTGAAAAAATTATAATTTTACTCCAAGAGTAATTTTAGTAAACGCTAAACGTGAACCTATATTTACACAGAAACTATTTTTTTGACAATTCTTACTAAAACATATTTTTAAAAACAAAGTACTCTCTCTGGATGTTACAAGATTGCACATGTACATGTTGAAGTACCAAAACGACCACTTTACCGAGCTTAATCTGGCCTGATTACTTTTTTATGCGTACGTTTATAACGTTATTCAGTAAAAGTAAATCTTAGTAAACCGTAATTAACAAACACTAGCCAACGAACTCTATGACTATTGTATTATTAATTCCTTATAAGTTATAAATCAACGTTATAAATTTGAAAATATTATTTTACAAAATTATCTAAAATCAATGAAGACTATTTTGTTGTTTTAAGTAGGTACATCATTACGCAAGTAAATATGATCTGCAAAGTTATTATTAGGGTTTTATAATCAATGTTTACTAGTGAATGCTGTCCTTATTGAAAAGTACTTGCAAAATGTGAAAAAGTTTTATTTAAAGTTTAAACAACTGAAAGCACCGAATAACTTATATTGAAAACAAGTGCCACCAAAGAAGTGACACATTTTTGGATACTATTTTGCTTATTATACTATAAATTTGTTTAATAATAGTTATTTTCCTAACAAGTGTCGAAAGTAGTAATTATCGTGCGAGTGTTGATAGCTAAACGAGTGCGAAGCGTAGCGTATAACACGAGTGGTTCTAACCACGAACACAGATATTTGCACTTTGAATGAGTCAGTTTTAGACGACTACTGTACAAAATTACGTTCTTATTCATTAAGGGCTAAGAAAAATAACTTCGCAACGTATAACAAAAATGCTTATAAGGTCTTGCATACCTAATAGTATTCGCAGTTTCCAACCTGTGTCCAGAAAAAGTGCAACAGGTAGACGAAATTCAAGTATTGTTACAAGAAATAAATGTTTTTAATGAAGTGTTAAAAAATTGATGCGAAGGTCCTTGCTAAGCGTTACTATAACGATATGAGTGTCAACTTTTGAGTTTTATTACAACAGTTTTGAAAGAGTTATGATATTTTGAACACAACTGTGCGTTGTGATATGGTTACTTTCGAGAGTAGTCGTCTAAAAATATATTTGATAGTTATATTAGATTAAGTGCGCTCGGCAGCTTTGATTATCAAAATTAATATAATATAATAATCCCTTAGGTAAACAGTATATAAATAAATTTTTTTTTACTCCTATTCTAGAATACTAACATTCTGAATTAATTTTAAATGACAGAATAGTTAGATTCTAAAACACCGTGCGAGAATATTCTCGCACTTATTATGGAGTGAGCACAATTATTACAAAAAAATATGCTTAATTGTAGTAAAATAAAGTAGAAATAACCCAATTTAATTTTTAAGTTCTATAATAACATATTTTACTCAAAAAATATTTTCACTAATATTATTTAAGTAAGTGTACGTTAAATTAAGTAATTGATAAAATTCTTACATTAAACCCCGCTCCGACAGATTATATTGCATCTTTTTCTAAAATTAATCTCCAGAATATTTATTATGCCAAACAAACTCTTAATTTTAGAATTAGGATATAAGTTTTCTATATCTAAGTATGTGGTATTATGCATTCTTGATTGCAGCGCTTCTATTGAGAACGCGTTTTCTTAAACTTAAGTATATGATTTTAATTGCATACTTAATTTAAACTTAAAATCATCATTTATGATAGGATAAAGTAGTTACTTCGGGTCACGTCGTGTGCTTAATCACCCACACATATTTAACTAATTGTAAGGTAAGTAGTTTTTGTATCTGCGTCTAATTTGAAAGCACCGATGAAAGTGAATTTAGTGAATAAAATGTGGCGAAAAATGACAACAGACAAAATAAATTTGTCGGATATTTTAGATTCTGATCTTACGTTGACAGAAAGTTTATTAAATAATCAATCGGATGGAATTTTGGATTTATGGAAGTCATTGACGAAGTGGAAAATTTGTTAATCTCTTGGGGGTTTTCAACAACAGTATAATTAATAAGTTTAAAGGTAAGCGATAATAGTAGTGTTTGTATAAGTAGCCTCATTTAATATTGAAAGTACCGTCTACCGACAATATTCAGTTTTTCATTCAAAATAAAATATAGCTATTTTTATAAATTGTTGCAGAATACAAACTTACGTTATGGCATCTCCAAGTTAGTTGTTCAAGATTTTGACATAAATGTGTTGTTTCCTGATAATGAACTGGCGGATCGTATTAAATTTAAAACGGTGTAAAAATTGGCATAATTCTAAAGGAATTTACCTAAAATATTTAAGACTAAGCAATTTACATAAGCATTGCTGTCCTTTTTATGAGTATTTAGAATTTACCTAACCCCATTGCATTCGTTCGATTAAAACTGATAAAGTCTGTATACTATTGGCGCGGAGTAATAAATCATAATTGCTTGAAATAATTCTTTATTTTCTTGTGAAAGCGGTACTTCTACGGTTAAGTAAAAACCAATAAATTCTAACCAAAATACGATCATTGTGCCGCTCTTGCAGCATATCGACCCATCTAGGGTCTGAGAACAATAGTTTAATCTGTGTAAACACGTTGCCATCAGCCCAGGTACTGACGAAACGAGAATCATAGCCGTAGATGTGGGTATTATACCAAGATACAAAAATAATGGTATATAATACGTAAGAAGTAAAATTTGTAATGTGATCTACTATACAAATAAAATAAATAACATATAAATAATATATGACATAAATATAAAATAAAATAGTAATGCAGATATCGTCAGTACATTTATTACAATTACAATTAATTTGCGGGGACCGATTTTTAGGCATCAAAAGTAAATTTGGCTCAATTATAAAATTATGTGGTTGTCATGGAAACTTATCAAAATGAATAGATAAAAGTAACAGGCATAAAATGTTCATTTAAATAACAAGACATTAGTAGGTAAAATAGGTATATTTAAAAATAACTGACAATACTCACTCATGGTTACAATAAATGGTGTTTAGAGAGTAGAACACTGTTTCAGGCACATTACGCTTGGTCATTTAACTTTCTTCCTCGTCTGAAATTTCCATTTCGGAATCAGAATCGCTGTCTTGTGTGTTTACTGATATAATAATTGGCTCCAATGTTATCTCTACTAAATTATCCAGTTGCCAACATTTGTCTTCTTCCTTAACGACATGAGATACACAGTTCTTCCATCTTTCAGGTGTTACTTTGTTTAATGCATTTTCCAGAAGTTTTTTCACGTCGTCGAGTTTAAAAGTGGTATTGTTACGAGCGACGTCACCTTTTACTTGAGCCCAAACCAACTCTATAGGATTCAGCTCACAATGGTAAGGTGGTAAACGCAGTACTTCAATGCCCCGATTCTTTGCCATTTCGTCAATAACATGACGTATATACTTATTCTTATGAACTTTAACAATATCCAATAATTCTCTTTTCACCATGTCATCCTCAAAAGTTATATTCTTAACAGATAACCAATCTATAATTTCTGCTTTCCTCCAAGCGCTGGTAGGTAAATTTTCGTATCTTCGTGAGTGGTAGCTGGCGTTGTCCATAACTATTATAGATCCTTGGGGTATCAAATCTAGCATCTGCTCAAAATATTCTTCAAACACATTAGCATTCATGTCTTCGTGGTAGTCGCCAGTTTTCTTTGATTCGAATTCTAACAAACCACCATCTACAAAGCCATCTTCATTGCCAATATGAGTAATAATTAACCGTGTTCCTTTCCCAGAAGGCGGTCGAAATCCTGTCGATAGCCCTTCTATAAATCCTTGTCGAGCACTCGTAACGGTATTATCATGCCATGTTTTTTACGGTATGTCCTGCATTGATCCAGGTTTCATCCAAATAGAATATACGCCTGCCTTCACGCCTATATTTTCTTATTTCCCGAAGATAATTTCTCCTCCATGTAATAATCTCTTGTTTTTCAATTAAAACGGATCTTCTATTTATCTTCTCCCAAGTAAACTTCAACTTGCGAAGAAGTTTCCACAGTGTTCTACGACTCATTTGGGGTAGATTTTCATCCTCATTTACTGCTAGTAAAATCTTATCGATTGTAGGAATCTCTTTCCGTAAGTAGAACGAGTGAACCTTTCTACGGACAGAATTCCTCATTGCATCATCTAATTCCATCGGGCGCCGACCAGGAGATGGAAGTGGGTGAAGCACTTGTCCCAAATTTTTCTTTCCCTCACTAGTTTATAAATGGTGGATTTTGATATTCCCGTCATTGCAGAACATAATCCTACAATATCATCGACACTTTTTGCAGGGTGTTGACATCGAACAGCGTCATGCACATTTAAAATTATAATTTTTTCATTAGCAGATAACGCACCACTTTTTTTTGCTGATGATAGGTAATCCAACACACATTTTAACGCTAAAGAAATAATTGTTTTAAAATTACTTTATTTAGCTATATACGATTCTTAATTGTAATAATAAGAAACAAACCACATAATAGTAAATAATTTTTTTTGAAATATTCCACAGTTTAATAAGATACAAATAGATTCATAACTTTTGTAAAACTCAGTATACGTACCTATATAAAATTAAAATTTAAAATAGACAAATTGAGAAACGACACATTTGTCATTTATCGATTTTAGAGTTTAATTTTATATTCAAATACTGTGTTTTACAAAAGTTTTGTATCTATTTATATCTTATTAAACGGTGGAATATTGCTGAATTAAATTATTTACTATGAAAAATAGATTCCACAAAGTAAGGATTGAAACAATAAAACAAACCACATAATAATTCATATCAAGGTAGATTTTACTATTATAATATATTTACCTACTAAAAATATGATTTTCCAAACGTATCAGGTACCTACGCCACTGCAATACGGGAGATTCGATAATTCTGACAGGTTTATTACTCGCGCCAATAGTATACTGAGTATAGTAATAAATATTTACTAATAAATGAAAATTTATAATATCAAATTTCAGTTTATTTTTATTTATTTTAAAGCATTAATAAGGTGTTTCAAAATCAAAAGGGTTGATAATAGAACCCTTAAAATTTAGACTATAAATGTCTGTTTATGCATTTTTGTTAAGTATTACAGATAAGTTTTTAGTTTTTATCTATTTTAAACATTATAATAGTGTATACCAGTTACAGTAGGTTTTTCCTTAAATTTTATTGCAATTTATTTCTTTTGCTTGTTTAATTAGTTGAGTAGTTACTATTAGTTGAATTATGATTTACCTTATACTTGTACTTAAATATTTTATTTTGCAGTGCTTATGCTATATTGTTGTTGCTTAATTAGTAATAAAATATAAACCAAATCGATTGTTTATCTTTCGTCAGAATTGGAGAATCTACAAGGGTAAAATTAAATTAAGCATCTCTAATCTCTATGTTATATGTGAATAAAATGTGTAATTATGAAAAGTCCAATTAAATCAAGTATGTCTATAGTCTATTTCATTCTGTCAATTAGAAAAAATGTGCTTTCATCCATGTATGCGTTTTTGGCCGATTTGGTAATTTAAGAAAAAAATGCTAAAAAATAAGAACGTAAATTCTTATTTGAATAAAAGGTAATAGCAAGTAAATCTAATCTTAAATAGAAGCACGGATTTATTCTTAAAAGTAGAACTATCTAAAATTCATAATACAATCTTTCCGTATACTTAAACTTAAGTTTAAAAACAAGTATGTCGTGAAAACATTCTTAACTTATACTAAACTTAAGAATCAAACATTCTTAGTGGTATATTGAGATCGCCATTCTTAAAATTAAAACACGGATTGTCTTGATATTAAGAACGTATTTTTTGAGTGTTTGTAAGGCATATAAACCTAAACGTAAAAATTCCAAAAAATTTAATCTCCCAAATACTTCGGCTCTGGTGTCAAACATTCCACTACGTGCGTAATATAGGGTATTCCAAACTTGTTATAAGAATATACTATTTCGTATCGTCTACAATACGGAAACGAAGTTATAAAATTGTGAGACAAGAAAAAAAAAATTATATTATAAAACAATTTCTGAATTTAAAAAAGAAGAGGTATCATTTATTTTTTTCATCAAATAACATAAAATAACACCCTAAAATATTTTACCATACACCAGGTATATGTATTTCTTGAACTAAAAATGGACACTGATGAGTCTGTTCAGAAAGGGTATTTATATTGTTCAGAAATTTAATTTTTTCAACATTTAAAAAAAGTCATTTCAGCTCCTTTTCAGTTTTTTTTTTACTTTTTTACTCTGCTTCGACTAAAAAATTTCCGTCTTATTCAAGTACCATACATACGTATTCAATCTATTATCAATAATTTGAACCTCAATATTTTTTTTTTTTTTTAATTTTTTTATGTTATTCTTCACATATCAAGACTGAAATTAATGTATTATTATTATTATAAATAATTTATTTTGCATTTTTACATTTTTGCAAAAAGACTTTACATATTTACATTATTTACATATTTATTTTCCCTTTTCTTTTCTTCTTTCCCATATCTCCCTTCATCCATTCCAAGCCTCTTCCGTCTCCCTGCAACACCTCTTCCTTTTTTTCCTTCCTCTCTTAATTCTGCGCACCTGTTCAGAAAATGTTCCACGTTTTCAAAATCCCTCTCCACATAGTCTACACAACCTTTCTTTGTCTTCCATCCAATATCTATTCTCTCTCTCTTTCTGTTTCCACATCTATATCTTGCTATGAGTTTTGCTTTCCTCTTTTCTCTTGCTTTTGAGGTATTTTGGTTGTTCCTCCTCTTATTATCCTTCTCTTCTCGCAAATATCTCTTATCTCTTTTTACTATTTTTTCCTAACACCCATCCCATCCCTTTTAATCTTTTCTTCCTCTTCCGCGTAGCCGTTTTTTCGTAGTACTTTTTTCTATCTTCTTGCCCATATCTTACTTTCCCTGTCTTTTTACTTCCTTCCAACATTGTTGCAGTATTTTGCAGTGCTTTCTTTGTTCCATGCTCTCTTCATACTTTAGCGCTCTTCTTCCTGCTTCTACTCTAATTTTTTCCCTTTTACTTCTTCCATTACTATATATCCTGGTGTTTCTTTATACAGTCCCAATACCCATTTCCAGTACTTTTCTTGATTGACTCCTCTTCTTTTTCTCTCCTTCCATCCCCATATTTCTGCTCCATATAATAGACCGCTTTTGATGAGCTTATCCCACATCAATTTTCTTTTTACTATATCTAAACCGAAAGTTTTTCTCCTCTGCTCCATACTTGTCCTAGTATTTTCTTCGCTTTGTCTGTTCTTTCTCTTATGTGCGCTTCTTCATTGTTGTTATCTCGTAGTCTATATCCCAGGTAGGTAAATTCTCTTACTGTTTCTATTTCTTGTCCTTCCCATTCCCATATGTCTTTTCTCTTTTTTTCCCTTTTTGCTAAATACCATCATCTTTGTCTTTTCCGTGTTTAATTTCAGCTCCTTCTTGTTTAGATACTTTCCAGCTGACGCATCATTTCCTTCATTCCTGTTTTTTCTTTTGCTATCATTACCCCGTCGTCTGCATACGCTAAAGTCCATATCTTCACGCTCCCAATTACTACCCCCCTTGTTGTTGTTTTTTTAATACCTCCTCCATGTCTTGTATATACGCGTTGAATAATACCGGACTTAGTGGGCATCCTTGTTTTAATCCCTTCTTTGTCCAGAAGTCTCTGCTTGTTGCCCTTTGTCAAATACTCTGCATCTTGTTTCTGTGTAGATTTCTTCTATTCTTTGTATGGTCTTCTTCTGTATCTGTATCTTCCGGAGATGCGCCCATAATTTTTTCCTATTTACTGAATCAAAGGCTTCTTTAAGTCTATAAATAATGCTTATAACTTCCCCTTCTTATCCAATTCTTTATTTATAGCATGCTTCAGAATGTATATGTTGTCTATTGTTCTTCTTCCCATTCTAAATTCCGCTTGTCCATTTGGCAGTGTGCTGTTTTCCTCCAATTCCTTCTTCAATTTTTCCTCTATCAGCATTGCGTACACTTTGTACATCGTATCTGCTAGCGTTATACCTCTATAGTTTCTTTCATCCTCTTTCTCTCTTTTTATAAATAGGACATATTATTCCTGTCCTCCATCTTCTTGGCAAACCTTCCCTTTCCATATTTTATTTATTATCTTTGTTAGTCTGTTTGCCACTTTCCTTCCTCCATATTTTATTTCCTCTCCCTGTATACCGTCTTCCTCCGGCGCTTTACTTTTTTTCAGTCTTCTTATTGCTGCTTCTACTTCTTCTATCTTTATTTCAGTATCTTCTTCTACTGTCCTACGTTCTTTTTCCTCCGTCTTTTCTTTTCCTCTTCTCCCCTAGAAGCTTCATATAGTGTGTCCTCCATCTTTGTATTTCAATGGTGTTATGCACTCTTTTTCTTTTCTATTCCTATTTAAATATGCCCATGCTTCTTGTTCTGTTTCTATCTTCTTGAGTTTTTCCTCTTCCTGTTTTTTCCATTTATTTTTTTCTTATCACATGTCTCTTTGTATTTTTGCTTTCTTTCTTTGTATTCTTTTATTCCAATTTGGCTTTTCCTCCATTGCCTTAAGCTTCTCCTTGTTTCTCTCTTGTCTTTATTGCATTCTTTATCCCACCAACTGTTTCTTCTGTCCATTTTTTCCTCCTTTTTCATACCATTTTTTGCGTTGCTTTTTCCATTTTTTCTATCATCTCGTTCACACTCTCTTCTACTTTTTCCTCCTTCCATGTCTCCTCTTCCAACCTCTGCTTGGAATGCTTTTATACTTTCTTCTGTCCATATCTTTTGCTTGGTATTCTTGTTTGCTTTCATGTTCTCTTCTACTTCCGGTTACCGTGACTTCCAGTGGCTGGTGGTCGGAGTCTATCATCTCTCCTATTTTAAACTCTTCTATTTCATCCCATGCCTTCTGATTTGTTATAACATAATCTATCACTGATTCCCTTTTGCCCTAATATATGTGTATTCTCCTTTATGCCCTTCTTCATCTATTCCATTCAATACCTCCCACCCCTCTCGTTGCACCAATCTAATAGTTGTCTCCCTTCTGCATTCGTAATTTTGTCTTTTGACTTTCTTTCTTTTCCTTCCATCTTCCCATCCTCTCCCCATTTCTCCTATCCTTGCGTTGAAGCTCTGCCCTCTGCTTGCCTAGTGTTGCATCTCTGTTCTTGCTGTCTTTATTGTACACTGTCACTATGTGTATTAGTTGGTTTCTCCATCTCCTCATTCCATACCAGTCCGAGTTTTGCTCCTCCATTTCTTCCTTTCTTTCCATTCTTTTCATACTCCAGTCAGTATCCCTCCTTTCGCCCTTCCTTTCTTGTTGCTTCTTTGTGCATATTGCGCCTTCCATTTGTATTCTTGTGGTAGCTTATCTTTCCATTCTTTTTCTTCTACCCATGTTTCCTGCATCCCTACTACATCGAATCGTTTACATAATTCCAAAACTGTTCATCTTTGTTTTTAAACCAGCCACATTCCAAAACATAATCTTCAATTCCTTAGTTTTCTCTTCTTCTGTTTCCCTCCTTTTTTTTTTTTTTTTTTTTTTTTTTTTTTTTTTTTTTTTTTTTTTTTTTTTTTTTTTTTTTTTTTTTTTTTTTTTTTTTTTTTTTTTTTTTTTTTTTTTTTTTTTTTTTTTTTTTTTTTTTTTTTTTTTTTTTTTTTTTTTTTTTTTTTTTTTTTTTTTTTTTTTTTTTTTTTTTTTTTTTTTTTTATAAATACTATTTTTCGGCCTCCGTCTAAAATTACTGATTTTCTATTCGCTTAAATTGTCTTGAAAACACTTATTTTCAAGTCATGGCACGAAAATAAAAAGAGGGATTTTCATGATCGATTTTTAAGTTGGTTGCATTGACAATTTGATTAACAACGAGTTCCGATTGACAACTGTGTAGTTTGGAATGTGAACTAATAAATTAAAAAAAATATTTCAGTGTTCTTAAAGGATTTCATCGCAAACAGTTTCATATTCATAAATCGATTTATGTAATTCAACCGTAGGTAAGCAGTAAATTCAAAGAAGCATTTTTTAGGTTATGTTTATTTTTCAGTAATTATTAACTTCAAATAATCCAATTGAATTGAATAATTTATTTAGAAACAAAAATAGAGGAACAACAAACAACCAAACGGAAATTCTAACTAAAATCAGAGGTAAATTTTCAAAGAATTATTTAAAATTAAAGTTGATCGTACAATTTTCCAGATGGGAGAGATTAATATTCGGCAAATTTGTGTCTTGTAATTTAAGTTGCACATTATGAATACTAGATGGTTTTAATGAAATCGGTTCTTGTAAACTTTCTTGCTGGATTCCTGTACTTGTCGAGGGCTGAGGTTCTGAACGATTTTGATGCAATAATTTATTGGCAATGTTTATTTTAGCACCCAATGAATCCTCTATATATTGTTCTGCGACTGTAGTACTTTTCCATCCGCCAAAGCGCTTCAGGGTTGTTATATCTACCCCATTCCCTGCCAGAGCTGTAGCACCACTTCGCCTAAAGCAGTGACCTGTGTATCCTTTTGGATTTTCTAATTTTAAATATGCAGCTATTTTAGAAGGCATATTTCCAAAGGAGTGAATGCCTACTGGCTGTTTTGAGCATTTATTTTTGCATAAAATAAAAAAATCTATCAATTTCTGTATTGGGCCTTAACGTAACATATTTGCGAATTATATCCATCCAATGAAGTTCGGTCACACAGCAGGTACGAGGTTTTTTAGTTTTTGTTTGAGGGATGGATAAGATAATAACATCCCTTTATCAATGACATCTTTGATTTTCATGTCTCGTAATTCATGTATTCGGCATGCACCGCATATGCCAAATATTAATGCTGTCTATAAATAATTTTTGTAAATAAAGATTAAAAATTAATCATGCCTACCTTTATCATAAGATAATCTTCATTGGGTGCTTCGTTAATAAACTTTTCTAAATCATCCATTTCTAAAATTTTGGATTTTTTGCACGATATCCGTCATGTTTGCGCTTTAACAAAGCTATTAATTTTGTATATTTTTCGATATTAATGTTGTCTTTAATGTTTAAGGTAGTTTTAAGCATCGAATACATCGACCATAACGTTGACGATTTGAAGTTCTTAGATTTTTCTTCAAAATATGCAACCAAAACATATTCATTATACACCGATACGCCATTTTCAGAACCCCATTTTTTAGTATCTCATATTCTTTCCAATATCGATTGGATGATTTTTCAGGAAGTAAATTTTGAATTGCAGCTTCTGCTACATTTCGAATATGAGCTGGTACTTCTAATACCTTTTCTTCATTCATGTTTTTCACAAAAAAATTCATAAAATTACCAAGCGCAATAAGATTATTTTAAATTCAAATCACTATAGCGGTGAATTGAATCGCCAACATAAGAAAGATGAATTTTCTAAACCGACGCTATTTAAACAATAATCATTAATATTTTAATTTAAAAATTTTGTCGGCCGAAAAAATTTGTGTATCACACGTCCAGAAACTTTTTGCGAGTATTCGCACTTGTGGGCCTCGGCTTCGCCTCGGCCCACAAAACGTACTCATACTCGCAAAACTACAGTTTCTGGCCTAGTGATACAAATAACTATTTTTAATTGTTGATTGTGTGTTTTCTACAATAAAATTACAAAATAATTGATTACTATTATTGTGACATTATTGTTATTGTTGATTATTTATTACAATTTAATAATTAAATTTGCCAGAGAATGATTAAGGAAGCTACAGCGTTTTTCCGATAATTTATTTTTATTTATCAATACATAAAATTGTAAACGTTTCCGTGAATTTTCTTAAATTTTTGCAAACGGAAAATACGTTTATCTAAAAATTGTTATTAATAAATCGTGTTTATTCTCTAACGCTCATTAACCCAGTCACTTTTATCTTGTATGTTATTTGTTTTTTTATGTGCAGCTTGTTAAAATAATCATTAATATATTATTAATTGTATTGTTTGCATTTATCTCATATAAAATGTAACTGTAGAATACAACATGATAAGAAAGGTTGGGAAAACAAATTGTTACAATAATTACTATTGCAACGACAAAAAAAAATATCACAAGTTGTTTCACCATCAACAAAAATAAACGGTAATTAAATGATACTAGTAATAAATTAAAACTATTTATTTTGGTGAAAAGCAACAACATTATACACTATCCTTCTATATACAAAAGACACTACTAAAATATGGCAATAAAGTTGGTTTTAGTGGCACCTGAAGGGCCGTAAATGTCACCTTAGGACCAATGTTAACTTTATAGCTTTCTCAGTTTGTAAACTAAATGACGTCACTCAACGACGCGTGCCAATGCAATAAAATGTTTTATGTGTTGGAAATAAAAAAAGAAACCTTGATTTGTTTATGGTTTCCTAAAGTTGTAAACTGATACTTAATCGAGTTTTACAATTTGTAAGTATTGTGCATCTAACAGCCTTTTGTATCTTTTTTAATCTTTATCCCATTAAAATTTTTGCAGAATTACTTTACTAAATTTGGCTTGTAATCATTTAGTTATTAATCGGTTTGAACCGGTTTATGTTATTTTTGTATGCTGTTCAGTTTGACTGATTGCTTTTTTGCAGTCTTAATTTAAACTAAATTATTTGACAGATAACAACGCATGTTTGTGAACTTTAAATATTTATAGCAAGGTAAATTTAGAATTACAGAAGATAACTGTAAAAAAAAGTGTAAACTTTAGACTTGAAGGAAGTGATCGCGATTGTTTTCAAAATGTAAAAATAAGAAACGTAAACATTGATAACTTTTCATCTTTAAAAAGTGCAATGATTTGACATTCAACTTATTTAGTACAATTGTTTTAATTCTTTTAACGAAGAATTTTTTTATATATTTTGAACTACGCTATATACTGGTATATATTGTATGGTTTTGGTTTTATCCTTAATTTTTTTAATAAAATTTAAAAAAGTGTACTCAAAAAACTAGCATTAAGTAATCAAATAAAATTGATTTCCATAAAAGTATCATAATAACAGTATGAATTTTTAAACTTCATTAAAAATTGTGATCTAAGCACAAAACATATAATTTAGGCATTTTAGTACAATGGTTAAAGTAAGTCTTGAGATCATTGACACATTTTTTTTTTTATCTGCTCACTGCATTTATGTTGCTTTGGTAAAAACATTAAAAATGAACTGCTGTGAATAGTTATTCGGTAATTGACAGGAATCTAATCGAGAAATAAGAGATGTAGTTCATATGATTACATTTTCTTTAAATTTATTGAAAATAATAATTTTTGAATCAGTTGATCATGGTCAAAACTTTTCGACTTTGTAGTAATATCATGTCCTTTGGGAAAATGTAAGCCAGTGCCCACTGTCATGGTAAATACACAAAGCAAGTCCATTCTCTCGTTTGATATAGTTATAGTGACTTAGTTGAATTTATTTATTTTTTAATAACAGTATCATGACTGAAGCGAATGAACTGTCACTAATTTATTCGTCTTAATATTATTAAGTAAATAAATGGAGTAGACATTCCGGTCAATAGTAGTTGTATATCATGTAATGCGTTTAATAGTTCTCACGATATTTGTAATATTTGTCCCATTGTTGACCAGATGGTTTATGATTGATATACACATCCACTTATTATCACATTTCACATACGTTCCCAAATGGAATCACCATCAATGAAGAGACTGTTTCAAAACGCAAACATTTTTGACGTTCGTTCAAGTTATGAGATCAATTTTTTTTATTTTTGTAGTCTAGGCAAAATGTCAGTTGCGTGGAAATAATTAGGCAAACGGAAAAAAAGCATATAGGCATATAGACTCCCCGGAATCCTCCAATAATCGCGAAAATGGTTAAATTCTTTTAATCGGCTATAACCCGATCGTAGAAGCGCTACAGTTTTAATCATTTTTAGCAAACTCGAAAATCATAAATTTTCTAGATATAACCTCAAAAATAGGTTTCTCATAAACAAATGGATTCGCTTGAATTAACGTAAATCTACGAGTCCAGGAGTCTCTAAACCTATCCTGTTCAGTTTTTGACGACTGATATTTTTGATCCTATCCCGCGAATTAATTGGACAGACATTTTCTAGTTGTGGCGTCGCGAAGGGAAACCACCGATGTTAAAGACGAGGAAATTGCTCAAAGAGAAGTTAAATAACTTTTGACCGAAGAATATACAGTGGAAAGTGTGAAGGAAACAGCGAAAAAGCGTACCACTCAATGATAATGTTTTCGATATTCAAAAATTAAATAAACTAAATTTGTGTCAAAGACCTCAAAATAAAAATTTGCTGATTTGTACGAGAAAGATCAGAGTAGATCAGTGACATACTAACGGTTTTTAAATGATCCTTAAAAAAGTTTTTTGTAAATCAATTAAGTTTAACATAAACCACATATATGGATTAATGCTCGTATTTTGAGCACATCTTTGGGTAACTAACCTAGTAAATAATCCAAATCTATATGTACACTAAATAAAAATGGAAAGAAGTTTAATTTTTTTGAACTCAAACTAATCAATTTACGAGAAAAATTAATGCATAAAAATTGCAGATTAAACCCATCTTAACTATGTTTTTAAAAAAAAATGCAGACGCTTTAGTTATTTACCAAATTTCATTATTCAAAGTTTTTTTTCTTGCTGAAAAAATGGTACATTAAAATGATTTTGACATTCTGTAAAAAATCTGTTGTCAGTTCTTTGGAAAAAAACTTTCTCTTCTGAATTATAAATTATGAATTTTCATAAAACTTGCCTTCTGCCATCTAATTAAATAAATACGTTGTTTTACTCACCGTCATATATAACGAGGCTTCATACATGGAGACAATTCAGAAACAAACAATACTAAATGTTTAGAGAATACTGCTGTTAGTAGGTGCTAAGTAGTAATTCCATAATCTACTACAATGTATAGTGTAAAAAATAACTGTACCAATGATAATTGTGGCTAAAAATCAATTTTCGAAGAAATTATTCAAAAATATTTATCTGCAAAAATAATTTTCGAAAAACAAACAAATACAAAGTGACGTTTTCCATAGTCAAAGAAAGTGTCAATATGATACACTTGTTATGAAAATAAAATTTTTGTCACTAGTTACAATGCATAAGTAATTTTTACTACGCTTGTAATGGAACTATTTACATTGGTTACAAAAAAATGCGTTTCGTCAATGGTGACATAAATATTTATTTCGAATGTAAGAATTGACGCTTCCACGACTACAGTCTTTATGGAAACATTGGTAATTACGATCTCGGAAGATGTGTTTGTTTCAACAGTTTTTCAAATATTACCAATTCTTTGATATCTTTTATTGAATAGTGGACAATTGATTCTGATTTGTAGTGTATTGTTTTTATACACGTTTTTGAAATTGATATAAGTTTACTTTCGGAGTAAACCATTGGTATATATACAATATGTCCCCTAAGTTGGAATCATATGAAAACTTTTTATTATTAATTTTAGGAAAAAGTTATTCTTTATAAAAGTTCTGCATATTCTAAAATCTAAAAATACAGTCATCAAATATCAAATTTTTTCAGTCGTATACGAGGTTTGTCAAAAAATATGAATTTTACTCAAGAGTAAAGTACCTTTAAATTTAACAATATCGGAAAATGTTATCAAAAAAAGTTGATCATAAATAAAAACTACGTTCAAATATGCAATTACATCCATTTACATTAAAAATTAAGTTTATTTTGTTTTTAATAATATTTCTATTTTGAATGAACATTTATCTCTTGTGATTATTTATTATTATTTATGATAATTTGACTAAAATATTATAATATACTTTTACAATGCTGTGAGTCATTTTATTTCTACAGGGTGTTGAACTTTCATTTTCAAAAATGTTCAATTAATATAATAATTTTATCAATGTAAATGGTTGTAATTGCATATTTGAACGTAGTTTTTAATTCTGCTCAACTTTTTTTAATAACATTTTCCAATATTGTTAAATTTAAAGGTACTTTACTCTTGAGTAAAATTCATATTTTTTGACAAACCTCGTATACGACTGAAAAAATTTGATATTTGATGACTGTATTTTAGATTTTAGAACATGCAGAACTTTTTATAAACAATAACTTTTTTCCTAAAATTAATAATAAAAAGTTTTCCATATGATTCCAACTTAGGGGACATATTGTATATGGGTGAAGAAGTAAACTTCGCTGAAACAATTCTTAGAAATAAAATTCTTCAATTTTTAAAATTGTTTGTTAAATACAAAATAAATTATTGATTTCTTTCCGGTTCAGCACATGCTGTACCTAATAACGACGTGTAATTTATGTACCTATTATGTTTCTGAAATTGACGTGAAGGTTTATTTTTATAAATTTTCTGAGTAGATACGGGATAGGTATCCCCCTTTCCCTTTAATAGACAATTACTTTTATTAATAATATCATGCAAGTATATAAAATGAAGAAGAATTTTGAAGAACAAAATACAGGGTGATATTATAGGATACATCATAAGGCAAAAATTAATATCCATGTGTGAGATATTCCTGACTTTGGAAGAATTACTTTTGGAACAATTTCATCATTATTGTTATTTAACTTAGAAATACTACCTAAAATTTGGAACTCTTTAATTTTTTTTACATTATTCTCCTCTTATTTTATTTAACATTTTATCACTCTCGTTCTTTATTTTATGTCTACTGCATTACTTTTCTCTTTAAGGTATTTAACGAGACCAAATCAAAATTTCATTTATTGATAACTAGTTGACCGGGTTGTCACAATGTTTTAATCAAACAGTTAAAATAAATTATCTTTTTTCTTGTTTTTTCAGAAAATATGTTAGAATTTATTTTGCGAAGGTCGTATTTGCCTTTCACATTTTCACAGAAATAATAAATTGAGGAGTTAAAATTCTATACCTACATTTTGAATTTTGTTTAATTCAGGTAATACTTTTAAGTTTAAATTATATTATAAGAATTTTGTGTGAGTCATCACTTTGTGCTTTCTTTGTAACGAGCATCAAGAACAAAACTATTTTATTAGTTGGTAACCAGTTTTAACAGTTTTTTTGCACAATTTTATATCTTGTTTTATATTTAAATTTTATAGAGAGTTCTTGTTTTTGCTTTCTCCACATTGTGTAGTTCTTTTTAAACATAAATAAAAAAAAACTAAGAAAATTTCGAAGGTATAACACCCTACGCCTGTCAATAAAATTAACGGTAATCTAGTCAGTATTAAAAGCATTCTTTGGTTATTTTTAAATAACGCTACCTAAAAAAAGGCGCAAGAATGTGTACCGAATAAGTATAGTTCGTAGCATATAAAATATTAGGTCTCGTCATCTTTTGCGAGGAATTTATTTATATTTATGGGTGGTGTGTACGAAAACTTTTTTAATTCAAACTTGCGGCTTTGAAGAAAATCAAGATACCGTATAAAAAATGAATGCACATTACGTCATGTTGCTGCTAATTTAAGCTTGATAGGAAAACTTGGGGGTTACATGTTAAAGTGGAAGATTTATCGGTTACGAAAAATGTTGAATTGAACAATTTTGTATACCGAAAAAATTGGTTTCGAAATAATCCAATTATATTTTTTTCTGGACTAATTACGGTGGCTTTTTCTTTGTTCCTGATTTAATGGATTACGTGAGCAGGTACCGGTGATTTTATTTTTGAAGATGTAGTAGTATATGAATCGATAAAGATTAGGTTTACAAATCATAAACAGATGATAAAAACCGTGGAGGTATTTGTTTAGAGTTCAAATTATCTATTACGACCTACTGAAGTATCAATTTAATTTGATGTTGCTCGTTTGAAAGTTGAATAGAATCTAGTATAGAAGTTTGGCACTTGTGCATTAGGTGCGCCACTGGTTTGTGCACAAGCTTTCTGTAGGTAAGAGAAAGAAGGAACTATCCAGAGGGGAAATTGATTCTATAGTAGGAGTAGTAGTTTGAGATTATATTTTGCGTGCGCAATGATCTCAGTGGGCGCTTCGGTTTTAACGAATTGATTGCTATTGGGTACTCAAACCCTTCTAACTCTATAATTCTATCCTAGTTTTACAACCGATATTCCCTATCTTTTTAAGGGCGCACTTGGTATGAGCTGAAACTAAGTGGTTATGAAGTGTTTTACTGTCTAAACAGTAATGAAGTAAAATCTTTACTTTTACCCCCGAAAAACAATAGACGACGGAAAATAAAATTTGACTGCGTTAGAATGTAACATTGAATAGAATAATTTGACGTAGAAATAAAATTTGGGGTGATTTTTTTTTTAAATAACTTTTGACACCTTGCTTTAACACAATTCAGGTAGCTCAGTAATTTTGTTTAATGATCTTAGTATTGTTGCCCGCGTGTTTTAATCGTAGTGGGAGCTATATGAACGCGAAGCGAGACAACGCGCCATGTGAGCGGGAACGCAAATGGGCCGGATGTGTGTGGGCCGGAGCAGACTCCTGAGCTCCAGTGGGTTTGATCCGCGACTTCGCTAACAAGCAGAACGGGTACATTTCAGTTTGAGCCTTTGCGCCGTGTACTCTGTGCGAAATCGTATTCTACCGTTTATTACTATTACCAATTTTATTACTATTGCGTCGTAACAATAATCATTTTATTAACTATTAAACACATTTTCTTCCCCTGTGGTTGTCATTACCTGAACAGATTAGTATAATGTCGTGAATTTTTTTGTTTTAAATTTCTTCAATTTTTAATGAAACAATAAGTAAATTTGATTATGAATTTTGAAACTGCAGTGATCTTAGTATTAACTTTTGTGTGCTGAGTGATTTTTATTTGAGAGGAATTTAAAAAAATTCGTCAACATTAACGCCATAATTATGAACTCGTATTTTGAGCAGAGCGGGTTTTACGGTGGTCACCACCACCAAAGTGCCAGCTCTGCTGCAGCACACCATCATGACCAAAGTGCTGCCGCTGCCGCAGCTTACCGTTCATTTCCGCTAAGTCTTGGAATGTCACCGTATGCCTCCAGTCAACACCACCATCATCATTCCTTACACCAAACGCGACCACCACAGGATTCACCTTACGATGCATCCGTTGCTGCAGCATGTAAATCATATTCTTCGTCCGCGGATAGTCAACAGAATTCCAGTTATAGTTCATCAAATACAAAACCAGATTGTTCAAAGGCAGCGCTGATCAGAACGGATACGCTTCCGTAGTAGCCGCTGCGGCTGTTAAGATGTATGGCAAAGTGCAACTACAGGTGGTGGTGCAAACTTAGCAAATAGTTTGGCGGGTCCAGTAAGGCCCGCGGCGTGTACCGGATTCTAGAGTGGGTTACGGTACATCAGTCGGTTTGGTTGGAGGAGATCCTTCATCTAGTCCTGGAGCCGCCGGAGGAAACCGCACATCCAACTCATTAGCATCCTGGAACAATCCCTGTTCTTTAAACACAACATCATCTCAACCGGTTGGAACGCAGCTTCACCAACAAACAAATCACACGTTTTACCCGTGGATGGCTATTGCAGGTAAATATCTATAGATACTCATTAAAAATCACCTGTTAAAAACACCCTTTACAATAATTCGACTCGTTCTTCGAATATAAGTAAAAGTTATGTAAATGTTGATCCCGTAACCCGGACTCGAGTCAAGTGCGTGTAAAATCAGGGTTGAATGCGCTTGATTGTCTCTATCACACCACCAGATCTGGCCATACGGTGTGCTCCTTTTACCATTGTGTACCTCGTCACGCGGTCCTTGTCCGGGTTGCAAGGGACGATCAGCTGTTTGGCTCGCCTATATTTGACCCGCTTGTTGTCTAGACGCCAGAGTTAAATTAGTGTAGAGGTATGTAGGGCACTATTTGAAAATTAACTCAAACTATACACTAAATAATCATTTCCGACTAAAATAGCAATAAGAATAACGATTTGTAATCGTTTCAGTTTGCAGGCGCGAACTCGATTTAAATTTCCGAACTCGATAATCATTTAAAGAATCTGTCATTAAATTTTATTACCCATAAATTCACAATTATATAATAATCCTCAAAACTTTAACAAAAAAAAAGTTTAGTATTTTTAGGGGTAGTTTAGCGTATTGTGTTGTTGCCGAGTTAACAGTCGCCCCTAATGTGTCATAAATTTATTTTCACGCAAAAATATTTTTCGTTTTAATTTTTATCTAAACACGTGTAAATTATTTAAAATTTGTATAATTAAGTAGGTATTTTCATCAAGAGCACAGTACTGCAGTTTTTGAAAAAAAATACATGTTATACTAAATTAGCGTAGTTTCTCATATAGGGGTGAGATGGCGTTTACCGCGCTTAACATAAAAAAATAGTCCCCTATTTACTTCTTCTGCTATAAGTGCTGAAAAAAGAATTAAATAAAAAAATACGCACAAGTGTTTTGTATAATCGCATAAATATTAATAAAGGTAATTTTCGACTAACCCCGATTGTGTTATACACTGTATAGTATAAAGCTGTTAACAGGCGGTGGCGAAAATAAGACGTAAGGTCATTAATGTGCTATTTATTTCAAGAAAATGAAATACGACAGCAAGATACGGCAGTCATAATAACGATATATC